>OW386288.2:97622721-98045221 GCA_936432065.2 Rutpela maculata | reverse complement strand
TCATTTGATACCCATATCAAGGGGATTGTGACTAAAAAGCCGATCCGCCATCTTGAGACGTCCGCCATATTGGATTCAGACCGATAATGGCTATACTATGTTGCATTGTCACCGGACTTATTACGTGTGCCAAATTTCAATGCTCCAGCTTAATTATAACTAGTCGAAATTCAGCTTGCAAAATTTCACCTAAACAAACATACATACATACATACATACATACATACAAACAAACAAACATTGCAATTGCAAGTTAAATAAAAGCTTTTAAAAAGTTGTAAAACACTGACTCTGTAAGTGTAATCCGATTAAAATTCGTTAGATAGTGAAAAATCTACGGAGTTAGCTTAAAAAATATTGGTCCTTTTAATGAAATTTTGACCCAGATTTTAATTCGTTATGCAAAATGTTCCGTACATAATTGGCGATAGAGGAGGTCGAGCTGATTCCAAAACTCTTTCATATGTACCCTCTGAAGCCTTCTCTGTTATTAATATACAGAGGATTTTCTAATTTATGTCAAATTTTTAAGCTGTCATTTTTTAACCATTTTCCCAAGTAGCTAAAATTTAGTACATGCTTTTGTGGTAGTTTGGGCTGCACGCAGCAATGTTTTAAAGAAATACAGTGTCGGACTGGAGAAACTTATGTTTTTTGTTAAAATCGTTTAGAATTTTTTTTTATTAAGGATACGAAAACTACATGAATCAGTAACAGATAAATATGCAACAACATTCTTGGGCATCAATACTACAGAACACTAAGACTGTTTGTAAACTCAGTTTCATAGTCTCTAGATGATGCCAACATGGTTGGAGAAACACGAGTGGAGCAATATTCAAGTATTTTGGTGTAGAAACTACTTTAGAGGCAGCGCCACAACGAAGCACAGTGGGAAAAATATGCCCTTTTTTGGACAAAAATCTGCCGAAAGTAGAAATTTCAATCAAATTAAATAAAAAAAAATGACAAATACTCTTAAGACATTGTACTTTAGAGTAGTGCTGCGGCAAAGTGGCTTTGGATTAACCTAACCTAAAAATCGCAGATATTACTTCCACATCCAGTAGAAGTATAGAAACGACAAAAAATTTAAAAAAAATTTTATTGTTCAAAGAGGCTTAAAATGTCATGAAACGTCGAGATTTTAGGTTTGAGCAAAAAAATGCCTGTCGATCTGTCTGTAACTTTTTTGTGCGCACGATTACTCTGGAACCATTTAAGATATCGACTTGAAACTTGGTACATATATGTATTTTAACGAGAACTGGAATTAGGTTATATTTTCATCTTATTCCGTTGAATGGTTGTGGGGTTAATTGGGGTAAATAGGTAAATCAATCAGGTAAGAGTCCATAAAATTTATATGTAGTATATATAAGAGAAGCTAATGTCTCAAAAAAAATTTTAGCATTAGCCACCCCCTATACTACCCCCACCTCATTATAAAAGGGGGTGAAAAAAATTATTTCATCGTAGATGATCATTCGAAAGCTTATTTTAAAGAGGAAGATGAAATGATTTATTTATTAGAAGTAAATTGAAATTTTTTTTGAATATTGTACATAACCTCAAAATTTGCCAAAAAAGTCATTTTTTAAGTAATCTAAAATATTTCAAAATCCTGACATGATGGGCCAATTCTGAGGCAAGATTTGGATTTAGCGCGAAAAATTACTTCGGAAATTGGATAATGTTGTGGTTAAAACTGAATGAAGCAAAAAACAATTGAGGCCTTTGGTTCTTGTACACATACTAATTCACATTTTTTTTTCATCCCCTTTTATAATGGGGTGGGATAGTAATGGAGGTGGCTAATGCCAACAATTTTTTTGAGACGTTAGCTTCTCTTATATATATACTAAATACCAATTATATGAATTCTTATCTGCTTGATTTACTTATTTACCCACATTTACCACAATTTATCCCCCAACCCTTCAACAGAATAATTTGAAAATATAATCTAGTTCCAGATCTGCTTAAAATACTTATGTGTACCAAATTTCAAGTCGATATCTTAGACGGTTTCAGAGTATTTAGTATATATAAGAGAAGCTAATGTTTCAAAAAAAAATTTGGCATTAGCCACCTACATTACTACCCCCACCCCATTATAAAAGGGGGTGAAAAAAAAATGTGATTTAGGATGTGTACAAGAACCAAAGGCCTCAATTTTTTTTTTACTTCATTCAGTTTTAACCCTAACATTATCCAATTTCCGAAGTAATTTTTCGCGCAGAATCCGAATCTGGCCTCAGAATTGGCCCATCATGTCGGGATTTTGAAATATTTTAAGTTACTTAAAAAATTAGTTTTTTAGCAAATTTTGAGGTTATGTATAGGATTCAAAAAAATTTTCAATTTATTTCTAATAAATACATCATTTAATCTTCCTCTTTAATATAAGCTTTCGAATGGTCATCTACGATGAAATAATTTTTTTCACCCCTATTATAATGGGCTGGGGGTAGTATTGGGGGTGGCTAATGCTAAAATTTTTTTTGAGACATTAGCTTCTCTTATATATACTAAATACCAATTTTATGGGCTCTTACCTGCTTGATTTACTTATTTACCCCCATTTACCCCAATTTACCTCACAATCATTCAACGGAATAAGATGAAAATAGAATCTAGTTCCAGATCTCGTTAAAATACATATGTGTACCAAATTTCAAGTCTATATATTAAACGGTTCCAGAGTAATCGTGCGCACAAAAAAGTTACAGACAGACCGACAGACATTTTTTGCTCAAACCTAAAATCTCGACGTTTCATGACATTCTAAGCCTATTTGAACAATAAAATTTTTACAAATTTTTTTGTCGTTTCTATACTTCCACTGGATGTGGAAGTAATATCTGCGATTTTTAGGTTAGGTTAATCCAAAGCCACTTTGCCGCAGCACTACTCTAAAATTCAATGTCTTAAGAGTATTTGCCACTTTTTTTAATTTAATTTGATTGAAATCTCTACTGTCGGCAGATTTTTGTCCAAAAAAGGGCATATTTTTCCCACTGTGCGAAGGTTCGAGCCCCCTCAAAGATTTATTTATTTATTTATTCATTTTACGAACCCATCAAATTTACATTCCCAGTATAGGGTAGGTACTGTCGTGGGCAAAAAAAATGGGACAAATCTTATAACGTATTTTTGCTAAAATCTAGTTGTGTACGTCTAACTTTAATTTTTGTGACATCGCGGTTATTTGTCAAAATTCATTGCAAGTGTGCAAATAGAGACAGATTTACGGCAGAAAAAAATAGTTGTCCTATTTTTTTTTTGCTCAATGCTCACGACAGTACATTTAGTCAGATGTAATATTGAGTAATATCAAAGAAAATAAAAACGTTTATAATTTTTTTCAATTTAAACTAATAAAAAGTAGTATTAAATGAATACAATGATTATTATAGTAAATTTAAGGATATTTTACATAAGTAAATTTATTTAAATTATTTTTTTAGAATGCAAGCTCATACCATTAAAAATGTGTATTATTTAAGTTCCATTTATTGAACGAACCTGTCGATTTTAATTCCATATTTTGTTTTACTTCCAAATCCACGTAGTGGAATACAGCAACGGTAAAAAAATATTATATTTCGTTTTATTCTAATGGGCTATAGTCCAATCAAAGGGGGTTTTGCCCTGCAAAAGGTGGAGTAGTAATGATTTTGATATGTTTTTTTTTAAGGCGTTAGGTCAAGGACCATACTGCCAGCCGCAATTTTTTAAGTCAATTAAAATTTTAAATTAATTTATTGCTTATACAACATACATGAATACTATAAGTATGAGAAAAGATCCTATGTCTATGTCTAACCTAACAGGAGAGTTGATATATGTTGTTGATGAAAGATACAAGGTTTCGACCTAGGGGGAGCCGCCATCTTGATTGAAAGTTGCAAAAAATTGGTTTTCAAAATAATTCGGCAACACTCGATCCTAAAAGAAAAATGTTCGAGACAAAGTTGAAGACGACAAAATTTCCTACGTTTTATTTCCACAATTAGTGGAAGTATAGTAACGACAAAAAAATTTTAAAAAATTTTTATTGTCCAAATAGACTTAGAATGTCATAAAACGTCGAGATTTTAAGTTTGAGTGAAAAAAACTTCTGTCGGTCTGTCTGTAACTTTTTTGTGCGCACGTTTACTCTGGAATCGTTTAAGATATTGACTTGAAATTTGGTACACATATGTACTTTAATGAGATCTGGAACTAGATTATATTTTTATCTTGTTCCGTCAAAGGGTTGGGGGGTAAATTGGGGTAAATTTGGGGTAAATAGCTAAATCAAGCAGGTTAAGAGTCCAGAAAATTGGTATTTAGTATATACAAGAGAAGCTAAGGGCTCAAAAAAATTTTTGGTATTAGCCACCCCCATTACCCCAATTATTAAAGGGGATGAAAAAAAAAATGTGATTTAGTATGTGTACAAGAACCAGAAACCTCAAAATATTGTTTTGCTTCATCCACCCCCACTACCACCCCCCACCCCACTACCGATGTGGGGTATCGTTTTATAGGTTTTTGGGGTAGAGGATTTCAAATATTATATTATTAAAGTTCCATAAGCAATTATTTCCACATACAAAATTTTTTCGTTGTGAGTTGGATCGAAAATCTGAATGTGGAAGTAGTGATTCCTTGGCAGCGGTTTTTATTGTAACTCTAATGTTTAAAGAGATACAGCGTCAGAAAGATGAATTTAAGAAGAGATTTTTTTTTTATTATATAAAGTACGTTTACAACATAACATATTTTATATTATTTATATTATTATAATAAAGATCTTCTTGTATTGAATCTAAAAAATAAGAAATTGCCGGGATAGTATTACAGTAGCTTACCACCATACCTCGAAAATAGGAAAACAGTGTATTAAATTTAATGACAGTTATTCAGAAGAATTGACTATAAAACATGGAATACCTCAAGGGTTGGTACTTGCTCCTATACTCTTTTTATTATTTTTATACAATCTAACATTTTTTTAATGAGCTTATTCGTATCAAAAAATTTCAAATTATAAAATTTTATGTTATCGATTTAAAGGATGAAATTTACGCCAAAATAAAGATAAGATCTTTAACTTCTTTGTGTCATTGGTCGTCTAAGTCATAACTTGGCGGTTTCTTCCAGACGACCAAATTTATCCGTGAAAGTCAGATCAGATCACCCGTTACTCACTCATTAATACATTGTTCAAACATACGGCTCATTCAATATGAACGTGAATGAGTATAATATTTAAAAGTCTTTGTTTTTATACTAATTTTTATTTAATTAAAAATTGATAAATTGAAAGAGGAAATTAATTTGACGATGTATTTATTTACTAATTTTCGATAAAAAAATAAAAAATCATTGTGGGTCGATTATTTCGAAAATTGTAAATTGGTGTTAACTTTTTATTCTCAATAGATTTTAATACAAAATTTTTGTAATTTGGAAAATGAAAGCAGTTTACTTTTGCCAATTCTTAGAAAATTGGTTCTAAAATACCCTATATATAAATAATTTTAATAACAATTGGTATATCCTAATTTCAAATCAAGTAGGAGCTAAATCCAGAATTCATATTCTGGATTTAGCTCCTACTTGATTTGAAATTAGGATATACCAATTGTTATTAAAATTATTCAGCTCAAAATTTTTTGTTCAGTTATACCTATTCATATTTATCCATGAACACTTGCATATTATGTAGATATAAAACCATGAAAATAAAGCAGAATTTAAAGTCTATAGGCTAAATGCATGGCAACACTGCTGGAAGCCGTATCCACTGCAGATCCTAAAATAATGTATATTTCGGAAGCTATATATCTGCAGAATGTAATCAGCCATATATTGTCGGAAGCAGTATCCACTGCACTCTATATCGGAGCTCATATCCATCCATATATATATATATATATATATATATATATATGTATGTGTGTATACCGTGCGTGTAATTTCCCATTAGGATGTACATTCAGGTAGCGCGAGAGATTTGACAACACCGGCAGCCGTAAATTCGTCCGTTGGTGGAGCATTCCAGCTCTGTTATTTCATTGCAGCCAGCTGGCACGCGCGATGTTGTAATTCTTCTCCCCATGCCTAGTCCGCGACTACACACACGGTATATCTATTACATTTATGCTAGTACTGACGATGTCATATTTTATACAGTATTGCATACATAATCTGTGTTTTTATTAACTAATTTTATGTAATTTTATATTTTTACTCTGCAAAGTGTTGACTTGTTATGTTATGTGATCAACTGGATTAATAAAGTATTATTATTATTATTATTATTATTTTTTTTTTAATAAAAGCCAGTCACCCTTTATACTCTGTGGCTCCGACACTCACAGAGGGGAGCTGGTAGTACCGGCAGCCACTCCCCACGTCCGTGGGGTGAGTGACTACTGGGTCCGAGAATCGTGTGCCCTGAGTAGACGTAATGAGCCGAGGATAATGGCCTTCTGCATCTTGCCGGCTAATATCTCTGCCGAATTTCGGCATGCCGGTATGGTCTTTAGTTCTAAAAGCAGTGTGTGTCTCGTTCCACCGAGGGCTCCTATGATCAGGACCACTAGCTTAACAGTATGGCCAGGGTAAAGCCTGCGGAGCTCGAAGAGCAAATCTCGATATTTCGCCCGTGTTTCCTCCTCCTTCAAGACAATGTTATTCTCCGCGGGAGCCGAGAACTCCACGACAAACATTGTCTTGAGTTGGTGGTCGAGGAGGACCATGTCAGGCTTATTAGCTTGTATTTGCCTGACGGTGGGAAACGAGTAGTTCCAATAAATTAGACACTTCTCATTTCCCACAACGGACTCAATATCCCCCGAAGCGTAAGGCAGCACTGGTGTCTCGTCTATCCCATACGAGTGCCTTAAGTGATAATAAAGCACTCGTAATGCTGCGTCGTGGCTCTGGATATAGGCCGAGACTGCATATACTGGACAAGCCGACAGCAAATGCATTAATGTCTCCGGCGCCCTGTGGCAGGTTCTGCAGCTGACATCAGGGACTTCTATACCCATGACACGACTTCGATAGACGAGTGTGTTGAATACACCATCCTGCAACGCCATTATGAATCCCTCGGTCTCAGATTTCAGCCCGGCTGACCTTAAGAAAGCAAAGGTCAGCCTTTCGGATAAGCCGCGGTCTTCTATATTTTTATAGAAGACTCCGTGCAATGGCTTATCCGAGTGTAGCTGCAGAAATAAATCAATTTCAGCAGCTTTGACTTGGGCTTTTTGCCGAGCAGGTTCCAACTCGGTGACAGAGTCGTGATTAACCCGCTCAGCGTCGAAGACCAGACCGAGTTCCTCGGCGGCTCTGCGTGCTGCCTTAAACAAAAAGGCTCCTACTCCTGCACTTTCATGGTCTCGGACCATGCAGAGGAGGGGATCTGAACTCCTTATGACCTCACAGGCCCCATCCAGAACCATCCTGTTATGGAGACTCTCCAAACTCAAGAGTCCACGGCCTCCCCGATGTCGTGGGAGATATAACCGTGGAACGTACGATTTAGGGTGCAAACTCCTATAGAGATGCATCTTTTTTCGGGTTCCTACATCGAGTTGTCGCAGCTCCTCTTGATTCCATTTAATTACTCCAAAGGAGTAGAGGAGGATCGGAACGGCAAGCATATTGGTAGCAGACACCTTGTTCTTCCCCGACAGTTCTGAAGACCAGATCTGTCGGAGTCGGTGCTGATACTTGCCGCGGAGAGCGTTTTTTACTACACTCACTTCTTGGGTGGAGCGTTGCTCAACACCCAAGTAAGTGTACGACTCTCCGGCATCTAGATGATGTAAGATGCTTCCGTCCACAAGCTGCGCATCCTCTCCGTAGTCACCGCATCGTCCTCTCTTGAGGTGGACTAGTGCACACTTGTCCAACCCAAATTCCATGCCGACAGCCTGCGTGTACTCCTGTACCACCCTGAGGGACTGGCGTAAATCCCTCTCTCCGGAGGCATAAAGTTTAAGGTCATCCATGTAAAACAGATGGGTGACCTTATGCCTCCTGTCGCCGGGGGTACCGCAGTTGTATCCACGGGTATTTCGAAGCGAAAAGGATAATGGTAGTAGTGAGATGCAAAACAGAAGGGGGCTTAGGGAATCTCCCTGAAATACTCCCCTTCTGAACAATACCGGCTCTGTCTGGACTCTGCTATTACCCGATGTTATGGTAAAGCGAGTCCTCCAGAGCGGCATGAGTTCTTCGATACATCTCACTACGGGACCGGGCACCGCAAGACATCTGAGCAAGTGGACAATAAGCTCATGAGATGTCATATCAAATGCCTTGCGGTAGTCGATCCAGGCCATAGAGAGGTTACGCTTATACTGCACGTTCAACTGCTTGGAGCACCCGCATGTACAAGATGCGTGTAAACAACTTGTAGCATGCGTTTAAGCAAGTTATCGGCCGGTAATTTTTTGGGTTAGACAAATCTCCGTTCTTCGGGATCAGCACTGTCCGCCCCTCGACAACCCAAGAAGGAATTTGCTGCTCCTCATTTAGCCATGAATTAAAAATTCTGGCCAAATGGTGGTGGGTACTGGAAAACTTTTTCCACCAAAAGTTATTTATCCCATCGGGACCTGGAGCAGCAAAGTTCTTAGAGCCCTCAAGAGCTCTTCGAACCTCTTCTGGGGTTATTGGTTGGCACACCTCGTTTGGTTGTTGAAACCTTTGGCAAAAGGCTTCAAAGTGTGCCAGGGCTGGAGTGTCTCTGTTGAGTGGGAGCTTCTGTCCGTAGAGCGTTTTCCAGAAGTTTTCCACCTGATCTACAGTCGGCGGATTCTCTACAATACGCTGAGGCGGTTCGAAAAGGCGCGAGGGCTTTTTGCGGAATAGATTGTTTTCCGCCAGCCCCCTCGCCCGCCTCACTAGTGCCTTTTTACAAGTCACTTATTATTATTATTATTATATGTTTTTCTCAGCTTATTACTGGTTCCCTATTAACCGGGACTTTACCTGGGTCCTAAGGTTTAATGTTGGTAATTTTGTCCGTTACTCTATAGACAGTACTTTACGAATAATGTGGGCGGTACCGAGGAGTGCTATTTTTTGTACTTGGAATGGACAGACTTTTCCTGGTAGCTTTTCGATGTTATTCTGAAATCCACATTTAACGGTTCCTAATGCCCCTACTATAACTGGTATCACTTTAGTTTGAGTGCCCCACATACGCGATATCTCTATCTCGAGGTCTTTGTACTTGCTTATTTTTTCGGCCTCTTTTTATTATTATTATTATTATTATTTTTTTTTTCGCGCACGCGATTCTGGACAGTTCTCCTGTGTCTCCGACATTCTCACGAGAGAAGCGCCAGCGAATTATTCACAGCCACTCCCCGCATCCCGCAGGGTCAGTGACTGTAAATTCCAGACTCATGTGCCCTAAGCAAACGGAGGGACCCCAGGATAACTGCCTTCTGCATTTGGCCTGCCAACCATTCGGCTAACTTTTGGCAGGCTGGTATGGCCTTTAATTCCGAGAGCAGCGTAGGTCTTATTCCACCGAGTACACCGATTATCAGGACGACCATCTAGACTGAGTAGTCTGGGTATAGCGCTCGGAGCTCATACCGGAGATCTCGGTATTTAGCCCGTTTTCCCCCCTCCTTCAAGATGATGTTTGTTTCGGCAGGTGCCGAGAATTCCATGACATACATCACCTTGGTTTGATGGTCGAGGAGGACTATGTCAGGCTTGTTTGCTTGTATCTGCCTGACCGTCGGAAACGAGTAGTTCCAATATATTCGGCACTTCTCGTTCTCGACAACGGACTCGATCTCTCCGGGGACGTAAGGCAGCACTGGTGTTTGGTCTAATTCATACGAGTGCCGAAGATGGTAGTACAGCACTCGTAGAGCCGCGTTATGCCTATGGATGTAGGCCGAAGTCGCATATACCGGACATGCAGATAGTAAGTGCATGAGCGACTCCGGCGCCTGACGGCAGGTCCTACAGGTAATGTCAGGGACCTCCACACCCATAACGCGACTGCGGTAGACCAAGGTGTTAATAACACCATCTTGGCAGGCCACAATGAATCCCTCAATCTCCGACTTTAGCCCTGCTGACCGTAAGAAAGCGAAGGTCAGCTTTGTCGATAAACCCAGTGTCTCTATGTTGTTATAGAATACACCGTGCATGGGCTTATCGACGTGCTGCCTGAACAGATTTCTCTGTTCGGCAGCTTTAATTTGGGCTGTCAGGCGATTTGGCGCAAGCTCAGTTACTGATTCGAGCTCAGCACCTAGCCGGCCTCCTCGCCTGAAGTCGAATATGAGACCGAGATCATCTGCGGCCTTACGTGCTGCCTTAAATAAAAATGCGCCAACTCCTGCAGTTTCATGATCTCTCACAAACCGCAGGAGTGGGTCCGAGCTCCTGAGGACGTTGCATGCCACACTCAGCGCTACTCTGCCATGCGCACACTCCAGACTCAAGAGTCCTCGGCCCCCCGTTGGCGTGGGAGGTACACTCGAGGAACGGACGACCTAGGATGGATGCTCCTGTGAAGATGCATCATCTTACGGGTATCCCTACCTAATTGGCGCAGCTCATCTAATGTCCACTTAACTACTCCGAAGGAGTAGAGCAGAATCAGAACGGCAAGCATATTAGTTGCAGACACCTTGTTCTTCCCCGAAAGTTCGGAAGACCAAATCTTTCGGAGCCGGTGTCTGTACTTGCCGCGGAGAGTATCCTTAATTTGTTTCACGTCCTGGATGTGATGTTGTTCCACACCCAGGTCCGTGTAGGTCTCTCCGGCATCCAGATGTCGTAGGATGCTTCCGTCTGCGAGCTGCGCGTCTTCAAGGAATATCCCGCTTCGTCCTCTCTTGAGGTGGACGACTGCACACTTGTCCAGCCCGAATTCCATGCCAATGGCCCGTGTATACTCTTGGACCACCCTTAGAGAGTTCTGGAGTTCGCACTCTCCGGAGGCATAAAGTTTTAGGTCATCCATATAAAATAGATGGGTGACCTTATGCCTCCGATTGCTGGGTGGGCCACATTGGTACCCGCGGGTTTGGCGAAGCCTGACAGATAACGGCAGCAGTGAGATGCAAAATAGGAGAGGACTCAGGGAGTCACTCTGGAAAACTCCTCTCCTAAAAGTTACCAACTCTGTTGATACCCGCTGAGCACCAGATGTTATGGTGAAGCGTGTTCTCCAGAGTGGCATCAGTTGTTCGATGCATCTCACTAGTGGGGCAGATACCACAAGGCATTGCAGCAAGTGTAATAATAGTGCATAAGATGTTGTATCAAATGCCCTGCGGTAATCAATCCACGCCATTGATAGATTACGCTTCTATTGCACAGAATCCTGTGTAATACAGCGGTCTATCAATAGGTTCTCTTTGCAGCCTGCCACACCTTTCTTGCCACCACGCTGTTCGTGTATCTGTCGGTAGACCGGCTCAACTGACCTCAATGTCCTGGCATACACGATACGTGTAAATATCTTGTAGCAGGAATTGAGGCAGGTGATCGGTCTATAATTCTTCGGGTTGGACAGATCTCCCTTTTTGGGGATCAGTACAGTACGCCCCTCGGCAAACCAGTCCGGAATCGGCTGCCCCTCGTTCAACCATGAGTTGAAAACTCGGGCCAGATGGCGGTGGGTGGAAGGGAATTTCTTCCACCACCAGTTGTTTATGCCGTCTGGACCCGGAGCAGCGAAGTTCTTAGTTCCAACAAGTGCTTGTTGAACTTCCTCGGTACTGATCGCCGGACGCACTTCGTCTTGCTCTCCCAACAGAGTGTTGCAGAGCTCCTCGAAGCGTGCTATCGCTGGAGTGCCGCTGTCGAATGGACTCGTAGTCTCATAGATTCCCTTCCAGAAAGCCTCGACAGTTTCAACAGACGGCGGATTTTCGACAACACGCGGTGGGTCTTGGAACAGACGAGAGGGACTTATTTGGAACAGATGGTTTTGTTCCATGGCCCGTGCTCGTCTGACCAAAGATTTTTTGATGACCATGAGTGCTCGAATCCTATCTAGACAGTGCTGTTTGATGGTTTGCAGCACTGCCAGATTAAGAGTGCGGTGTTGTCGTCTTATACCGGCAACTATACGCCGAATTTTCGACGTGAATGGCTTAGCTGCCGTTACGTACTCCACCACACTCTGGATTCGAGACGCGTGTTGTCTCGCCGAGAGAATTTTTGCTTGTATTTTCTGTACGCGCCGCTTAGTCTTCTCGACCTTACCCAACACGCTTGCCAGGCGTTGCTGGGGAACGAGTTGCCTAGCGGCTGCGTACACGGCACTGTTGATCTGCCATATGGTGGCATTTTCTGGAAGCTCATCATTGAGCAACGAATCCATTCTTGCTAGGTCTTGTGGCTTTGGGTTAACCCTGGTGTTAAGGCTAACCCTTGTCCTGAGAGTGTCGTCGGTGTACTCTAGGGGATGTTCTCGGTCAGCAGGTAGTTGCCGCGGTGGAGATGCGGCTGGCCTTTCTTCCTGCTGACGGGGTGCCCTTTCGTAGCCTGTTCGACGCAGGAAGGATACCTGATCTCTCAGGTGTTGTTGAGAGAAGGCGCGGTACTCCGGGTGCATATCGCACCACAACCGGTGCAACCGCGCCATGTACCCCCTGCGTCCAGGTTCGCTGCTCTCATAGCAGATAAGCAGGTCATCCCGTAGTCCCCCCGTCCACCTAAAGCGTCCATGTGCAATAGCGAGTTCGTCATCATTGAGACCGTCCGGTATGGCCCCTCCCACGTGTCTCCGACCCCCATCCGATTGGGGTCTATTGTGAGGGGCCCGTTCTCTGTTGTGGTCGTTAACCAGATACTTGAGTCCTCAGGATGGTTAGTCCTTGAGACCCACGTCCGACATCAGCCAGGTAGAGTCACCCCTACCTGTTGCCCAGGGAGCACCGCGTGGAGGCTCTCGGTCCGCATTCGCCCCCCTATTATTATTATTATTATTATTATTACTATTATAACAATCCCAAAAAAATAATTATAAGAGCTAATTTTGTTGGGGAAAATCATCCACATTAATTGTGGAGAAAGTATATAATTTTTACATTTTATTTACCAAAATTAAAACAATAATTTTGATTACTAAAAACTTGTTTGGCAATTTAATAGCGTTAAGCAGTATGAATAAAACAGCAATAATAACGATAATAAATATAATTTAGCGTTTGGAAATTCTAAAATATTAAAAATCTGTTAACAATTTCTAGGTCAAGATTTCACATTATATCTTCCTCATTTGGGATTGAAACTGCCGCAAATAATTGAAGAATTTCGAGAGAGAACAAAAATTGTTATTAGAAAATCGAACATTTCAACAAAATAATTACGTAAATAGTTCATGACTGAAAATAATGTACCACTTAAGGCAAGTAATATATATTTGACACAGTTGTATATAGTATGATGGTTTATTTTTTTAAATTATGGTTCAAATACTTTTATTAACAAGAAATTAGATTCATTAAAAAGTATATTTTATATATAATCATCAGGTAGTATTAAAACCAGTTTTTCTTGATTAAAATATATTTGTAAATACTCTACAATGTAAACATTGGGCCAGGCTAGTCGGCAATTTTGCCATCTAAGTCGTATAATAATTTTATGACTGGTTTTTATTACATGTTGAATATTTAACAATCAATGTAGTACAGTAACTTAATGATTTCACTTCGGACTAATTCTATAACAGTTTTAAATTCAAATATTTTTAGATAGTTTGATTGAAAATGGGTCAAATATGATATATTAAAAAGGAATAAGAGTGTTTTTTTGTTGGGGGTGAATTTCAAACCAAGTCAAGGGTTTCGAAAAAAAAGTGACTATTGGAACGTGTAGATCGTCGAATTCTACACAAAAAACCCCTATAACGTTATATTTGCTCTAATACCCACCGAGTTACAGGGGGTTAAAAACGTTGATTTTTAAACAAAAAACACTGATTTATCTAAGGTTTTAAGCAAATTACTCAGAGGATCACATTTTCGAAAAAGTTTGTCATAACAAAAAACTTAGATTATGAAATAATAAAAATAATCCATGAAATAAAAATTTGTTTAGGCTCATCGTTGCCGAGATACAGTTAACGTTAAGTGCATTTGAACGTAGTCCTGAAAACAGTAATAACTCTTTAAAAACCTACTAACATGTACCTTGAACCAAATTAAAGCTTATTAGCTTAAAATTTTGTTTTGGCAAATTTTGATATCTGCAAAATCAAGGAATCAAGGTTACAAGGAAAATAATGACAAAATTTTGATTTTTTTACATAAAAAAGTTCCCGTTTTTTTTTTGTTCCAGTAAATTCCAAATTGAAAACAAAAATTCCAAATCGTGTTTTTTGTTAATCCTAACTATTACGTATACGCCAAAATGTTTTGGACCGATGCACAGTGGTTTAAAACGCGAAAAACACGGCCAAAAGTAAAAATATTAAGTTTTCTTTTCAGGAATGTTTTGTCTCTGTACTGTTAAAGTAGTATCCGTAGCATGTTATAGAGTAAGGAGGGGGTCAGGAATGCGTTCCTTGAATATTAAAACCATTAGAGAATAGACTGTTGTATGAGACGCTCAAAAAGGCAATTCTTAACCAAAAGTGAACGTGCTAGTTAAACGTGAATAAAAAGTTTGCCTTTGTGCCGATTTCAATTCTGCAAAATGGATTCATCTCCTGAAAGTAAATGCAATAAATTATTGTTTATAATTATATAATTTTTTTTGTCTATTTATAGTAATATGTTAAGAAAATTAGTAAATTTTATGCCTATCAAGATGTTAAGATTTTTTTATAAATAGGGCAACAAAAACAGTCCCACGAGATCGCAGTTTCTTCTTATTTTTATTTTTTTTGTCCACTTGGTATGTAAAACATATCCCAAAACCAGCTGCATGGCTTTGCCCACTTTTTTTCTAGGACACTTTTTAAGTACAATTTAATGTTTTTAAAGACTATATTGAATTAATGTGTCGCTATGTTTATTTACAAACGTTTTTTCTCGATAATTGCAGTAAAAATATATAAACATTATGTATTTTTAAACATAAATAAATTTTTAATATTTTTCTAATAAATAAATAAAATATATGGGACTTTTAATAAAAAACTAACATATTTCGAGTTCTCGGTTTTTTAAGTGATTAAAATTTAAAAAAAAACATGTTTTAGATATAGGTATGAAGGTTTTATAGTAAATTTGGATGCAAAGAATGTGTCACTAGTCACACCTTGTTACAAGTTTTTATTTAGTGCCGTGTTAGTTAGTAGGTGTGTATGTGTGTGTGTGTGTGTGTGTGGGTCAAATCTTGCAAGCCAAATTTGAACCACTTCCTCTAAACTTACGACTTTGAAATTTTGCACACAGACGTAGTTCTGGAGACAATGCATTTTAACACTTTTATGTAACAAAAATTCAAGATGGCGGACAAATATTATCATTTATGGTCCGATTCGACTCAAACTCGATATATGGATGTTTTAGGTGTCGCGAATTACAAATCTTTTGTCAAAATTCAGAAATCAAAATGGCGGCGCCAAGATGGCGGACAAACTATCATTTATAGTCTGATTCGACTCAAAGTCGATATGTGGGTGCTTTAGGGGTCGCGAAGTACTTTATATGTATGTTTGCTTGTATGTTTAGTTCAAATCTTGCAAGCCAAATTTGAACCACTTCCTCTAAACTTACGACTTTGAAATTTTGCACACAGATGTAGTTCTGGAGACAATGCATTTTAACACTTTTATGTAACAAAAATTCAAGATGGCGGACAAATATCATTTATGGTCCGATTTGGCTCAAACTCGATATATGGATGCTTTAGGGGTCGCGAATTACAAATCTTTTGTCAAAATTCAGAAATCAAAATGTCGGCGCCAAGATGGCGGACAAATTATCATTTATAGTCTGATTTTAAAGCTGACATTTTGTTTTTTTTTAACAATTGTGGAATTCGAAATCAGCGACCACGAAAACCACACCATACCAAGTTTTATGTTGAAAAAATAATTTTCAAACACTATTGGCAGCCAGTTTGAAGCCGCCATTTTGTTTTCTTTTTAAGCAATTGTTATATTCAAAATCAGCGACCTAGAAAACGCCACTATATCACGTTTCATGTAGAAAAAATAATTTTAAAACATTATTGGCAGCCATTTTATAGCCGCCATTTTGTTTTTCTTTAAGCAATTGTTGAATTCAAAAATAGAGACCTTTAAAACCCCACTATATCAAGTTTCATGTAGAAAAAAATAAATTTCAAACATTATTGGCAGCCATTTTCAAGCCGCCATTTTGTTTTTTAAAAAAATTTTGTCAAATTCAAAATCAGCGACCTCGAAAACCCCAACACACCAAGTTTCATAAAATAAAAATAATTTTTTCCACTTTTGACCAGCTTTTTAACGTTTTGAACCACTGTGCGATGGATGCATTTTCTAACTTGTGTTTTGAGAATTTTTGAAAAAATGAATTTTATTTGACTTTAAGGTAAAATAACTTAGCAGGGAAGCATCTTAGTTGAATGCTACTACACACAAAAAAGTATGGCAATAAACTAAGAGGAATGTTGCTTTATTTTTTTGATAAAGATAATAGCTTAGGAGATAGAAGTTAACTTTTAACGTTTTTTTTTAAATTGCCTCATTTAAGATGAATATAGAAAAACTGACGATTTCTGTACTGTTTTGGCCTACCTTATCTTTAAAAGGATTAAGACACCTTCAAAATGCTTTTTGGATTATTTTTAGCGTTAATTGCAAAGGAGATATGACCAAAATAAGGAGCGCGTCTCGTTTTAGCAAATTACGATATTGCTCGATTTATGGATATCTCAGCGCCGTTATTCATAGAAAAAGATGCTTGTACAAAGATAACATAGTTTATAAATACATGTAGTTAACGTATTATATTCAGCGCATTGTCTTATTCAATTTAATGCACATATCTTTGTATCGTATTATTTCAATAAACTCATTGCTATTAGTTTGTCAAAAAGTTTGTTTTAAATAAGAAATTATATATTTTTTAAAAATCTAAACCGCTCGACAAAAAATTGCTCGCGTTTGGCGGTAAAATCTCACAATATTTTCATTTGCAAACGAATAATAATAATGTTTATACTTTTTTGATATTCACGCACATTTCTTAAGTCGTTGGACATCGCAAGCATATATGTATTTGCGTAAATGTGTATAAAGATGAAAATGATTCAAACATTGATGAAGATGAATAATTATATTAAACTTAGGTTAAATCTCCATATAGTTCATAAAATTGGAAATTGTTAATTATTGTTTTATTAATTTGCTATATCTTAACACAAAAACCTGATCCAAATTCGTAGGTAATCAGCAACCCCAAAATCATAAATAATATTAATGTCCTGCAAGTCTGTTATTTTACAATAACCACCCTATTTTGAGATACATTAAATGAAAAATAACGCCCTAGGGCGTTATGAATATCTATAACGCCCTAGGGCATTATAAAATTATAATACAACCCAAAACAAGCAAATTATGATAGCGTTATTGACAAACAAAATGCGATGCTATGCAACGGCGGCGTTTACAAATAATTTTGATTTTTATTCTCTTTTAAATCAAATTGTTCTGAACATAATAGATGCCAAATTAATAAGTCGTAAATGTCAAAAAAAAAAATTCGAATTAAATAACAGACTTGCAGGACATTAAACGTTGAAGGCACCACGGGTGTTATAGGATAATGACGCCCTCGGTCGACGTACACTCCCTCGGGCCAGAGGCCCTCGGGATTGTACACTGCCGACCTCGGTGCATTATTATCCTTATAACACCCTTGGTACCTTAATAACTATAATACATTCCCAGTACTTTCCTTATACTTTTTAACTTTATGGGTGGTTTTCACCAGGGACCGAAACCGAAATTTATTTCGGTTCGGTTTCGGTTACGGTTAACTGACTTACACCATTTTCGGTTTTCGGTTACGGTTTCGGTTTTCAGAGTCGCGTTAATTTGGTTTTCGGTTTTGGTTTCGGTTTTCAAAGCAGCATCAATTCGGTTTTCGGTTACGGTTTCTGTTTTCCAGAATCTCGGTTTTCGGTTTCGGTTACGGTTAAGAAAAAATCGTAATTACGGTGCGGTTTTTGGTTAAGGTTTCGCTTAAAATTAAATTAAGGCTTGCAGAGAGCGAAAACGATTTTTTTTTCGGCTCGGTTACGGTTACGGTTGTCTAACGTACACCATTTTCGGTTTTCGGTTATGGTTTCGGTTTTCAAAACAGCGCCAATCCGGTTTTCGGTTACGGTTTCGGTTTTCCAGAATCTCTCATTTCGGTTTTCGGTTACGGTTTTCACCCTCTTAGAGGTAAGAGCAATTATTTTTCTTATTAGGGGATGAGTCTTATTTCACAAAATGTAACAATCTGCTAAGAAAGTCCTAATTTCTCAAAATAAACGAAAAATAACTAATTCATCGGCTAATTCCAAACCTCTACTGTGTGTGGTTTTTTTAGATTAAAAATATGTTTGAATTCGTTATTTGCTATTTTTTACACCGGCCTCAATATTAATATTAGGTAATCATAGTCTAAGAGCTGGGCACGAGATTTCGATATGACTCGGGTTATGAAAAGTTTCCATAACAATACGTCGTACACTAAGGACCCTGATTTGGGTATTTGCTGACAGCTCGAGTGAGGAGGCGCACCGTCATATTGACAAAATGGTGCACGAAAATAGTTTCTTTGAAATATCTCACTTCGGGTGCCTCATACGGCAAAAAATATTCTTATGAAAGCATTAAATTTTCTACAAAATATGTTCTATAGATTTTTTCGTTAAACTGAATAGTTTCGATGCAGCAGCCGAAATTGTGATTTTTTGTAATTTCTCAATTTAGTGCGACTTTTATGAAAGAGTATTCGTGTGTTGAGACGAAATTTGTTTTCATACCTGAAAATCTTCAATACTCGTTTCCACACCACCTTGAGGTAGAGTATATGACGCGTTTCTTTTTTTACGTGGTTGTCCCCTAAAGGCCAAATTCACGACTAGCCTATTTCTTGAGGCGTTTAAGTGCTTGATGTCGAAGATTCAGATTCTACGTATTGATTGTTCTCCATGCTTGCGAGAAATGTTTCAACTGGACTGTCGACTTCCTCGTCGTCATGAAGCTCGTCGACTGTTGCTGGTGCATTGTCGCAGCTTTGTCTGTTACAAAATTTTCAAATTACAGAACATTTTAACCCTGCCTATTTAAAACCACATGCTGCGCTTTTATTGCCAAAGCCAGAGATAAATCACATACTTATTATGCATTCAGACGTGTGTGATCCAATAAATCCACCCACTATTGACAATAAAAATTATTTTATAATATTTGTCGACGAATATACCCATTATACTTATTTATTATCATATAAATCTGAAGTTTTTAAAGTTTTTCAAAATTTTGTAGCGAAAAGTGAAGCACACTTTAATTATTTTGTTTAACCCCATTTCCTATAAATCCAATAAAAGGGGCAGACAAATTTAATGCGTTTTCGGTTGATTTTCAAGGAACTTTAAACAAGATTTTATTTAACCAAAGTTCTCTTGAAACTCAAATATCTACCTTAGAGTCTACTAATCACGAAAGTCGACCTACTACCTCTTTTACTGGACATCAATGTACCACTCGTCGCAATAGTCCTCGTTCTCGTTCTAGGTCTTCCAGCGGTAACAATATGATTCTTCTAATAAAACCGTTTGCTACTATCACCAGGCATGGAAGGATAAAGGTTTGAAGTGCAGCGGCCCTTGGTGTTCTTTTTATATAAAAATCATTCTGATTATCAAAAAAACTAACCAACATTAGCATATTATCTGCGGATGCCCGTAATTCTGACAGCGATCTAGACTTTTCATTTATGATATGTCAAATAAGTTACATTTTTTAATAGATATTGGTGCGGAATTATCGGTTGTATCTAGGAATTTATTTACGGATTTAAAAAAAATCTTGATTTGATCTTAACTGCAGCTAATAATACTATTGTTTCTACCTACGGTAAGAAACTTTTAAAAGTCAATTTAGGTCTGCGCCGCAATTTTACTTTTGTTTTTACTATCACTGATATTGATGTTCCTATCTTAGGAGCTGACTTCATAGCACATTTTGGTCTACTTGTAGATTTAAAGAATAAACTATTGATAGACAACATGACAAGTTTGTCAATTAATTGTTACGTCAAAAAGTTTTCTTTCATCTCTCTCAGATTGTTTTCTGTTGAAAATCAATATACCAAATTGTTGCGCTCTTTTCCTCATCTAATTGGCACATTCCGTGAAACATTATATAGTTACCGAGGGGCATTTACCTTTCAGTCGTCCAAGACGTTTGGACGATATTAAATTTAATATTGCAAAAGGTGAGTTTGATCAGATGGTCGAGTTAGGCATTTGTGAACCTTCTTCTTCGTCTGTTTCATCCCCACTGCATATGGTCGCGAAAAAAAGACCCCAACGATTGGCGTCCTTGTGGTGATTACAAACAATTAAACGTTATTACCATCCTTGACCGATATCCACTACCATTCAAGATTTTAATGCCCAATTATTTGGTTGCTCAGTTTTTCCTAAAATTGACTGAGCTTACCATCAAATACCTGTCAACGAAACTGATATTTTCAACACTGCGATTACCACTCCTTTCGGTTTGTTCCATTTAGACGTATGCCTTTTGGATTAAGAAATGCTGCTCAAACCTTTCAGAGATTTGTGAACGAAGTTCTACCACATTTGAAGTTTGTTTTCATTTATTTGAATGACATATTAGTTGCAAGTAAAGATCATGTCGAACATTTGCAACATTTACAGATCGTTTTCGAACGTTTAGAAAATTATGGGATAAATATTAAACCCTCTAAGTGCGTTTTCGGCAAAGATCAATTAACATTTTTAGGTCATCATGTCTCTCGTAAGGGCATTTGCCCCACTACTGAGCACGTTGACATAATTAAAGAATTTCCACAACCTACAACAGTTAAACAACTTCAAAGGTTTTTAGGCATGGTTAATTTTTATCATAGATTTATACCTAACCTTGCTGAAATATTCAGTCCTTTACATGCACTAACTACTAAATTGTTACGTGACAAAATAAAGGTTATAAATACTTGGTCAATGGACTGTTCCAATATCTTTATTAAAACTAAACAAGATTTAGTAGATGCAACCGTCCTTGATCACCCTAATTATAACGATGGGGTAACTGTTTCCTTAACAGTTGACTGCCTAAATGTGTCCGTAGGATCGGTTTTGGAGCAGACTTTTAACAATGTCTCCACTCCTTTGGGTTTCTTTTCAAAAAAGCTAACTGACACTCAAAAAAGTTACTCATGTACTTGTATAACCAAAAAGATATCTCCACGAGGGGAGTTTTATATTTACCTGTTTTAGACCTCTCGGTTTCCAATACTTTTTTTTATTTTTTGCCTGTCGGCTGCTCAGTGTTGTCGGTGGGTGGTGGGTAAGGTTTAGATGTTAATACTATACTGAAGAATTTGTTAACGAATTTGATTTACCAAAGATATTTCCTAGGGGCAGTATTGATATAGCAGTCAGCTGATGGCTGTCTAGTGAGGTAATTTTTTAGATAAAGGTACTTTATTTAATGAAAGAGAATTTGTTTATAAATAACAACAATTAATGTCGGGCGCCAGATGATAACGAGAATGCTGATGCAAATTAACAATGACGTCAACACTTCATTAACAACAAATTTACACGCATTAATTTATATAAGAAAGGCACAAAAAAAATAATAATTATTATAAATTTTTGGCTTTGGAAGTATCTGAACCAAGAAATAAAAACAAGCAATTCCAAACAAGTATACATTGTAACAATTAAGCAACAAAAATAAGATTGTACACAAATATTCAATTTTTGATTATTACCTAATATCACAGAGCTTAAAATATAATTAGTATGCCTGAAAACCTTATGCTACATAAAATTAGTCAAACGATCTAAAAGAACTATTAAAATTTATATGCCAGAAGGGCGGACGAACTAAAAGAAATAATAGTGAATTCACTTAAGGTGATATTCTCTGGAAAACTATTTATTAAATTCCCGAAATAACCAGTAAATGAAACCTTTACATTTACATAAACTAGAAAATAAAACTGGTATTTGGTAACGTTGTGTAATAAGACCTGGTGAGTTGCTGGTTGAAAAAAAAAGTCAGAGCTGGTACAATACCTCAGTTCCTCGAAACGTCTTTCGTAATAAACCCTGGACTATCTCGACGTTAGCTAAAGTTTCTGCCAATGGATGATAATAAACGGATCCTTGATGTCCTTGATATTTTGCAGAGTAGGGTAAGATAGACGGGAACTTGTGACACAGCTTACGATTTCTGGATTTCTGGTTACGTAACCTTCTCTGGATTACACAGCAATGGAACCCTCTGTTGTTTTAGTTACAATACAATAAAGGAAAATGTTATGTAAGGCTTAGCTTACTAGCCGGGAAAACAATAAATTTGAAAATGAGAGTTGAACGTATCGTTAAAAGGCTCTACTAAGAAAAAATAATCTGAGCACAAATATACTTCAGAAATTATTATTATTAGTGTTCAAGAATTACTAAACACTAGGTAAGTTGTGAGAATTATGAAGGAATTATTACATAAAATGAAATGACTGAGTGTCATAAAACTTTTATGAAAAGAACAAGGAAAATCTCATAAAATTTATACGATATTTAAAAAGTTTACTAAGGAAATGACAAGTAATAATTTATTAAATTTTAACCAGGTAACAAGCAAAAGTCAAAGTTATATTTTAGCTACAATATGGGTCGAGTAAAAATAAATTTAGAAAAAATACAAAAAAAATAATTGTTACTAGAGATTTATGATTTACTATTAAAACGAGATAAAAAAATAACAAGGATTCATGTATTAGTACCTAAGTATTAGGTAAGCGACAGTAAATCTGCCAGAGATTTAATACAAAAATAATACTTTATTTACGTTAATTGATAAAGGACCCCGCTCGTTTCTTATGGAAAATGGGTTTCGGTGAATTTTTCCCAAACCTGGCGGAAAGTGTTCCTTTTTGCATGCCGAGTAAAAGTTTCAATGGCCACGATGCTCAAAAACCCCTCCTTTTTGCGCTGCAGACGCCCAAACATGTATTTTTAACGTATGGGGAAAGTGAACTTACAGTAAGGATAGATGCGGCAAGTACTCTAATTAACACACTGTAATTCTTGTTAGAAGGGGGGAAGGGTGAGAGCACTATTTAATACCTGCGTAATTCCACCATTGGTCACGTGATAACCTCCGACTGATCACGTGACAGTTTACATATGAAGAACGTCAGTCAGTAGTATGAGTTTTAACCCCAAATTCTGTCTGTATGAGTGAGTGTGTGTGTATGTGTGTGCGCGCATGTGTATGCGTTTGTGCATGTGCGTGTGCGCACAAAAATGAGTTTTGATCACTTCAAACTGTTTACCTGGGCGAGTGTTTGTGATGGAAGGGGGATTCAGGTCTGTGAGCGTTACCTATCGTGAAAAATGATAGTCATAATTACGATTTTTGAATCTAAGAATTATCTGTGAGGGATCAAAAGGGGGAGACTGATAACTATTTGTTGGCCATGAGAAAAATACCTGCTGTTTACGTGAAACCCTCCTACTGAACGCCTCAATAAAAAGCCGGTCAGAATAATGAGTCTCGCTTCTAGAACTGCGTGCATAATTGTACGTATGGCGGGAATTGATTCATCTTTTATAGGGTGTGCGTCTTTTTCTCACTCTTAGCATTACCCAGATTGAACGACGTGGACGTGGCGAGCTCTCAATCCTTCGGGGTGCTTGATTAATATGAGTCCCCTTGCCTCTCACATGACGTACTTATTTCATTCATTCATTCATTCATTCATTCATTCATTCATTCATTCATTCATTCATTCATTCATTCATTCATTCATTCATTCATTCATTCATTCATTCATTCATTCATTCATTCATTCATTCATTCATTCATTCATTCATTCATTCATTCATTCATTCATTCATTCATTCATTCATTCATTCATTCATTCATTCATTCATTCATTCATTCATTCATTCATTCATTCATTTAATGTTCTGTAGTGCTTGACATTTCAAAAGTATATTCAAGTTTTTCAAGCACGAAATATCTGTAACTCGTGCTAAGAATTTGAGAGAATTTCTTAAAATATCTGCTGCAATTATCAATAGATACAAGGGATTGATTTACATGGATGGTGCTGATGTAGAATTTGCGCAAAACTTACTTGATCGCGCCTTGAACCCGAATTTAATGCAGGCTAGACTTGAAGTAGACAATACTTTGCGATCAAGAAATGCTGGATGGGAACGATTAGATGAAAATATATTTCCTAATTTCCCTCAGCTTGATTTAGAATATCTAGAGAACCTTACTGCTGGCGTTTATCAACTTGGTTTAGCTCCAGCATATGTTCAAGATAAGATTGCTAGGGATGATGAAGATAGCTTTCATTTTGATCAAAGGATAACAGAACCAGGAATAATTCGAATTAGACCTCCGATTAAAGAACTTATATCTAGATACATAACAGGCTATCTTTTCACTATATACCTTGTTTGCTCCTAACATAGTCACATTATATGTCCATTAAAATGGATAGACGAACATCACATCCCATAGGCAACAGTGGCGTTGTGTGTGTAGAACATGTGTAGAATGGTAAATATTTTCATTAAAATGAATTATTGCAATTCCTGCATTACCCTCTCTTTATATAACGTGATATAGGCATACGATATTACAGTAAGATAAAACAGTAAGATAAATATGTATTGAAAGGATATTAAAATTTAATTGCTATTTACTTTATAACTGTAAACTGAACTTCATCATGTTACGACTATGGAACGATCGATTTTCTTCTTTTCTAAACTGCTTTCTGCAAACGGTACAGCACTACACTATTTATTTGCACAAAATATATTGTCACTAAACTGTGTAAATATGAATAGAGAATATTATTTAGGTATTAAGCAAATCACAACTTAAAATAAAATTACTTTTTCACCAGTTTTTGGTCGGAGAACACGAAAAACATTTATTGACGTTAATGGCCGAACTGTCAATTGAGATTATGATAATCGAACTGAAGCCGATCGTGCACGAGCGGCCGCGAATACGCCGATGGGCCAATCAGCAACTTATGGGAAGAAGTGCCTTAGATTGTGAGTCTTTCAGCGACAAATAAATCAATGCCATTATGTATCTAGATATAAGTTCTTTAATAGGAGAATTAGACTCTATTCGCGTTTCTCAAGAAGTACTAAACATCAATTATGGATTTCGTATTGTGTAGATGATGAGAATCTTCATGATGAAGAGTCAATTTTGAGCTACTACTGTACTTGTAAAGCTGGAGCCAGGACATTGAGGTGTTGTGCTCATGTAGCAACGGTATTATGGTATCTGGGTTATGCCCGTCATCAACAAAATGTGACTTACCCACCAACTATGCTTCTTGAATATATAGAGAACGCAAGAATCGATGAAATGAATGAATAAATGACATAATTGAGTGATGTGAGTGTCAAGGGGACTCTTAATCAAGCACTACAGAACATTAAATGAATGAATGAATGAATGAATTAAATAAGTACGTCATGTGAGAGGCAAGGGGACTCACATTAATCAAGCACCCCGAAGGATTGAGAGCTCGCCACGTCCACGTCGTTCAATCTGGGTAATGCTAAGAATGAGAAAAAGAAGCACACCCTATAAAAGATGAATCAATTCCCGCCATACGTACAATTATGCACGCAGTTCTAGAAGCGAGACTCATTATTCTGACCGGCTTTTTATTGAGGCGTTCAGTAGGAGGGTTTCACGTAAACAGCAGGTATTTTTCTCATGGCCAACAAATAGTTATCAGTCTCCCCCTTTTGATCCCTCACAGATAATTCTTAGATTCAAAAATCGTAATTATGACTATCATTTTTCACGATAGGTAACGCTCACAGACCTGAATCCCCCTTCCATCACAAACACTCGCCCAGGTAAACAGTTTGAAGTGGTCAAAACTTATTTTTGTGCGCACACGCACATGCACAGACGCATACACATGCGCACACACACATACACACACACTCACTCATACAGACAGAATTTGGGGTTAAAACTCATACTACTGACTGACGTTCTTCATATGTAAACTGTCACGTGATCAGTCGGAGGTTATCAATGGTGGAATTACGCAGGTATTAAATAGTGCTCTCACCCTTCCCCCCTTCCAACATGAATTACAGTGTGTTAATTAGAGTACTTGCCGCATCTATCCTTACTGTAAGTTCACATTCCCCATACGTTATAAATACATGTTTGGGCGTCTGCAGCGCAAAAAGAAGGGGTTTTTGAGCTTCGTGGCCATTGAAACTTTTACTCGGCATGCAAAAAGGAACACTTTCCGCCAGGTTTGGGAAAAATTCACCGAAACCCATTTTCCATAAGAAACGAGCGGGGTCCCTTCCCCAAACAAAAATTTAATTAGCTTTGGCAGTTAAATTTGAAAGAAATATTCTTTTTCAAGAAAGAAAGAAATAATTGCCCGAAATAATTATTTTATGGTAGTCTCCCTGACTATAAATGATTTTAGGTAGACAATAAAGTTTTCTTATTTTAGGTCGGACAAGATATGAATAGGTAAGTAGATTTACTTTTCGTGCTATAACCACTGATAAGATGAATTCTCAATTAATATTTTAATTTGTCAACTAGACATAGGCAATATTATGCAAGTAAAAGTGAAATCTTACTCGGTTACCAAGCACGCGGCATGCGATAACAGAGCAAGTGAGTGAGTCGTTTCCGATATTCGGCACACTGGGGTTTATTATTTAAGGTAAGATACTATAAGAACGATAAGTGCGATTATTTAATTAGGTAAATTGTTAAGAGAAGGCAAAAGACAAGGCGTGATATGGCAAATCGATACCAACAGGCAACAGAACTGTTCGGAATTTTAAGGCGACGGGACTGAACAAATATGGCGTACTGCCGGCAGGTCTCTGCCTTAAAATTTATCGAATTCTCGCGTAACCAAGCCAAAGGACAGGTTAAATAATTATTGAACAGATCTGATGCTCCATATCAATTCAACATCTCAACCCATAAAACGTTGAAACTGTCACAACAACAAGAGAAATCACTCAGTTTTTGACAAGGAACTTCTAGCCGCCTATTTGTCAATTAGATATTTCAGATATATTTTAGAAGGTCGAGATTTAACTCTTTTCACGGATCATAAACTGTTAGTTTCAGCATTGTTTTCTGAAGCGGAAAGAACTCCCAGACAAACTCGTCACTTAGAATACATAGCACAATTTACGAATAGAATTCGACACATTCCAGGTGCTCATAACGTCGTCTCAGATACAATGTCTCGTTTGAACGATTGTTCTTTAATAAATCGAAATTATCTGATGTCTGCTATTAATTCAAATAAATTTGACTGAAAACTGCACAATCTAAGGATTCAGAACTTACCTCGCTATTAGAGTCGCAAGAAAATAGACACAATAAAGTACATTTCTTTTTAAAACAAGTTAATATTGCTACAGCAGAACTTATTTGGTGTGACGTCTCTAATTCTAAATGTCATCCTTATGTACACAAAGCTTTGCGTCGTGTTGTTTTTGACATTTTTCATAACCTAGCTCAAGCAAGTGTTCGCGCTACTATAAAGTTAATTTCGGATAAATATTTTTGGCCCAGAATGAATTCTGATTGCACATTATGGACCAAAACTTGCATAAGTTGTCAAACTTCCAAGGTCAATGGATATACACCCTGCCAAAAATGCCAGATTAAGACTCATAAAAATATAAACAATTTATAAGTCTCTTTAAGGATCTATAAGCTTAATCTGTAATATATAAGTATGTGATATCTGTCGTATACACTTTCTACAAGGTTTCATGATTTTTCATGAGTTTCTAAGGCTAACTGAAAATATACGAGTTTTAATCAGACAATACAGTTCTAATTTTTTTGTTTTCTATGAGTTTTTAAAAGACAAGACATGTTTTAAGGTTTTTACGAGTTATAACAAGATAATACAGTTTGAATTTTTATTGTTTTCTATTAGCGTTCGTTAGACAAGAAATTATGGGGGATAAACGAGTTTTATTAAGACAATGCAGATCAAATTCTGAGTTATCGTTTTTATCCAGCAAAAAATACTTAAGAATTTATGAGTTTTTAGAAGAAACTGCAGTTCTAACTTCTATCGTATCTTATCAGTTGTTCATCAGTATATAGGTTTGTAAGGGATTTATGAGTTTTGGAGAGTACAGAGTCTTAATATTTTATTGAATCCTATAAGTTTTTATGAGACATGTAATTCAACTTTTTGTAGGATAATACAGTTCTAACTTTTTTGTTTTCCATGAGTTTTTACAAGACGAGGAATTAAGATTTTTATGAGTTATAACAAGATAATACAGTTTGAACTTTTATTGTTTTTATTAGCGTTCATTAGACAGGGAATTATGGGGGATAAATGAGTTTTATTCAGACAATGAAGATTAAATTCTGATAGTTATCTGTAAGTTTTTATCCAGCAAAAACTACTTAAGGGTTTGTGAGTTTTTAGAAGAAAGTGCAGTTCTGACTTCTATCGTATCCTATCAGTTGTTCATCAATCTAGAAGTTTGTCAGGGATTTATGAGTTTTGGAGAGTATAGAGTCTTAATATTTTATTGAATCCTTTAAGTTTTTACCAGACATGCAATTCTTATTAACATTTGTGTTTTTGTAGGATAATACAGTTCTAATTTTATTTGTTTCCTATGAGTTTTTACAAGACGATTAAGTATCACTTACAATACTTACTAAACTAAACGTACTAATACAATAAATTTCATATATATTTATATATTTTTAATGTAAATTTCCAGTACGATTTCCAATACTGTTAGTATTTGTAAGTTCTTGAAGTATTTTAAATGTGTTTTGAATGTAAATTCCTTGCCTGGGATCTATCAGAACTCGCGCGTTTTAATAGGAAACATGAAGTTTTTATCGGAGCCGTGGAGAGAAAATAAGGGCCCGGTGGAAATTTTTTTTTGAAAATTAATAACGGGGGAAGGGAGAAATCAGAAAAAAAAATTTGGCGAGCGGACAGTGTAGAAATAATCCGAAGAAATTTTTAAAATATGCGAATAAAAATTATAATACAAATTTTCGACATTTCAAAACCAGGCCCCCCAAACAAGCCCGGGACCGGGAGAATCACCCCCCTCTAAACAGGCCTGTATAAGATTCTACGAGGGTGTTAATATGCAATGGGGTTTTAATGTAAATTCCCTGAATGATGTCTACCAGTATATTTATAAGTATTTATGGTAAATAAATTGTGAAGTTTTATGGATTTTTATATGAATTTGAAAGATATTAATATAAATTGTCAGTACGTGGCCTATAGTATTGTCAGTACGAGGCCTATAAGTATTTATAAGTTTTTATGGTGTTCGAAATACGAAAATTGTATAGATTCTGTGAGTCTTTAATGTAAATTCCTCGCTTGAGGTTTATTGTAAGACTTCTATGGAAATAAGAAGGTTTTCTAAAATACAATGTGTACATATTTACAATGGATTTTAATGTAAATTATATGAAATTTATTGTATTAGTAAGTTTAGTTTAGTAAGTATTTGTAAGTGATACTTAATCGCCTTGTTAAAGCTCATAGAAAACAGAAGAAAATAAAACTACTATCCTATAAAAACACAAAATTTAACAAGAAATACAGGTCTCAAAAAAACCTATAGGATTCAATAAAATATTAAGACTCTATACTCTCCAAAACTCATATATCCCTCACAAACCTCTAGACTGATGAACCACTGATAGGATACGATAGAAGTTAGAACTGCAGTTTCTTCTAAAAACTTATAAATTCTTAAGTATTTTTTGCTGGATAAAAACTCATAGATAATTATCAGAATTTGATCTGAATTGTCTTAATAAAACTCATTTATCCCCCATAATTCCTTGTCTAATGAACGCTAATAGAAAATGATAAAAATTCAAACTGTATTATCTTGTTATAACTCATAAAAATCTTAAAACATTTCTCGTCTTGTAAAATCTCATAGAAGACAAAAATTAGACCTGTATTATCCTACAAAAACACGAAATTTAACACGAATTGCATGTCTCATAAAAACTTTTACGATTCAATAAATATTAAGACTTTATACTCTCCAAAACTCATAAATCCCTAAGAAACAACTAGACTGATGAACAACAGATAGGATACGATAGAAGTTAGATTTGCAGTTTCTCTTAAAAACTCATAAATTCATAAGTATTTTTTGCCGGATAAAAACGCATAGATAACTATCAGAATTTGATCTGCATTGTCTGAATAAAACTCATTTATCCTCCATAATTTCTTGTCTAATGAACGCTAATAGAAAATGATAAAAATTCAAACTGTATTATCTTATTAACTCGTAAAAACCTTAAAACATTTCTCGTCTTGTAAAAACTCATAGAAACCAAAAAAATTGAAGTGTAGTATCCTACAAAAACACGAAATTCAACACGAATTGCATGTCTCATAAAAACTTATAGGATTCAATAAAATATTAAGACTCCATACTCTCCGAAACTCATAAATCCCTCACAGAAAACAAAAAAATTAGAACTGTACTTACAAAAACACAAATGTTAATAAGAATTGCATGTCTGATAAAAACTTATAGGGTTCAATAAAATATTAAGATTCTATACTCTCCAAAACTCATAAATCCCTAACAAACTTCTAGACTGATGAACAACTGATAGGATACGATAGAAGTTGTAACTTCAGTTTCTTCTAAAAAATCATAAATGCTTAAGTATTTTTTGCTGGATAAAAACTATCAGAATTTGATCTGCAGTGTCTGAATAAAACTCATTTATCCCCCATAATTCCTTTTGTCTAATGAACGCTAATAAAAAATTATAAAATTTCAAACTGTATTATCTTGTTATAAGTCATAAAAACCTTAAAACATTTCTCGCCTTGTAAAAGCTCATAGAAGACAAAAATTAGACCTATATTATCCTACAAAAACACGAAATTTAACACGAATTGCATGTCTTATAAAAACTTTTACGATTCAATAAATATATTTATACTCTCTAAAACTCATAAATACCTAACAAACAACTAGACTGATGAACAATGGATAGGATACGATAGAAGTTAGAATTGCAGTTTCTCTTAAATATTCATAAATTCTTAAGTATTTTTTGGTGGATAAAAGCTCATAGATAACTATCAAAATTTGATCTGCATTGTCTGAATAAAACTCATTTATCCCCCATAATTTCTTGTCCAATGAACGCTAATAGAATACGATAAAAATTCAAACTGTATTATCTTATTATAACTGGTAAAAACCTTAAAACATTTCTTGTCTTGTAAAAACTCATAGAAAACAAAAATCGTTAAAACAGTATCGTCTCACTAAAACTTGTATATTTTCAATTAGCTTTAGAAACGCATAAAAAATAATCAAATATCTATAACATTTCGCATTTCAATTACAGTGAAAACGTATAACTACTGATGATAGACTTCATATAGGGAATTTACATTAAAAACCCATAATCCATGGCAAATCTTATAAAAACTTCATATTTCGTATTAATATGTGCAAGTGCTGATAGACCTCAGGCAAGGAATTTACATTAAAAACACATTTCAAATACTATAAAAACTTACATAATTATACTAAAAGGTTTCATACGAAGAATGTATATTTAAAACACACACACAACGATTAAAACTCATAGAAGTTTCGTGCTACATACTCCAGCCTAACGTAGAGGGAGCTGTTATACATGTCGCTAATTCAGATCTAATTTAATGTGACCTAAGAGACTAGGTTTGTTAAATTAAAAGTAAAGCAGACTCTTTTACTGCATTGTGGTTTCACATATATTATCACAGTGTCTTATATATACTCAAAGGGAAGTATAGAGACAGATCATTCAGGTTTCAGTTTCCAGATAATTCCCCCATCATACCATTCTGGAACCACATGAAGCCTCATATATTCCATTGTGGTTTCACATACATTCTTACAGTATCTTATATATGCTCATAAAGGGAGCTCCTACAATTGGATAGATACAGATCATTTAGACTTCAATTCTCATATAGATCCCTATACATACCACTTTGAGACCACATTCAGTCTCATAAATGCCAACGAATTCCATTGTGTTTTCCGCATACATTCTCAAAAGATTTCTTAATTACCAATTCCTATTTTTAGTGAAACCACATGAAATCTCATATATTCAAATGGCTTGTGAATAGGGAAATTCCGATAAACTATAATAACAATTTTTCTGGATTTCCTGTTGCTTTTACATAAAAATCTATGCGGATTCGCAGATTCCTGTCCATCAGTTAACGTATACAGACTCTTCACAATCATTTCTGGAATTGCCATTTTGAACTGATTAAAGATGGATATGCAAATCCTGTTATAAACTGGTAAAGTTCGATGAGGGATTATAGGAAATTACAGTTTCACTATCCAACTCAAATTTTATAGATCCAAATATATATATTTTTTATAAGTTTCCATGAGCCATTTTTGGCAGGGCAAAGACTCCAATAGCGAAATTTAATGTTTCTAAAGGTCGTTTCGAGCACATCCATATGGATCTTATAGGACCATTACCTCCTTCATTCTCACCATCGTTGAGCGTTTTACACGTTGAACCACATTTCAGATTGCACTGCCGAGACGGTGACTAAAGTGTTGTTTCAAAATTACATCTGTCGCCTTGGCGTTCTGGTTAAAATCACGACGCAATTTGAATCTAAGTTTTTTCGCGAATTTTCGAAATTTTTAGGATTTCATCGTATTCGTACGACCTCCTATCATCCTCAGATTAATGGATTAATTGAACGTTTCCATCGATCATTATAGACCTCCTTATTAGCTAGAGCAAATTCAATCAATTAGGTTTCTGAACTCCCTATTGTTTTGTTAGGTTTAAGAGCTATTCCCAAAGTTGACTTGAATTGTTCGTCTGCGGAACTGGTATTTGGTCAAGCATTACGTCTCCCTGGAGAATTCATTATTAAGTCGCACGTTCGTACGGAAGTTCCTTATTTATTTATTTTTTTTTCGGTTGGTAGATCTATGCTGATAGTACACAACTCACAATCTATTCTAGTTTCTTCCGTACAGGGCGGGGCTAGATAGCATATTCGCTATCACATTTGCCTTGCCCGGGGCATATGGCTACAGTGAGAGTGAGCATCTGACGAGTCGTCCAGTTGGGGATTTCAGAGTCATCAGCCGAAAGGCATTCGCCGGAAACGGTAGAGTCCCCAGGGTGTGATGTAGGCTGTCTTGTCCAGATCGATGGATCGTACCGGTATTTGCCAATAGCCAGCTCGAAGATCCATAGTAGACATGTATGTGGTTCTAGAGGTAGCGTGTAGTAGATCATCAATAGATAGACATCCGGTGTTGTGACGCTATTCAATCTGCGAGAGTCTACGCAGACTCGGATACCTCCTCCGGATTTAGGCACCATCACTACTGGCGCTGCCCATGCGGATTCGCATTCTTCTATGATTCCTTGGCCCTGAATCTCGTCCAACTCTTGGTGAAGCACTTCTTTCTTATGGGGAGACATGCGGTATGGAGGTAAGGCAATCGGAGCGTGGCTACCGGTGTCTATGACATGTTCGACCGTAGGTGTTGCGGTCCCCTGGTTTAAAAAACGTCGGGATATTGAGTGATCAACTGGTCCAGGAGTACCATCTGTTCTGAATCCAAGTGTGTGGCTTCGTCTGGTCGCAAGGGGATATCCACGGTGGCAAAATTGATGATTTTGTTTTCTCTGATTTGGCGTCATTGTTCCCATGTCAGTGTTTCAGGAGCAGTTTCTTCCGTGTGGTTGAAGACGGCCCATTAGGTACTTCGGAACATATGATCCACATGTTCTATCTTGTAACCTGGGAGTACCGGCTGTGGTTTTTCGGGCTGGGCGACGTCCCATGTTGGATGGAGTTGGTCCATACCGTTCTACTTTATCTAGTGGGGAAATCATTTGGGGAACCTGGTAGTAGTCTCTGATGATTCCCATATCTGTACCTTCGCTTGGGCCATTGACGTTTTCTCCAGCAAGGTGGTAGGGGGTGACGGGCTCTGGGTATCTTTACTGATTGTGTGGAGATGTAAGTCTTCGTCCATCGGCTCTGATTGTTCTACCTCCTTTTGGGTGAACTGGTATGTCTGCGCCGGTCGATCCTAGAAATTCCAGTGGTTTTCGTGCAGATTTAGGATAATACTTGCTCGAGTAAGGAAGTCTATACCCAGGAGCATTTTATTAAACTTGGCTTCCGGCAATACCACAAAGGAACTTCCGCAGTTGTGGCTAGGATAAACTGGTTTCTCTTTTCTCCATCAGCAAGAGTGATTGTGGACTAGAGAGGGAGAAACTTGTATCCCTTTTGATGGAGTATTGTGTACAATTCATGGCTGGCAACACTCATCCGAGCACCGGTATCCACATACGCCGTTCGTTGTACATCTGCAATTGTGAGTCGTAATGCGGGCCCTGCCACCAAGGGAAATGTGGTTACCGAATCTATGGTACAAAAGCTCAGAGGAGCCGAACTCGTTGGAGGGTTCCAGTTTGAGCACTTGCTGCGGATCACTTCGGGTTTTTTGCATCCATAGCACTGGATTTCCGTTGGCCTATCCAAAAAGCAGCTGTGAGAATTTTGGTTTTGATCCCTTTTCTTGCGGCATTCTATAATCGTGTGTCCGTATTTATTGCAAAAACTACACTTCGATCGGGGTTTGGGCTTGCTCTCTTCAGCGTGATTTTCCTCTCTGTTCTCGTCAATGGCTCTGGCTTTAGTAAGAAGTCCGTCAAACGTGAGGACATCTTCCCGTTGAATGACCCGTCGTATTTTGGAGTTGAGTAAGCCGAAAATAAGATCAAGTTGTTGCATCTCAGTAAGCGTATTTTCGGGGAGTTCAGCCAGTAAGGCTCTTTTGTTACAGATGAAGACATCGGTGAGCGTCCTGGCGTTCTGCTTTTCTGCGAAAATGTCCATATACACTCTATAAGCTTGGCGCTTATGGGCAAAAGCGTTTCGAAGTAATTTCATAGCTTCTTCCCATGTGAAGGCCTTGTCCTTGATTCCCTGCCACCAGGTATTTGCTATACCCATCCTGAGAAATGGTAACCTCTCGAGTGCCTTTTTGATCGCTGATGGCTTCGCAATTTTTAAATATTGTGGAACGGTGATGAATTGACTGATCTTTTGTACATCCCTAGAACCATCAAAGCGTGCCGTGCATTGGGAAAAGTTACCCTCTTTGGGTCGGTTTAAACTCAAATTCATTGCCTCGGTGAGCTGCTTAAATTGTTCTTCTGACATAGTAGTCATGGTAGCGTTCAGGCGAGGACTCTTCCTTCTAGTACTATTCTCGCCCATAGGTCGTACTTAGCTCAAGTGTTCGTACTTCGTTTCCAGTGATAATTCCTTTTTGGTTGGTCGTAAAGCGTCTTCTGTGATCAGAAATAGGCAGTTCGCAATGGCTGAACTGTACTCGTGAACCAGGTAAGCTATTCAGCTACCACTATAGGATTTATGGTATTATTACATATAGAGCATATTTAGCTTATTTAAGTACTGATAATTATTTTGTTACCAATTAACGACAAAATGCCCTCATAATTTAGGCTTTAACTGCTAGTTAGGTATGTGTTTATTATTTAAGAGTATAATTTGCGGTCAGTGAAATGAAGAAACGAATTATTCGGCTTATTTTTGAAGATAGAAACTTCAAATTTTGTACGTATGTATTAAAATATATATTCTAGTTCGTCACGTTTTTAATTTTTTGTTTTAATCAAAAACACGTGATCAATGAAAAAATTGACGTCGAAAAATTGGAATTTACAAAAAACGAAATCGTGACGCCCTAGATAGTCCTTAATTAATTACGTGGATAAAATATAACCTCTTAATTTTCAAACATAGATTCAATAAATAGTTTCCAATTTTGCCGTCAATAGATGGCACTCGCCTCGGCATTCGCATAGCTTTACACGCTCTCAGACTTTAGGGAGGAACTTGTCATGGAGACCAGACGCGAATGAATGCTTGTCAGGGAAGCATTTAGCAGTTCTGGTAATTGTAATCTTAAATTTATTTATAAATTATTTTATCTTACAGGAATGACTTAATAGATGAAATTCTTGAAAATGTTAATACATAAATAAAAGGTGCCAAATAGAGAGGACCGTTTTGTATAAACACTCCTACAAATTTTATTATGAAAATTTGAATTCGGTTTTTAGTTATTATTATAGTTATATAGTTTTTATTCGAAGTTATTACCAAGCAAAATGTACAGGGTGTCCCAGTCAACGCGCTATGCTCGGTTTTCACGGTAGTTTCTGAGATAAGTTTATGGTTCAAAATCCAGTCTGACGTAGGTTTTCCGAGGAATCTCATACTGCTAAGATATTTAGGAATCCAAGATGGAGGACGAATTTCGTCATCTATGGACCTATTCGACTGAAAATCGATATCTGGGGGTTTTCGGGGATGCGGTTTACGAATTTTTGGTCAAAATTTAGGACTCCAAGATGGCGGACGAATTTTGCGATCTATAGTCCTATTCGACTGAAAATCGATATCTGGGGGTTTTCGGGGTTACGAATTTTTGGTCAAAATTTAAGACTTCAAGATGGCGGACGAATTTCGTCATCTATGGTCCTATTCGACTGAAAATCGATACCTCGGGGTTGTCGGGGATGCGGGTTACGGATTTTTGTCAAAATTTAGGAATCCAAGATGGTGGACGAATTTCGTCATCTATGGTCCTATTTGGCTGAAAATCGATACCTCGGGGTTGTCGGGGATGCGGGTTACGAATTTTTTGTCAAAATTTAGGAAACCAAGATGGCGGATGAATTTCGTCATTTGTGGTCCTATTCGACTGAAAATCGATATCTGGAGGTTTTCGGGGATGCGGGTTACGAATTTTTGGTCAAAATTTAGGAATCCAAGATGGCGGACGAATTTCGTCATCTGTGGTCCTATTCGAATGAAAATCGATATCCGGGGATTTTCGGGGATGCGGGTTACGAATTTTTGGTAAAAATTTAGGAATCCAAGACAGCGGGCGAATTATAACTATATTTTGACCCCCCTTTATTTATATTATTATTGGAGATAAAAAAAAGTTTCGTATAAGAGTTGTAGAGTTGTATATTTATTTAAATGCAATTAAAAAACAATTGCTTGCATATGTCACGTGATATAACAATGAAGGTTGCTTTTTAAATGAAAACCATGTATATTTTTACATATTCTTTTAGATCCTTTATCCCTAATTTCAAACATATAAAGATTGATAGATCTAGTTGTAATATTTTTTGATATATCGGACATTAAATATTCTCCAAACATGCATATAGGTATTTTAGGGTTTCTGACGGAGCGCAGTCAGTGGCGGATTTAGGGCGGGGGGGGCCATAGTGGCTATAGCGGCAAAATCCAAGGGCGGCAATTTTTTTGAAAAACACCAAAGACATAAAAACAAAAAATTATTATTATTAATATGTTCTATCAGAACATGTTTAATTTATTTGAGAATGTATTTTTTATATTAACTAGACTAAAGTTCCTTATTATAGTCAACAGTACAGGGTGGTTGTGCAAACGTTAGAACCTCATTTAACTTCTTTATTTTTGGAGTTACGTAAATAAGTTCAAAAATAAAAGTATGAGATATCACATGTATTTTCCAAACATCATTTCAGCAAAACAATTCAAACAAGTCGAATTTCGGAGATATGAGCTTTACCTTGGTTTTTTTAAATAGAACACCCCCATATATTTTTACACCATTTGAAAGGCCATAGAAAAATCTTTTCAATGATATATGACACAGCATTTTTCTTAAAAACTATAGTAGATATTAAGTTTTATATTTTCTTACATTAAGTCATGGTAGTCCGAAAAATATATACAGTGTATTTCACTTTTTAATTTGTTTTTCTGATTTGAATCAAATTTTACTTAAGTATAGAACAAATTAGGATCTACTTATGACCAGAAAAAAATTCACCGCCTACAAATGCAAAGCCACCTGCGTTACCAAAATATGCGGATAAAGTCAAAAAATCATATTAGGCATATTTTTATTGGAAAATTTTGTCAATGAAACTTGTTCAGAATTGTTCAGAAACCTTAAGTCCAAAATTTAATCAAAATAAAAAATATATAAATTTTGATTAAAATAATGTCCAAGTCCAAAAATATCATTTTAATGGGTTTTTTCGTTTAGAAAACTGTACTATGACAATTTTACTTGAAATTAAACCCAAGCTGCCAGGTAGTTGTAAAGCAATTTACAGTTTTTTTTTTTAATAATTATTTTCAAAATTTTTAAAGTTTCAAGTTTTCCATTTTTTAATTTTGATTAAATTTTGGCCATTTTGGGCAATTCTGAACAAGTTTTATTAACAAAATTTTCCGATAAAAAAATGCCTAATATGATTTTCCGATTTTCTCCACATATTTTTGTACCGCAGGTGGCTTTGGTACCGTAGGAGGCGAATGTTTTTCTGGTCATAAGTAGATACTAATTTGTTCTATACTTAAGTAAAATGTGATTCAAATCGGAAAAAAAAATAAAAAAGTTATTGGGGTGTACCATTTCAAGTGAAACACACTGTATCAATTATTGAAATTCTCCATTTTATTTAAAATAAAGTGAAATTAGACAGAACTAACATATTGTTTATTTTAATTTACATACTTTTGTTTTCCATGGCTAATTTGATAAATTGTAAATTTATAGTAAATTAGACAAAATTTGTTTAAGATAAGCACCATGTATTGTATTATAAATACAAAGCTTTTTTTATGGCGTTTCAAATGGTACATATATGGAGTGTTCCTTTAAAAAAAAGCAAAGTAAAGTTCATATCTCCGAAATGCGACTTTCAATAGGCATGTCCACAAAATTTTAATTTCAATTGTAAATGATAGAATTATCGATATTGTACACTAATTTAACAATTAAAAAAAAACCGCTGCCCAAGGAATCACTACTTCCACATCCAGATTTTCTATCCAAGTCACTCACAACGATAAAATGTTGTATGTGGAAATAATTGTTTAATAATATAATATTTGAAATTGTCTACCTCAAAAACCCATAAAAACCCCCACATCGGTAGTGGGGTGGGGGTGGTGATAGAGGGTGGTAGTGGGGGTGGATAAGGTAAAAAAAATATTTTGAGATTTCTGGTTCTTGTACACACACTAAATCAATTTTTTTTTCCATCCTCTTTAATAATGGGGTGGGGGTGGTAATGGGGGTGGCTAATACCAAAATTTTTTTTGAGACCTTAGCTTCTCTTGTATATAGTAAATACCAATTTTATGAACTCTTATCTGCTTGATTTACCTATTTACCCCAAATTTACCCCAATTTACCCCCCAACCCTTCGAAGGAACAAGATGAAAATATAATCTAGTTCTAGATCTCGTTAAAGTACATATGCGTACCAAATTTCAAGTCAATATCTCAAACGGTTCCAGAGTAAACGTGCGCACAAAAAAAAGTTACAGACCGACAGAAATTTTTTTTTCGCTCAAACTTAAAATCTCGACGTTTCCTGACATTCTAAGCCTATTTGAACAATAAAAATTTTTTTAAATTTTTTTGTCGTTACTATACTTCCACTGGATGTGGAAGTACTATATGCATCCTTATTTTGCCAGTTATTCGTAATAAAAATCACCCCAATATAGCGAGGATTTTTGGTAATTTTTCAATAAAAATTCTTGGCCTATGAAATAAAAAAATATTTTGAGGTTTTTGGTTCTTGTACATACACTAAATCACACTTTTTTTTCGTCCCCTTAAAAAATGGGGTAGGGGTCGTAATGGGGGTAGCTAATGTCAAAAATTTTTTTGAGACTTTAGTTTCTCTTATATATACTAAATACCAATTTTACGGACTCTTACCTGCTCGATTTACCTGTTTACCTCCCCATTTACCCCAATTTACACTCCAACCCTTCGATGGAATAAGATGAAAATATAATCTAGTTCCAGATCCCGTTAAAGTACGTACGTGTACCAAATTTCAAGTCAATATCTTAAACGGTTCCAAAGTAATCGTGCGCACAAAAAAGTTAGACCGACAGACAGACAGACATTTTTTTACGCTGAAACTTAAAATGGCGACCTTTCATGACAGTCTAAGCCTATTTGAACAATAAAAATTTTCAAAAATTTTTTTGTTACTATACATTCACTGGATGTGGAAGTAATTAATATTCTATTTTCAATAAAAAGAACGCCATTGCCATGTAAACCGGAAGTGATATTTAAAATTTACATGCCTTTTTTTACTTTCCTTTAATAGTCAATTAGGAACATAAACAATCCGATCAATTCTTCTTTGATGTTCAGTTATATGTCTCTTAGCGGCATCGATTCCCCGGAAAAAAATACTTATCTCAAAAACTACCGAGAAAATCGGACATAACGCGTTAACTAGGACACCCTGTACACTGTAAATATACATTATGTACCTATAGAGAGTTTTTCTTTTAATTAAAAACCACTGCCTAAGGAATCACTACAACCGCATTCAGTTTTCCTACTCAAATTACTTTAAATAAAAATTCTTGTGCACCCAACGCTAAATTCGACTCTGTACGACAGAAATATATTTGAACTATTTCTCTTATATTACACAATCTGCCAATCTCCGCCTTTTTTACGTAGACGGCATATTTCATTGGTTAAAGGGGCACGCCCACCCGTATAAACCTTTTTCATATATATCAATGAAAATATTATTTGTCCTACCGCAGATTATCCTCTTAATATATTTAATAAATACATAATGCTAAATACCTACTGCATGCATGAATATAATAGTTATTTCAGATTGCCTTTGATTTCATCAAAGGAAGAAAAGTTTGTAATCGCAATCAAAACAGAGAAAAGAAAAGTGAATCCTACTGAATAAAACATGAAATATGATCATGTATAAGTTAAGTACCTATTAGTACTGAAAATAAAAACGGTTTTGTAAAATTTTAAAGTAAAAATGTTTTGGAATTTGTAGAATATATTATGTAAACATAACAAATATTGTCGCTATAATAAAACAAGTTTGATGAACACTAGACGAGTTTATTAATTTAATTACAAGTGTATAATGATAAACTACATTTTATTGTAATTATTGTGCGATGTTTGCTTTTAAAAGTAATAAAATTTTCCCCTTTTCATCTAACAAAAATAATTTCATTAGTCAGTTTATATATAGATTTTATTTGGTAGTAAAATATACACAACTGACATAATAGAACGAACAATGGATAACAGCTCGAATTGTACATAAAAACTACTGTCTACGTGAAGATCAAATAAGTTCTCTCAGTGTGTGAAACATCGATATAGTGGAATTTTGTAACTTATTCAATCATTTACAAATTTATAAATAAAAATAGTTCATTAGTTTTATGTACTAAATCAGATTTACAATTTTTCATGAATGTAATCAGATTTCTTCGTGAAGATTTATCGCATCGATACAGAAGTCGCCTGGTTATAAACCTTGGAGGTTTATAAGCACTCAGTTTCTTCAAACCATAAACATTATTCTTGTAGACTAAATAGTTCACCATGTCAGGATATAATATCTTTGGTAAGTCTTCTACAGTTGTCGAATATTCATTCGGCTCAACTTCGACAACCAAATATGATGGAATTTTGTCGTCAATTGGTAACAAAATAGTTATCAATACTTAAATCTATGTGTAATAATACCAGACATCCTATCTATTCTATAAATTGTTTTAAACAAGAAGAAAATAACGAAAAACACGTAGGTCAACAATCTACATCTCAAAGAATTTGAGGAAAAACAACTACACGACTCATGAAATTGTCTTTGTATAATGAAAACTATATTTAAAGCTGCCTTCTCCAATAGTTGATAGCACACAAAAGTTAAAAAAAGTTACTACCTAGAAAAAATCCTGTCTGGATAAGGGGTAATAAAATTGCCCCTTATCCAGACAAGATTTTTTTTCCATAGTAAATTTACCCCCAATAGTAATGGAATTTTACCCGCAAAGAGAGTGGAAAATTTTTATTTCCCTTATATTTTGGGGTAATTCTCCATGTTAAATGGAAATTTTCCTGTCTCTTTGTGGATAAAAATACATGGGAATTTTACACGCAAGGATGGTAAATTTACATCATTTTTTACAGTGTAGGTTACATGTGCATAGAATATGCTTAACGGATATGGGAACATGAAAAGACCATGCATTGCATATATAAACGGATAGTGAAATGTATATGACATGAACATGTGTGGACCGGTCACTTTGCATTTAAATTCCACGTGAAAAGCATATGCTTAACACAGGCAATGCATATCATTCAAGTGCACAGGAAACATAAAAAGAACATGCATTGTATATATAAATGTTTATTGGGGAACGACGGACTAAACGAATAGTTGTTCTTGCTGCTGATAATCTCACTTCTCCAGCAGGGCGAAATAATTTAGATATATTAAGAAACCAAGAGGAAAAGGAAGAGAGTGATGACAGTTTTTATGACTTTAATGAAACTAAAGAGAATGTGGATATGGATTCCAATCAGACGAAATCAAAAATTGAACTGGAGTTAGTGCAATAAGAACATTGGACAATAAGCGAAGTAATATAATTGACAGATTACCCCATTATCAAAAAGCTTTTTGTTAAATATAACACTTGCCTGCCTTTATCTGCCGCTGTCGAGAGATTATTTTCATACACTACCTTCAATAAACAGTCCTCGGCGTCATGCCCTTAAAGACGAATATTTTGAAAAGTTGGTGGTGATGAAAGCCAATAAAATAGGCACGTTTTAAAAGAGAATTACCAGACATGTTAATATTGGTTGGTAATGTTTTTGTTTTATTATTACTACAAATAATATAATATTAGTAAATGACTAAATAAGCAGTACACCACACTTGTAATTTCTAACATCGTTAATCCTAATATATAAAAGTCAAGAGACTGAGAGTATTTGTATTTATATATTAACATATTTTAGTCCTTCCCAGTTGTTACTTATATTTTTTTTTGCTATAACGGTTTAAAGGTAACATTTGTTTCAGCTCAAACGCTTGCGCCGTATTATTATACTCAGGACTCGGTACTCGAAAAATTGTACATGAGTACTTGTACTCGAGTACTTTTTCCATTACTTTAGTAATTGTACTCGGTACTCGGGAGCTAAAAATCAACTGTACTCAGTATTCTGTACTCAAGTACATTTTAGCTGTACTCGTCCCAGCTCTGTTAACAAGTAAACCTGATACTTAGATGACAGCTATACACTTTAACGTATAATGTGTTCAACTCTTTATAAAAGTTTAAAATGATGGAACTATTAAACAAGATTTCATTGGTAATTTTAGTTTTATTCTAACAAAAAAAAATTGATTTACTAGGAAATATGGTCAACATATTCCTAAATATTTAAAAAAAATCATGGAGCATTATACATGCTACAATACCAGCCGTTTTGGAGCTACATGAATTTTTTTCTCCATTTTTTTTTGTCTCTGTAAGTTTTGAAAACTTCTGTAACTTTTCTGTTTATCATTTTAGTATAGACAAGAGAAGCTAAGGTCTCAAAAAAAAATTTGGCATTAGCCACCCCCATTACCACCCCCACCCCATTATTAAAGGGGATGAGAAAAAAATGTGATTTAGTGTGTGTACAAGAACCAGAAACCTCAAAATATTTAAATTTATTTATTTTTATTTAGAACTTTTATCTTATTATATTCCATACTTTTTATATTATTACATATTTTGAAAATTTTTATAATTTTCAGAATTTTTCAAATGCAACTAATTTTTAAAATTTGAAATTAGTAAAAATTTTCAAAATATGTAATAATCTAGTAGGAGTGTGGAATATAATAAGATAAAAGTTCTAAATAATTAGTGTTCTAAAAGGATAAACGAAAAAGTTACAGAAGTTTTCAAAAGACAAAAAAATGGAGAAAAAAATTCATATAGCTCCAAAACGGCTGGTATTTACAAAATTGTTTACATAATCAAAATTATTCACAATTTATTCATTAATCGTATGAGTCATGTTTCAAGGTTCCAGCCATCGATAATTTCTCACCGCAGCTCCATCTCTCTGCACTACGAAGGAACAATTCTTACTGCCAGTTATTTAAGACCTTTTTTGGTGTCAATTATCCGCGATTTACAAATTTTAAGTATCTTTATTATTTTACGAGATAATGACCCGGGGACTTTTAGCTGAAACACCCTGTATATATATTTAAGCTGAAATTGGCTCTGCTTAATCTCTAATATGTGAACTGTAGTGAATGTATAAAATAAATTTTAATCGTTAGTATCTCTACAATTCCGCAGGTATGCAGGCTCACGTTCATCAAATCTGCGCCCCCCACTACCGTTACCAAGGCTTTGGGATTCTAGGAAAATGTTCGGAGATCATATCCGTGAATTCTACTTACTCATCAAGATTGCTCAGACAAAGTCAAATGGGTTTCGCGAAACATAAGAAAATGTCATTTTTTGTACGTTGCTGCTGAATATGATTTTCAATTTTCAGTATGCATTTTACGATGAGATTAAAACGTCATTTCTCTTTTTTTTCTCTTTTCTTTTTCTTTCTTCCAATATCGATATCGTACGGCTTTCTCACTCATGTATTAGCAAAGATCTGATCATTTAAAAATTATGTGTTTGCTTTCTCTGCCATAATTAATCGAATGCGCGATTGTGGATAAAGTAAAAAAATATTTTGAGGTTTCTGGTTCTTGTACACACACTAAATCACATTTTTTTCTCATCCCCTTTAATAATGGGGTGGGGGTGGTAATGGGGGTGGCTAATGCCAAATTTTTTTTTGAGACCTTAGCTTCTCTTGTCTATACTAAATATCAATTTTATGAACTCTTACCTGCTTGATTTACCTATTTACTCCAAATTTACCCCAATTTACCCCGCAACCCTTCGACGGAACAAGATGAAAATATAATCTAGTTCTAGATCTCATTAAAGTACATATGTGTACCAAATTTCAAGTCAATATCTCAAACGGTTCCAGAGTAAACGTGCGCACAAAAAAAAAAATTACAGACCGACAGACCGACAGACCGACAGACCGACAGACAGACAGAAATTTTTTTTCGCTCAAACTTGCAATCTCGACGTTTCATGACATTCTAAGCCTATTTGAACAATAAAAATTTTTAAACTTTTTTTTGTCGTTACTATACTTCCACTGGATGTGGAAGTAAAAGACGAAGTCTTAGTGTGACCAAATGCCAAAAATTTTGTAAAATCGCTTCCTTCAGGAAAAATAATAAATATTTGCATTTGCAATTTTCCATAATAGTTTACACCTACAAGATTTCACTTACATTTCACCAAGTTTCAATAAAAGAAAAAAATAATTAATTATTTTTTTTTTAGTAATATATGTTTATGTAAAATTAGAAACCGTCTTGGTTTTTATTTTTTTGCAAAAAAACAGACCGACTGATAGGATTTGTACCTATGCAATTTTATTCATAATCTATTTCCAAATATTTTGATTCTTCTGTTTGGCCTAATTCGATGAACAGAGCCCGTGATATTAAAAAAAAAACAAGACAAAAACGCGTTTTTCAAGATTAAAACTTAATTTCCAATAATTTCCATAATAACATACAGATTGCATTTCCAGAATCCCCCTCTAATCGTTGAAGTTCTACTTTTAATGCTTAGTTATTTTGTCCATGCTAATACAAACATTTGGAATACTAGTATTTAGTCAGCCTCTAATAGGACCGACTTCGGGGAGCGAGCGTAGAGGCATCTTAACTGTGGATGTATTTCGATACATCAGTGAAGCAACGTTCAGCATAGTTAGTACTTGGATGGGTGAAATCCATCTTGGGAAACACAGCGATCTCGTCCCAACTTCTAGCGGCTTGTATATCAGCGTAAACGAGGAAGCTATGTAATTTCAAGACGAGGATTACGCAGTGGATAACCATCCTTCAGAAGGGATGTAAAGAAGGCGGTCCCTTGTTTATTAAATGTTAGGCAAATAAAAGATCCCTACTCTTCGAAATGAGAAGAGATTTTGGAAAATTTCCAGGTTGGGAGTAGCTCGTCTCCTGGCGTTGGAGATAGGCCCTGGTAGAGGAAATAGGCCGACGTCAAATAAATAGATTAAAAGAACTTGATATTTCTATGGCCTTTTTTATTCGCACTTTTCCTTACTTATTCTATAAGTTGTAAATTCAGTAATTGTTCTCTAGAGCCCCTACTGCTTTGCCAATTTTTAGTTTTTGCACTTCTGATTTCAATATCAGTTCACCTTCGTAGTTCTGCTGGTGATCATTTTCTAACCTATTTCTAACCTATTGTATTTCGCTGTAGGTATGGGCCCCAAACCTCAATATTCATATAGCTGGCAGTTCTGAGATGGAGTCTTTAATTGATCACGCTTTAGAGGTGTATATTGAAGTGTTTAGTCTTAAATGTAAATTTATAAAATTTAATTATACTTAAGAAATCATTTCATTTTAATAATATCTACCTACATTAAATCTCGACTGTAAAATTCTTAAAAATTATCCGGCTGATCAACTTTCTATTTCTTAACCACGATCGTGCAGAATATTAGAGTTAGAAACAACCAGACGTATTGCACTCTGCAGGTTATTTTATAAAGTAAGTATACCGATTTATTTTTATAGTTCTTGTTTCATAATATGAACATGCCCGATCGATAAATATCATTTTATTAATTATTTTTAATTGTTGTTGTGTAATACAAAATAGTTTAATAATTAGCTTGGATAAAATTATTAACAATTTTGTAATGCAATCTAAATTACTAAGTGCATTGGCACTTCACACCGATTTTTTAAATTTCTGTTTCAATTAATATTTTACGTCAATAATTTGATTTTTCCATCATCTACGTATCATTATAAAGTTAAAATTTAATAATAGCTAAATTTCGTTTCTAAAGCAACACTTTATTAATAAGATGAGTGGGCCACCAATAACGGACTTTTTTTATAACTTAAAACCATCCATTCCAAAACCAAAAAATAAATTTCTTCTAAAATTGGTATATTCCATTCTCGGTTCCAGTATCAACAACAGATAAAAATAAAACTCCAGAATATAACAAATTAACAGCAAAATTATTATTTAAGTCAAATATGTCCGTCATTGAATAAAAATAAATAAAATTTTCTTTAATAATAATTAGTGAATAAAATTGCACATTTTTCAATGTACCAGCATAGCAACGCCTCTAGCAATAAATATAACACATAAAACATACATTAAAAATATTAGTTTGTCAATTACTGAGTTTTTAGATGTATAACTAAAAAAGGAAACTCTTTTGTTTTTTTTTTGTTGGGAAACATTTTATATGTCATATTTGAACTAATATACACTCGCAGATATGAGCACGTTATTGTCAAATTATCAAGCAAAAATGAGTGTTGGAGGCATAACCGAATTGTTATATCTAAACCTAAGATTTTATTACCGATTTAGCGAAATCAAGTCCAGAAAAAAATGACAGGAATTCGATACAACACAAATATTTGTCTAGGTATTTCGTAGATAATATGTATAATCTTTTATAATTCTCCTTATTATGCACTATGTTTGGTAGAACAATACTAACAGTTGTATGTTTTAACCAATATTTTATAGTTTTGGGGAATTGGTAAATCAAGCTCAAGTATTAAAAATATAATAAAATTAGTCCAATGCAGTTATATTTTTGTTTCGGAAATTCTCTGAACCATGGGCGCAGCCAGGAGGGAGCCATGGGGCCCGCCCCCCCCAAGCCGTCTTCCATGGGCCAAAAAATAAAGAAGCAGTACAAAGCAGTATCTAAATTATCCCTTGAAATAAATATTTTGTAATTAATGCCAATATTATCTAATAGAGGAATCTAGATACACATCCGTTTTCAACCATTTTCTGAAAAATTTTCCTCATCCTCTAGGGAGGCCGGTTCTATTGCCCCCCCCCCAGATGAATTTTCTGGCTGCGCCACTGCTCTGATCCAGCTGAGAATTTGAGAGGTTATTCTCAAAAATGATAATCCGAAAAGTTTACCGAGTTAACCTTGTGCAATCTTTTTTATTTAATAAATTAGGTGCAGGTGCACAAATATGAATTTTTGTAAATAATTTTCTTAATTAATTTTTTTCTCGAAAAATGATAGGACGAAAGAAAAACGAGAACATTTTAAACAGAAAATTTATAAACCATTTTTTTTCATTTGAACAAAACTATCGGAGCTAGAAATTTTGCAACGGCGCCGACTCAACGATATAGTCCAGTAGAATTGTAATTTGACATGACGAAAATAGATAACCACGATTTTATTGTTTTAAGCTGATTGGTTTGACATCCAAAACAAGCACTTATAGTGTGCCAATGGATGTCATACCGAATAAGGAGGGTGGGGGGCCGTAAAGTTGAAAAATCGGTTTTTCGCAATTAAATAGAAAAGGAAAATCGATGATTAATAAAAAAAATCAATTATATACCTTGAATATTTCTATCAAAGCGGTTTACCGTGGTCTGCTAATAAATCACACTCACAAAACAATCTTTATTTTACAACAGTCGACGTATTTACTAACGTAATATTCTGTCGAAATCTATACATTTCCTTAAATATACAGTGCGACTCACTTAAAATGAATAACTTTTTTGTTTTGTTTCCGATTTGAATCAAATTTTACTGAACTAAAGAACAAATTAGAATCTACTTATGACCAGAAAAACATTCAGCTGCTACAAAGGCAAAGCCACCTGCGGTACCAAAATATGCTGAAAAAAATAAAATATGTTGAATGTTAGAAATTCTAAAAAATGCATCCGATCGGCGCCACAAACGTACATCCACAAAAATTTGATTTGGTTATTGATGGGGGATTTCTCATACATAAGCTCATCTGGAAAAGGGCATCCTCAGTTTCCGCAATTTGTGGTGGCTATTTGAAATTCGTCAAGACCTCATCAATATGCTTTTTAATCTTTTTCCTCATATTTTGGTACCGCAGGTGTCTTTACCTTTATAGCAGGTGAATGATTTTCTGGTTATAAGTAGATTCTAAATTGTTCTAAGCTTGAGTAAAATTTGGTTCAAATCGGAAACAAAATGAAAAAGTTATAAGGGTATCTTCATTTTAAGTGAGTCACACTGTATATTTAAGGAAATGTATAGATTTCGACAAAATATTACATTAGTAAATACGTCCAGTGTTGTAAAATGAAGATTGTTTTGTGACTGATTTATTAACAGACCACGGTAAACCGCTTTGATAGAAATATTCAAGGTACATAATTGTTTTTTTTTATTAATTATCGATTTTCGCTGGCGAATATCTCGTAAACTATAACACATAGGAAGAAGATGAATATAAACATTCTTGTGGGAAAAATTACTTTTAATTTTGCATAGATTGCCTTTTTCCGTACGACGCATCGTTTCCGAGTTATAAGCGAAGAATCGAAAAAAGGAACCTTTCCACCCCCCTCTCTCCCTGAAGCGACGGGGCTAGGGGCGGAGACTTTTAGTATGTTTACCTCCTAACCCCTCAAACACATTCCTGAAGAGAAAAATTCTCCCCTTTAAAATGTTCTCTACAACTCTTTTATTGACTGGACTATAAAGCAACATAAAAATAAGGTGTAATTTTAGGGACCATGTTTAATTAAAGTTTTAGTTTTGTTTTTATTAAACTTTGGTGAAATTTGGTTGTTATGCGACTTCTACATCAGCAGCTGGGTTGTCTGCGGGATCACCATTGCTGAAACAGAAAATTCATTTAATTAACGAAACTAAATAACTCACTTAACAGTATAACAGCGTAATAATTCTTTTGTTTTCTGTCTGATTTAAATCAAACTGATCTCAAAAGATACAGGTCACCAAAGTCTATTTAAGACCACAAAATCACTTTCCATCTTTAACTGCAAGGCCATCTACGATGCTAAATTATATGAAAAAAATAAAAAAATCATAGTAGGCATTTTTTAATAAAAAATTTTATTAACAAAACTTGTTCAAAATCATGCAAAAACCCTGAATCCGAAGTTTAGTTAAATTAAAAAAAAAAAATGAAGTTTCGATTAAAATAATAATTTTAGGCATTTTAATAAAAATTATTTCTAAATTTATTTTTTTGAAACACAGTTTACACAAATAAGTAATAGAAACAATCAAAAGAATTAAATATTATGTTCTATCAAACCTCCATCAGCCCTAATGCATGACCCAATTCGCTTTCTGTTCTTGTTCAATGTTTTTCATTAAGACCTTATTTTTTTTTAAATTTAACTAAACTTCGGATTCAGGGTTTTTGAATGATTTCGAACAAGTTTTGTTAATTAATTTTTTTATTAAAAAATGCCTACTATATGATTTTTTGATTTTTTTTCATATAATTTAGCATCGTAGATGGCCTTGCATTTAAAAATGGAAAATGATTTTGTGGTCTTAAATAGACCTTGGTGACCTCCATCTTTTGAGATCAATTTGATTTAGATCGGACAATAAAACAAAAGAATTATTAAGCTGTTATACTCTTAAGTGAGACACACTGTATTTGTATAATTAACTAAGTGCCATTTTTGCCATGTTGCTCATATATGTATAAAGGAAGAGGTTCTACAAATTTTTCCCTATAATTTTGATATAAATTACCTACTGTAAAAGCATTTTTGGCTAGGAAAGAACCATGGATAATTCATTGTAGGATTTATAATTTCAGGTAATTGCACCAAAATAGTTATTTACGTAACTAATCTGGAATCTTATAATAATGGCCCAGTAAGCCTACGAATTCAAAAAGATTCATGCACACATTGGAAGAAATCTTTAAAACTTTAATAAAGGAGAACATACTTGTGCTGATTTTTCCCTTTCAGCCTGATGGGGGCCTTAGCTAGCCATTGTGCCGAAATATTCTCTATTTCTTTTTTCATTACTTTATCATTACACAATTGTACAGCTTCTAAAAATTAATTGATATTTAGCAGAAATAGATATACTGACAATAAGTATTACCAGACACTACTGAAAACATTTCCACTGTTGAGAAGGATTTTTTCCCTTTATGACCATGCTGGCTGTACATTTGTGCTATATTGTCATCAAGGAGTCTCGTTAAAAACCTTCGTGTGCACTCTTTGTAATTATTTCCACCAAGACGAAAAAGGTTTTTCACCTATAATAACAATTATGTATATAACTTAACATACTACTTTATTATTATTTAAACAATATTTTCAGTTAGCCTAAATATGTTAAAAAGTCTAGTGCGAAACTATAATAATGTTAACTTACAAGTAACCCAAAAGTTGATTCATCTTTAATATCTTCTTCAAAATTTTCGAATTCTCCGATCGTTTTTACCGGGTACTTTTTAAAAATGTCATTTGGAGTTGGGCCATTTGTTATTTCCCCACCTTTATTGGAGAAAGTTTCTAAACATGTTTGCATTGCTATTTTTATGTCATCCAAAGTACTCGACAGCTTGTCACATTTGGTTTCCAGATCTTTTAAGATTTTGTTTTGTTTTACTAAATAAGTAATAACTTGTTTTTTAAACTTTATGTCATCTAAAAAAATGTCATGTTTTTTCATAAAGTATAGATGAAACAATATTAAGTACTGAAGTATAATTTAAATTTTCTTGAGGATTTTCTCTATTTTGAAATCGAAATAAAAAATAATTTAAAACTGCATCACTGCGATCAACTAATAACAAAAATAGAAGTTTTAAATTACCTTTCTATTTTAAAGTATCAACATGGAGAAGAATTTAGAAGTTGTTACTTAATATAATATGACCTTCATACTTTCGTAAAATTTTTAGCGTTGGTTTCATGCTTATCGTAATAAATCCGATACATCTTTTCATTTACTATTTATTTCGTAAATTCAAATACTTAAATGTGAACCATATAAAACATTTTATAATTTTACATACCATCATGTTTCGTTCCATTAATGTCCTGTACAGAATGTGCATCAAATATATCTTGCGCAATTCCATGATCATGCTGCATATCGTGTGTCTCAAATGTATCTAAAATAAGAAAATATTAAAGCAATAAAGTGGTTCTATGAACTTGAACATCCTGTATATTTGCATTATATTCATCTTAAAAAAATAATAATGCTTAATTACCTTCTGAAGTTTTGTTAGCCAATTTTATAGTTTTACTAGCTGTATCTCTCGCAGCTAGAAAATAAAAATCTATGTTTACAAAATATGTAAGTATAAATATAATACTAAATATAAAATTAAATATTATTTTTGATATATTTAATTTAAATCTCATGTTCAATTTTTTTATGTTGTTTTTTAGGTTTTCGTTAGTACTAAATGAAGTGTTGTTATAATTCCGGGTGTTTTAGCGCATAGTTGATAGGCTCTTGCAGAAACCACGGTTGTCTAAACGATGTTTCGGCAGAATCCCATCGACCACTCGCTGAAAGCTGTCTACTTATATAGCTGCTAATTATCATTTGCTCACTTTAAGCAACGAGGAGCAGCAATATACAGCTATCATCAAGAACCTGTATATGACAGAGGGGGTTCTGCCGTAAAGTCATTTAGACAACTGTGGCTCCTGCACGATATACTATACACATGCATGTTATAGTTGGCGTAATAGATATAAGATATTTTCTCTTAGTAAATATCAAAGGCGCCGGGTAGCCGACAAAAGAATTAGCCGGCACGTACAAAGAGTTTTGTGTCTTGCGTCTCACCCGTCGATCTACTAATGCGACTTCGACTACTATACTTAAATTATTTTGAATTTACAATGAATTATTGGCAAACACCTGAATTTCTTGATGATGGTGGGTGACGAACATTTTTGAGATTCATCAGATGAAAAATTCTCATCACTAGAAAAACATTTCCTTTTTGGAACCCTCTTCTTGGGCAGCACATCTAGGTCCGATATATCTGAGGTAATACAAGCCTTTGAAATATCGAGTAGTAAACTCGATATTTTAAAGTTGTCGAATAGTTGGGGTCTTAATAAACGAACTTTGTAAGGCTTCCAAGTGTCATCATCAGGTTGCATTTAATTTCTGATCGCTTTTTCCAACTGTCCTCTTGGAAAAGAAGGATATAAAATTCCTTTTGTTTTATTAAACCAACTTAAAGGTAGGGCTTCCACTTCATCGGTTTCTACGAACTGAAGCACTAACCATGGCATACTTTCCCTTAAAATAGAAAAGGCAGATAATTCTAATAACAACTAAGATATGGAACATATTTTTTTTTTATTTAACTTCAGAAAAATTTACACAGGTATAAAAATGCATACCTAATTTAAAAAAGTGCACAGATTAATTTCGTGAAATGTGTTACATCCTGTATATAGCATAAAATAAAATGAATAACTGTTATTTTTGTATTCTTGTAGTTCAATTGAATGTTTATAATAATATCAACTTGTGTACTAACATTTATAAGAAAGAAAATATTTTATATTATTCCCAATATAACAGCCGATGTATGATGTACGTCATTTCTGAGTCAAGGCGTCAGGTCGTACTACGTACGTTTACACAATAATTGTTTAAAAATAAGTTATTATTTTATTCACTAAAAATAATATAAAAAACGTATAGAAATTAAACTTTTCCCACAATACTTACTAAAGAACTTTCACCAATTTCGGTTCGAAGTCACAATCGCAAGACTCAATGTATAATATAAACAAGATTGATCAGGCAGCTGCTGCAGTACCAACCATAATTATAACATCATGATAATATAACTAAGAGTTGATACTTTGTGACGTCAAAATATTTTCCGTGATGATGTGATCATCGGCTGATATAATGGGAAAACATGCAATAAAATAATCAGTTATTTAAATGAAGCATTGGGTACACTACAAATCCATCATCATATGGTAGTCTCACCAACTTAAAATCAATTTCTGTTAATAACCAATAATTAAGTTCATCTAAATTTTTAACAAAATATATGTCTATAAGACCATGTACATCCTACATGGTGTTTTGAAAAAGTTACTCTTTTCTTTATAACTTTGCTCTATTAGTACAAATTTATTTAAATTTGGAGAAAAAGCAAAATCTCAATTACTGAACGGTCTTTTAAAACACAGCATGAATCTTTAGTAATATTTGACAGTCTAAAATTATCAAATAAGGCAACTTTAAATTCTGAAGGAATACAATCTTTAATCAAAATGTCATCAAAATGTTGCTGCTCTAAAGAAAACTCAGAAGAAATTTTTGGCATGGGGTTGATTTTGTTACCATTTAATTCTTGATTTCTACGAATTATTTGTTGAAAGGGCTTTTCATGTTTTCTAACTAACTTCAATAATGACTGCAAATAATTTTCACTTGAAAAATTACTAAAGTTTTCTAATGATCCAAATTTTCTGTCATCAGCTAAATGTAATAAATTATAAAAATTATGTGATATCAACTGAGGTCCTTAGATATTTTCCACCGTTTCTACAAAAAATTTTAATAGAGATTCAGCATCATCAACATATATTTTACAAAACTTAGAGCTTAACAGTAAACTAATTGAAACGGTTAATGTTAACAAATATTGATATTTTTGTTTTGAAAGAATTTTTTTAAAAATGATTGGTCCAGTATACAATAAAAACTGCCGAAATTCTGTAACTTTCCAACGTTTAATGTGGGTCAATCCTCTAGGTTTTCTAGCAAATTCTGAGGGTATGTATGGGGCAAGCAACTCTAAATTATCTGATATGGCCTTCATTTGTAAATTGGAAAACTTATGTGGAGGTGGACCACAACACCAAACTCCACAGAGAAGTTTTTTGACTACGACTAAGGCCACAAGATGCATATAATCAAGAGGAACATCAGTTATAAAATTAATGATGGTATGTTTGCTAAAATAGTATGCCCGGTATGATGATCCAGGTCTGTGTGTTCAATAAACTCGTCATGTGTCCTCTTAACGAAATTTAAATCTGGAAAGCAAACTCTATCCTGAATATACTTCCCATCCTGGGTGCATTTGGTACAAGAATGATAACCCGAATGACCTTTTATTTTTAACACTGATGCTTTTGCAACAGTATCAAATAAAAACATTGTAATTTTAAATGGATGTAACTTCCCAAACAATATTATACCATTAGTTGACAAGTCTACTACTTCGTCGACAAAATCTGATAAAAACAATTAAAATCTTTAGGTTTTTCATACCCATGATACACTCTAACTAAAAATACATTATTCGTGGAGTTAATGGATTTATTAATGCCTAATATAGGATATAGCTGACTGCAAGAACTCTTTGCTAACGGCAAGCCATCAATATTAATCCCGATGTCAATATTACCTGCAGGAATTATATTTAAATGTTTATATTGTGTTTCAAGTGCCTTTTATACGCCTAGATGACAATATTGACCTGGATCAACATTTCGGATAGCTGTATTTCTTGGAGTTGCCAAAAAACTTCTTGGATCTTTAGGTAATGTATGAAAATCATCTGCAGCATTCGATTCTGACAATATATTTAACAAGTCCTATAATGCTTTGTGGGTGATTTTGTGATTAACAGCCCAGTAACGTAATTTAACAGCGGTAAAATAATCTGGCTGTTTTTCAAATCGATCAGGTTCTACATGAAAATCTGGTAAATTAGGCAAATTAATGATTTCACTGAAACTTATCGCACTCTCCACAATACTGCTAGTATCACTTAAGGAATCGTGATTATATGCTTGTGCAAATTTGTCTGCATTACTGGTAGATGAGTATGTTGGATTGCTTACTGAACTACTAATTGTTTCAAGCATATTACTAGTTGAAAAAAGTTCATTATTACGTGGGGTATTGACCTCATTATTACTATTATTGAAAATACTGTCTATAATATTTTCGGCTTCTTTGTGAAAATGCCTGTGCCAGGTATTACATCTTTTTCTTTTTGGCATCGTAAAAATGTAAAACGTACTTACCTTTATAAGAATAAGAAACACACAAGCACAGTGGAAACCGTGAAAACAATTTGATCACGCCGCAAATGTGAGGTTAAGTTTAACATTTAACCCGTTTAACGCGCCAAACTGAAACAACTTCATGCGGCGCTGGCATCGTATGATTTTAAGGATGGATAAGTGCGTTCAAATTTTATACCTATTTAATATTAAAATTGATAATTAAGTAATAATATAATATATAATACACAAAAAAATATCTACATTAGTTACCCTTTTAAAATGTAATGTAATCGTAAAAATAGCAGGAGAATAAAGGACAAAATCTACATAATAAATACATATGTAAAATATACTTCGCGTCTCTTCTATTAGTATTTGTTCAAAAATGCTACATTACTGCACCAGTGCAGATAATAGAAGGAGATAGAGTGAGACTATACATAAGTTGAAGAGGGACACATTTGCACTAGTGCAGATAGTGCAGAATTTTGGAACAAAGTTATTATTATGACATACGTAAATAGGGAGAAATCGCGCATAGTTTATAACACTAATACATATGCATGGCTTTATTTCTGAAGTCTAGCGTTTTGGGTATGGGTGCGCTGCTCAAACCTGATAACCTGATAACAAAAATATGGATTGAGCTTTTGTTTAAAACTGGAAAAACATAATTGTATAATATAATCATATTAAATATTTTTTATTAATCGAAATAAATAATAGCACACATATATTTAAGAGTCATTTTAGAGAAAAAATTAAAAGCTTTTATAAAACGTTAATTTGGATCAGTAACAATTAATCTTATTCTTTCATTCTCAAAGTATATTCTTGGAATATTCTTGATCCAGAAGGGAATATATATTCCAAAATGAATATTACTATCATATTCATGGTGAATATTCCAGGTATATATTAAAAATTATATTACTGGAATAATCCGTTATCTAATATATATTCCAGGATTATTCCATAATTAATCAGAATATATTCATTCTTTTTTGCATAATTACAGAATATTCTTAGAATATACGGTGCTGTCAGGGTACTTTACATTTTCTTGATGAAGATCTTTCAATTTTTGAGTAAACCTTGTGGTAGATAATATAGTCAACTTGTAGTCAAACAAGTAATTTAAAAAATGTATATCTTATCTGTTATTTATTCAGTTTTGTAGATGTTTACCGGTTATCCAAGAAACAGAGTTTCTATTAATGTTTAAATTAAAATACATTTGATTTTTTAATACATTGGTTTGGTACAAATATTACATTAAAACAAAGCAACAATATGTATAATTTCAGGTATATGTACAGGTACCTATCTACATATTATCGGTTTCTTTGGTAACTAGGAATAGTAGAGAATTTCGGTATAACAATGCGCGTAGTATTTTATGACTTTCCTTAAATGTAATAACCATTCATTATAATTTCAATTTTGCTTTATTAATAGTTGTGTTTTTTTGCAGGGTTTTATCTGTCATAGAATACCGTATGTGTTATCAATAGTGTAGTGAGTTGCAAATAAAACTTAAATGAACGTGATTGAGAACAAAATGAAGATTCTTTACTTATTTCTATTGTTTCTTGCTATAATCAATGTCAATGGCCAGAGAAGAACAACGGTGGTAAGTACTTTTGATTATATTTTTAAAAATAATTAGCCATTTGAGTACACTAGATGCAAAAGTCGGTTTTTGCAGATTAAGTGATTTTGAGAAAAACGCAAAAAACGCTCATGGGTTTATTTTTTTGTAAATCTTTAGAAACGTTGCAGGCAAGTAAAGCTGAGATAATAACTATTTGAAAAAAGGCTTAATTTTCCTTCAAATCGCATAGTATGAATAAATAATTGCAGTTAAAGGTTTCAAAAACCCAGTTTTGCATCTGCCTTATGCAAAGTTTTGCAAATGAAATGTGCAAACACCAATAAAATAGTAAACAATTTGAATTAGTCTATTGATTATTTAAAAAAATATGAAGCAATCTGCCTAAAACTGTGTTATTGCTTTTCCGAAAGATCGGAGATTGAAGATTTTTCCCACTTCAAACAATGTCTAGTAGATATATATATCAGTAATTCTAATTAAATGATTCAAAACTTCTAAAAAAATAATAAATATGCTCAAATTTATCAAGACATTGTTAACTCTTTTCAAATTCAGTAAACACTAAGGTCGGTCTGGCGGCAAAATTGCTGGCCCACGTGGTATTTAAAACTGCACAATGACTGGTTAATAGCAAATACATAGTTATGCATCTGACAGAAGCAAACAAATACTGAATTTTGCAGCTGAGTTAGATTTTAACACTTACTTTATCAGCAACATACTGACTTACTCATCTTATTGGTTAAATAGTCTTGTGAACAATACATCATTATATTTGAATAATATAAAATCCGCATTTTTTTAATTTTTGCAAAAACCGAGTTTTGCATATAGTGTACTCATTTAGAGATTTTATAATATAAATATTTGAATAATACCTACGTATTGAGAACTGCTTATGAATATATTTGCAACACATTATTTTGCAGTTGCCTATCAGGCCCGTGATGATAGGCTTCTTGAGTGCGTTTTGCGTAATCTAGCTATTGCTGGTAGGTTTCACAGGAGGCCCTCCAGCTCTCTCTTTTCTACTTGTTTATCAGGCTTTTCCACTTTAGAGCGTGTTACTCTATTGAGCAGCTTACGCAACCCACTTAGTTCTTTGTTCCACTATGACGCGCTATTTTCTCCTTTGATTATGTACAAGGAGCAGTTATTTCCAAACACAGTCTGCAACTGTAGAGCTACTGTTTCCACTTTTCGCGGGTTTCTTGGTCTACAGAATATATCCTTCAGGTTCTCCTGTAGGTACCTTGTGTAACAGATCCAGTCAGCAGACCTGGGATTCCTCTACGTGATGGGTTGCGGTCGATTCCCTTCCAGGACGAATCCTGTATATCGATGGTCCAACAGAATCCTTCAGTCCTTAACTCTATTCTCCACCGACGTGGACGCCAGTTAAGTCTTGTCTTCCTTGAATTACAAACGTAGGGGCACTGCCTCTGTTTACAATCTCCAGATCAAAAGCGTATAGAAATTTCAGTAGCGTCTTGCCTCTCGGGTTGACGTCCTGACGTCCGAACTGCCCCACACTATGTGATGGGCATTGACATCATATCCCAGAACCAACAGCAACTGTTTTTCCTTTGCAAATTGTATTAATTACTTGAACTCCTCCGATAGGGTGGGATACGTATGGTAGATATGCCGAACATACGGTTAAGTATTCCGACCTTCCTTCCTTTTCGAACTCGCTCGTTAGAGTGAATGCAACCAGACTCCTAGAACAGAAATTTGGCATTAGACATGTATGAATATTTTTACTTAGGTACACGTACACGCAGGTTCTGGGTCTGTCTTATGTAGTGCAATAGAAGACATTCTCATTTCTTCGTTCCAGCCCCTTGACGAGTCCTTGGTGAGCCCATGGTTCCTCTTTGAGGATGACATCCGTTTGCATCGCAGACAGCTGACGACCAATTAAACTGATAGCCGCCCGCTGCGATGCAAGTTGATTTTTAAAAAAATGTAAGACAAGCATGGAAATTGTCCCTCAAGGAGGAGCTCTCTCCCATTTTCAGCGATTGAGGGGGCCCCTTGCGTAGCCTCCCGTGATTGCTGTTGCCTTGATCTAGATTCATGTGAGTCCCACGGATAGGCGGGAAAAGAGGTTCGTAGCCACAGAGCCCGCTTATAGGTGTAAGGCTTCATATGGTGAGAGGTCACTCGGTTTCCCATAGGCATCGTTAAAGGTAACCATCACCCTGGTGCCATGCAACCCTCGGCACGATGGCTTACACCTTGGCTTCGGGGCGTTTATTGATCTCCCGGTCTAGATCCGCTGCCTCTTGTTAAAGCAGTGCCACTTCGCGCAGGTTGTGATTCATTATCACGGGCGGACGGTCCTGGACGGTGAGAGGCTGGGGCCGAAGGGCTGTATTCGCATCAACCGTCCCTGGTGTGTTCCGACCCACCCCGCTGATCTCAATTAAGATACCGAGAAAGATATCACATACCTCGACTCTTCACGTATATTTTTTTCATAAAATGTTTCATAACCTTTTTATTTACTACCTAACACTAATTTATTCTTCAAATTTTACTAAAATCGGACTTTTATATTTGGTGTAAAATGACGTGACTGACAGACAAACAGACGAACAGACTGATATGGCGGACATTTTGAAAGTTTGCGAATTCCATGACAAACACAATGATATCATAATTTTTCTCTACGGGCGATATTTACAATATTTGAAATGTGTCGATGAAATTTAATATACCATTTGCTAGCCTGTTTCCATAGAGTATAATAACAGATACGAAAAAAATGCATATAATGTCTTTTGTATCGAAATTTTATCAGCTTCATTTTTTATATAAACATAATTTTGATATGGCTAATGGTTAGAGACAAGTAAAAAACTTAATCAAAGCGCCATCTTTCCAAGATGGTGGCTCAAGCGACACAGTTTGAGTTGGGGACTTTTAGTATATTTAATAGTAAACCTTAATGAACATCTCTGCCAAGTTCTTGCGCAGCTGAACTCATTGAAAGCCTTTGAAATCAGAACTATCTGTTTGAACGTTAATTGTACCCAAAAAGTAAGACTGGACCCGCAAAATGGTGAACCAAAAGGCGGTTTACCTGATCCTTCGTCATTTTGTGATATATTTATTTCTTCGTGATTAGCTACATTACAATAAATACGAAATAATTGATTTTAACTCACTTAAAATTAATAACAATAATAATAATGTCTTTATTTTTTCATTTGAATTTACAAGCAAAACAAATGGTTTAAAGATGGGTGGAGATATTCACGCAAGTGCTCTTCCATATAACCACCCACAAGTAAAGGATTAAGAACAAAATATACAATATACAACATGAGAAACTGAAATAATATTAGCAGATATATAAAATAAAATAAAATATTTAACAAATTAATGCTTTAATAATTGATTTTAAATTACAGATAATGTGTTAATCTTATGTTAAAATAATTTAACAAAATCGCAACATGTTAATATTTTTATATAATTTCGTACCCGCCGAGTTATTCGCGAAAAAAACATGTATTCTTTCTTTTAATGTACCTACTAGCATTTGAATGTTACTGTGTTTAATATGTATGAACACTTATCTGATCTAAATAAAATATTTAAATATATTATTTATGTCAATTTCATAATTAATAATGGGATTTAAACAAAATGATTTATGTACTTTTTCAATAAATAAATTCTTTGCGAAACAACAATTATTCCGTCCCTGATAGTTTAGTATAGTATAGTATAGTATAGTATAGTATAGTATAGTATAGTATAGTATAGTATAGTATAGTATAGTATAGTATATAGAATCGGAAAGTTTTGCTTTTGGGATTGCATAGTTTCAACGACTTAACCGACCGCCCACAAGAAAGGTGTCTACCAGTATCCTAGCAGAGGCAAAGTGTGACACGCCCCTTAATGTACGTCATTGCTTGCTTCGCTCTCGCTTGCTCTTATTGCCGTACCAAATCGAACACTTTCCGATAATGTATATGTCGACCAGGCATAGCCTCTGCGATATCAAACGGAACTCTGTGTTGCGGGCGCAAACGGAACTCTGTGTTGCGGGCGCAGAGCACTTTAACAATTCATTTACGGTTAAACTAAATAGCAACAAAAAGAAATATCGGTTCCAAAACTCCAACTTAACTTTTTGTCGCTATACCACCCTTCTATCTTTAATAATGAAAAAGTTTCTCGCTTACTATATCTTACACTGTGTTTTCGTATTCTTGCACGACATGTATTGGTTTATAGAAAAATGAGCTAGTAAAGTAACTTTGCATCAAACAGTAAACAAGAAGAATACCAGAGTAACTTGTTCATAAAATTTGAGAAATAAAAAAATATTAGTATCAGCTTTGTCAAAAATATGGTTTTTTCTTCAATTTCGCTATTCCGAATTAATTGGCGAACATGAAATTCAGATGTGGCAGAAAATTTTACGCAAGAATTTGTTTTTCTTTTTGTATACCCTTTAGTCGATGTCCCCTTCCTTTAAAATGCATCCTAGCGAGAGCTAGATTCCCTACTAATGCCAGAATGATTTACAGAGCTGCCGGTTCAAAATTTTCGGTAATTTCTTGACGAAAATTCTTGGTTCTACAGATATTTTAACACAGAACGGTTCAATGATCCACATGGATAGCACGTTGTAGATTAACAACAGCTCAACGATCGAAGAGGATTCGCGTTCATAAATAAATTTTAAATTTAACATTTAAAGAAATACTTAAATTAATATTCATCCAATAAAAATTTTAGAAAAAAAATATTACAATTATAAGTAAGCACACCCAAACAAGAAAGTCAGCAAAATGACGTAAAAGTTAAATCTCGCAAATACCTAATGTTGAGGAGGGGTTGCTAATAGATTCCTCGAACAGCGGTTTAATATTCTAGGAAATATCAGCTTAACTACCACTTAATGTACCTGTGGAAGGAGAAAGCCGTACAATGCTTTGTAAATTGAATTTTTGGCCGCTTTTGTTAATTTTTGAACCATTGTGCAATAGGCTCCTTGCATATGCAATTTTAAATTAATTTATATATATATTAATATAGTGTTACTAAACATTAGCAATTATCAAATTTGTTTTCATAATTTCTAACTGGAAAATATTTATATCACCGACTAATAGGTATACGGGAGGAGGGGCGTGTCTGAAAACACACTCATATTAGACGTGACGTCATCTAACAGTATCTCTGCGAGTGCAATGATTCGGACATATAATTCGTGCAGTTTGCAGTTTTCCTAAAATTATTTAGTTTAGTTATTTAGTTGTATTCGGTCTGTGATATTAAATTATAGTGTGTATTTACGTGTACCATATTTAAAAGGGTTTAAATTGTTTTAAACATGACTGAAAAAGGTTATTTCAAAGGTAAATTAGATAATTTTCGAGTACGCCTGCCAGACGTATGCCATATGCTACTGCGTTACAAAATATTCATAAATGAAAAACTATGTCTTAAATGAAATTTTTTTTTTAAACTTCTCCTGTATCTTGGCTTCAATTGCTTCACTGCATGTATATGAAAATTTGCAAAAACAAAAAAGTTTGTCTCTTAATCAAAATATGAGTACATTCTTAGCGAAGTAATAAGTTCAATGTTATTTAAAGAAAATAATAAACAATAATCAATAGAAACAAAAAGACCATTGGAAGCGCTTGTATGTGTACTTGAGTTTAAAAAAAAATCAGATCGATTTAAAAATACGGAGATGTAAATGTTAAAAAACACGATTTTTATAATCAATGAATTTTTAAAGTTTTCTCGAAATAAAAAATATCTGTACCACAAAAAAATATTTTAAATCTTTATAAAAGCTATAAGGTCTGGTCTGGTTCTTCGCTGATTTTTTTCTCGAGAACAGAAAGACTTGTATGGTCTATTTCGCTCCACTATCAAGCTATTACAAGGGTAACGTCCATAAATGGAATTAATTTAAAATGTACACTAGTGTTGTGGCGTCTCCTGTTACATGACGTCACGCGTTATTTTATTCAAACTTTAATACTGAATATCGTATGTAAAAGAAAAAATAAGAAAAAATCCTTTACACACTGTGTTTTGTATTAAATAAAGATTCTAAAAATACTAAAATTATATTTTTTGCAAGAGGCCTATTGTGCATCAGGGGATTCAAGTGATTGCCACACCTGAACGGTGGATTATTCGCTGCCGACAATTTCCTTTTAAGCAAAGGGCTTAGTAGGATAAGCATGGGTATGCTGTCCCCGCACCAATCTGGTCGAGATTTTGGACACAAGTTGATAGTATTGTTAGATGAAATTTCCCGAAATATTATTTTTGGAAAACCATTTTTAGAGGAGTTATGTGAATAAAAATGAAAATGGAAAATTTTTTAAATCTCAAAAAAGGATAAACCGATTTTCATGAAAATATGAAAATATATGTTATGGCTTTTGAGGGCACAAACGTAGAAAAAAAATGTTGAGTCCATTTGTCGGAAAGAAGTGGTGAAAAAACTTAAAAAAAAATTTTTTTTAGGGATGTTCTCGAGGCAATACCATCAATTCCTTTCAAATAAATGTTTATAAGCCGCTTTAAAATATATAATTTTCAAAGCGATCGGAATGGTAGAACGTATTCAAAATTGATAATCACGGGCGTACCGAGGGCGGCGCGGTTCATTACTACATCTTGCCACGGTTATGGGGCCATTACACCCCCACCTTTCAAATCAGTATCAAACTTCAGTATTAAACTTCAAGAAGTGTGGTGCAGATATTTTCAAATTCCTGACGTCAACTGTTGAGTTAATCAAAATTTAGTTTGAAAATCTGAACATTTTGCAATGATGATGTTTGTAGTCAGCCCACCAAAGAACTGTAGTTTTCAAGGTCCACCACGTGGACGTATGATTTTGAACCAATTATTGGGGTGTTTGTTTATCGCGAGTCTCCTTGCCTCTCACAATTCGGGGTGATTTTTTTGCCTCTCACGACTCAGGTTATTCTATATTGGTGAGACATTTCTTAGTCTTCATTGCTATAGTCCTCAATTACAGGAATATTATTATTCCGAATAAAAATATCGCTGAGAATTTCAGCTGGCTTCGGAACTTTCGACGAATACCTTGCATGGGAATTCCGACAAAAATTAAGGAATTAGAGGGGGCGGGATTTAGGACTTTTTTTTCGGTAAAATTTCTCCATTTTGTCACCGTAATTAATCGGTAATTAACTGAAATCGATCTCATATACGATGTTCACTTAATATTATGTACTACTTTGACACTCCGTTAATCTCGGCCCTTCGAAACAAAAGTTTCTGAAAAAAATTATTTTTTTAAGATGTACATACACTCTATAGGAAAACGTGTAATTTCCTACATTTTCTCGAATATCTCGATAATTATCGTTTTTTTCGAAAAATTTGTAGACAGCTTATGTAAAGAGAATTAATTGATTGAGCTTTCAGACACTTTTTTATTTTTTATCTAACATAAAAAACAAAACACTTATGACCAAATATGCAAAGCCAACCGCCGCCCACTCTATTAATTAGGGTGAAGACGTACCGCTCGGCTAAAGTACGTCATCTGTGGGACACCACGCGAGACTAGTTTCGCCAAGTGACGTCACAGTGCTTTTCGTGAGGAGTGGCGAGGATTTAATTATTTATTACAAAGTAAGTACTGCGATTTAAGAGCTGATATTAAGTGTGGCATGTTTTTATACATAAGCACACACTTTAATGAAATTTAAAAAATTGACAAGTTCCCCATTGCGCCAACGAAACAGAGCTGTTGGCTGCTGCTCGCGCATGCTGCTGCAATTGTATACTATCTGTCCCACTAAAGGTATCTGTCGAAAGTTCTGAAGCCGGCTGAAATTCTCAGCGATATTTTTACTCAGAATAATATTATTCCTGCAATTAAGGACGATAACAATCAAGACTAAGAGATGTCTCATCAATATAGGGTAACCTGATTCATGAGAAGCAAGAGGACTCACAATAACCAAGCACCTCGACTAGTGAGAGGCAAGGGGACTCACGCAAATAAGGCACTCCGAATTGTGAGAGGTAGGGGGACTCACAATAAACAAGCCCCCCCGACTTGCGAGAGGCAAGGGATTCACGATAAACAAACACTCCAACTCGTGAGAGGCAAGAGGACTCAGAATAACCAAGCACCTCGACTAGTGAGAGGCCAGAGAACTCACGATAAACAATCACTCCGACTCTTCAGAGGCAAGGGGACTCACAATAAACAAGCACCCCGACTCGTGAGAGGAAAGAGGACCCACAATAACCAAGCACCCCGAATAGTGAGGGGACTCACAATAAAGAAGCCCCTCGACTGGTGAGAGGCAAGGGGACTCACATTAGTAGTTATACAGTACCAATATGAACTCGCTTCAAGGTCAATTTCCCATAAGAGATAACATGGGGCGTGTCGCTGAAAAATCAATTTTCAATTGGTTCCAGCCCCCATCTATTTTCTTATGGGGCTAAAAGTGAAATCCATCTTGTAACGCATTTCGATTTATCTAGGAGGCGTGTCCTGGAGATAATTGGAAGATGGTACGCAGCAATTACCCCCACTCCTGCAGAGGCCCCGCCTTTCAAATGTTCTAGAACCTATGACCTAGGACCTAGTGTGATGTGGTAGGGTGTCTACAAGCGTTAGGCCCGGCAAAGCCCAAGACGTCCCCGGCGTCGGCGACGTCGTGGAGCGGCATCGGCGGCTGGGGGACGAAATGGCTTTGGGGCCCACCGGTGTATACGATATCTGCCTGGGGCAGCATCCCCGGGGCAGAGTGAAGCTCTGGCCGGGGGGAGAAAGGATTATTTAAACCCTGCGGTGGATTGCCGCTGGGCGCCAAATAATCCGTCCTGGAATTGTTTCCGTTGGGCGCCAAAAGTGAAGTCCAGCGGTTGTTGCCGCTGGGCGCCAAAAATGAAGTGCAGCCGCTTGGGGCTGCACCAGTAGTATGAGGCACTGAATTTTGTGGGTTGGCGTCGCCAGAGGCGTCCAATCCGCCTCCGAGGACGTCCTCCCACGGGTGGCGAACCAACGCCGTGTTAGTCAGGTCCATGGGGTCCATGTTCGATTCCCCCTGTAGATGTGTACTCATATTTTTACCTGGCGACACAGTCAGGCCAAATGACTGTGTGCACCGAACCCTAGTCCTGAAACGGAGGTACTAAACGGCTGAAGGCTGTTCGTGCTATAGTCCCTCCGTCTGTCTATCCCTATCAAATTTAAATGGTGGTGAAGCCGTCTGAATTTACTAACGCGGCTTCGTCTGTCGTTCGCGAGCTAGACAGACTTGGAAGAACACCACTTAGATCTCAACACCTGTGAGGGTGTCGCCCAGTGGTGAATTCGCCCTTGTCTGCCGAATTTACAACCGTCGAGGTACGCTTCCACTCGGGGCACTGACGTCAAGGTTGTTGTTAGTGACGTCGGTGAGCCCTGAGTGAAATCACCTGGTATATGCACCCCTTAAGTCGGGTGAGGCTGGAGGAGAGGTTTTGTGGATCCTGGGATGGTGGAGGCGAAAACGTTGGCTGGGATTTGGTTTTCGGAGTTGAATGTCTGGAGTGGTACTCTGGATATTGGACGGGAACGATTTGGAATTGGTCGGAGCTTTGGACTGGACTTCAGGGGAGCTACTGCGAGCTTACGAATCCTCTCAAATATGGAATTTACTTCGCCACTAGGGCACCTGGCTCTACCTTGAGAAAGGCAATAGCGAATTCTCCTTTAAATGATTTGGTTGTGTAATTTGTATTACACACCAAATCTCGAGTGAATTTACCACTTTCCCTATACTTCCCTAATTTGAAAATATTTAGTTTTAAGTTTACTAATAAACAACGAACAGCAGAAATGAATTTATAATATGCAAAAGCAAAAGCTAGGTCAAAACAAAAGTGATGTTTGCCCTCTGACTGTTCGAGCTAGACTGAGACCTGCATTCAAAATCGGTTACATTTTTATCCTTTCCCGTCGCTCCAATGGCCAAGCCAGGAACTTGCACTGTCCAGTGGGCGGAGCCTAACCGGGCTGCGCGGTTTCTTATAAATATGACCCGCAGGACGCCGGAATCGGCATCATTCACAGTTCACCGAGACTCCGAAGCAAGCAGACCACCTAGTGAGTAGTCCAGGTCCCCCTCAACGAGGAGAGGATACTATCGGTGAGCCGCTGCTGCTCACTGGTAGTTAGGACCGAGAGGCAGAAAGCCGCCCTGGCAATTGCGCAGTGTCACCGCTGCCAAAGGTTCGGCCATGCCCAAGGACACTGCACCGCACAGGCCAAATGCGTGAAGTGCGCAGAGCCACACCACTCCGGGGACTGCGAGAAGCCCCGAAATGTACCGGCAGGGAGGCAACTGACTATGACCCAGCAGATGCTCCGAGGCACAAGCGGCCGAAGGTGCAGCTCCTGGATAACGGGTGAGTATGAGAAGCATACCACCAACCGACGATCCTCCCCCACGGAAGAGACATGACGATACCCAACCACCCACCCAAGACCCTGCGGGTACCGGACAAACAACCGTCCAGTATCTGTAGTCCCCCTAGCTCCGGGCAGACCAAAAATGCTACCAAAGCAGTTAGGTCTGCCCTTCCTCGAGCTACACAGCTCATCCTTACCCTACCGATGATCCGGATGACATGATGCCTCTTGGCACCTTGTGTACCGGCAGTCACTCCCGCCACAAACCCAAAACACCCAACAGACCGATGACTACCCCCCGGGGGCAAACAAGCTGGCGAAGAACAGAAGACGAAGAAAGAAGAACGCCAGAAGAGGCCTTAGCCAGCAAGGTCCAACGAGCCAGGACCCAGGGAGGTGGACCGAAACCGTCTGCACCGCTCACAATTGTGAGTGGGGCCGACGTAAAGTAAGTTCGCCCGCCCTGCACGAGGCTGGTCCCCGGTCTACAGCGATGTACTGGGGTAAAGGGCAATAGTCCTGCCCGGCCCCAGACATCCGAGACCGACATCTTTAGCCAAGAATATTGGCGCCGGACTCGGCATTTGGGCAACGGCAGTCAGACTGCACACATCGTGAAGCGATGTGGGAAATTTCTAATATGCAAGTATTTTATTACAGGGTGGTTTTTTATTGTTTGTGCGAAACTTTGCTGATGGCTGGGCATAGATAAGTGAGGTTAGGATTAAATTGTTTGGCACAATTTAATCTTATTATTTTTTTTTAAATTTTTCCTGGGACTGGGGCCTTGGGCCCGATGACACGCCCCTCTCGAGATTCGATGTGTGGTGTAAGTGTGCAATAATTGTTTAAGTTCTATTTATTTAACGGTTTTTTTTTTCAACAACATTACAAGGTAGATTGAGGACAAGGATTGGTTACTTACATACTAACATAGGATTAAAGAAAATGAACAGGTTTAGGAAAAATGAACTTAAAACTAGGCTTCTTGTCTTCGCCACTTGTCGGCTCAGCGCAGCGCGTTCGTGGACCGGACAATGAGCTTGCTTAATTTTACGTAACGCACTAAAATTTACTTATTATAATTTGTCTCTGTCGTGGTTCGGTTTCTGAGTTTTTGGGATTTAGGTTTAGGCACTTGACTTTTTGGGGTAGTAGGCTTGATTACTTGGATCGGAAGTGTCTTTTCACTAGGGGAACTGACTGTTTAAAGGAACGTTTATGCGTGGATTTCGGGGGAAAAGTTGTGTGCCCATGGTTTTCGGTGGTGGCACTGATTTGGACTTTTAAGTTGGGATTGTCTCTATCAATTTTAGACTTATATGGCGCGACGCCTTTTACTTACTGCGCTCCCTCGGCGTCGGAATCACTATCCGAATTTCCCTCTTCGAAGACGTCCCGAGGTAACCTAGCCTCAGGTAGTGGCCGCAGGTCATCGATGTGGATGGGCCATGTATGGTCCCCTTTCTCGACCTCATAGACCCCGTCGCCCAAGACCTCAGTGACGGTGTGTGGACCGGACCACGTGCGTCCAAACTCCCGGCGCTCATTGTCGTGTGTCCTCGTCAAAACCCTTTGCCCCACTTCGAGTTGTACAGCGGCCGTCCTCGGTTCTGGGAATAAGTCGCGCTGTATTATCACTTGTCGGCGCTGTGCCCTCTCAATCCGTTCCTCCCTGGCCTGAGGGGTGTTATTAATGGGTACCTGTTGTTCTGGGTGTCGCCAAGACCCTGGGAGGGCGAGATCAGCGCCAAGGAGTGCCTCTGAAGGAGACATCCCCGTGGCGTGATTTTGTCTGCGTCTAAGTGAGAATAGGATCTCATGGACCCGACCATCCCACGACGTGTTGGGAGCCCGCATTATCTGTGCCCTGAGGGCTTTTTTCAACTCCTGGTTGCGCCTTTCGACCGGATTCGCACGCTGACGGAACACAGGGCTCGTGTAGTGTTGTATGTGAAGCCGGTCGGTGAAGCGCACCCAAGCTTCGCTGAAAAACTGGGGTACGTTGTCGGTAATGATATTCTCGGCATAACCCCACCGCGTAAAGACTTGTTCTAAGCAGTTCGTAAAGTCTTTCGTGGTGGAGGTTGACGTGGGGAACGCTTCCACCCACTTGCTGAACAGATCCGACACAACTATTAGGAATCGGTTACCGCTTAGGGTCTCTGGGTAGGGCCCCATCTGGTCAGTGCTGATGCACTGCCAGGGCCTCGTGGGTGGCCGTGGACGCTGCGGTGCTGCTGGCTGCCTGGCGCTCGCCTTGGTCGAGGCGCAGATCAAGCAGTAGCGCACATGCGTTTTTACTTGCCGCCAGAGGCCTACCCAGAAGTACAGTTGGCTGATTTGCCGGTATGTCTCGTCTCGTCCCGGGTGCTCCGCCAGCACGGAGTCGTGGTAAGCCACAATGACTCTCTGTTGGAGCGGCTCCGGGACGAGGAGTAGTTTTCGGTCGGTCTCAATATTGTAGAGAAGCCCGTCTTCCACGAGGAACTTCCGGACTTGCGCCCAGTTCCCTCTCTCGCCCGCCATATACTGGTGCCAGTGGACGACCATGGTTTGACAATGCAGGTCCCCCAGCTGAGCGGCCCGGATGGCCTCGAAAAGGGTGCCCTCTCCCGCGTCTATGATGTCTAAATGGGCACTGTCCTCAGGTGACGGTGGCAGCAGACGCTCCTCATCCACCACCTCGGTGATGGCTTGCTCTGGGTCAGCCGGATAGCGCGACAGCATATCCGGCAGCTGATTGTCTTTGCCTGGGCAGTGCACCACATCAAACGTGAACTCCTGCAGGAGTAGGGCCCATCTGGTCAGCTTGGCTCGCTTGTCCTTGTATCGGGACAACCAGCTGAGGGCCTTGCTGTCTGTGATAAGGGTGAACCTTTGGTCGTCAAGGTGCTGTCGGTAGCGTTTACACGAGTATACGACGGCGAGGACTTCCTGCTCGTTAATATGGTAACGCCGCTCCGTGGCATTAAATTTCGCGCTGGAGCAGGAGATAATCTTGCGATTTCCCTCTGCATCCAGCTGAAACAATACGCACCCCATGCCCACGGAGCTGGCGTCGGTCTGTAAGTAGTATCTCTCCCCTTGCACTGGCCGGTGCAGTTTCAATGGCTGCGACAGGGCGTCTTTCAACTGATAAAACGCCGTCTCTGCTTCCGGGGTCCACTGGAACCTCTTTTGTCCCGTGAGGTCCGTCAGGGGAGCGGCCAGGATGGCGAAGTCTCGCACGTACTCCCTTAGCCACCCCGCCGTCCCTAGGAAGCCTCGCAGCTCCTTCATAGTCTTAGGTTTGGGGTAGTCCCTCGTCTGCAAGACGTGGCGCTCGGTGGGCTCGTTGTGTCTCGCCGTAATCCTGTGCCCGAGGTAATCCAAAGCCTCGGCACCGAAAACACATTTGTCCAGCGCGCACCGGAGTCCATGAACTCGCAGACGCTCTAGCACCATTTGTAAGTGTACTAGATGCTCATCGTGATTATCTGAGAACACTATAATGTCATCAAGGTACACTTTCACAAAGCTGTCCACCATGCCTGATAGCACTTCTGCCATCAGCTTTGTGAAAGTGCCCGGCGCTCCCTGGAGGCCGAAAGGCATAACAGTGAATTCATATGTAGCTCCCTCTGGGGTGCTGAATGCCGTGAGGGGAATACTCTCCGCAGCCATCGGTATCTGCCAATACCCGCTGCGGAGGTCTAGGCTGGTGAATACCTGGGCTTCACCCAGTTCCCGGATCGTCTCCCTCACTGGCGGTAGTTGAGCCACTTCGTCTTCCGTAATGCTGTTCAGCTGGCGGTAATCGACGCAAAAACGGGGTGTCCCGTTCTTTTTTGTGACGATTACCACCGGCGAACTGTACTGGCTGTGGCTACGTCTCACTACCCCAGAGGCCAGCATTTTCGTGACTTCCTCTTGAATCACTTTTCGCTTGGCCTGTGAAAACTGTGTGCGCCGGATTTTAAATGGCCTGTCGGTCTTTAGTTTAATCCTGTGCGTGCATAGTTTTGTAGTTGGTTGCCTCCTCTCTTCTGAGAAAACGTCGGCAAATCGGTTTACCGCCTGCTGGTATCTCTCTCGTTCTCCTTGGGGCGCTTGACTTTCTTCCAAGACCACTGGCCCGTGTTCCCTCTCTGAGGGTGCACTCTGATCGTGCCAGAACACGCTGTGTCTGGACACGGCACCAAAGTACGCGCAGCGGTTTGGAAAGTCTAAGACGGCGCCTTCGTGCGCCATCCAATCACGCCCCAGGATGATGTCTTCTGACATGTCCTTCAGGAGGTGCAAGGCCACTCGCGAAGTGGCCTCCCCTACCAGCAAGTCGGCAGTGATCTGCCCTGCCGTTTCCACAGCGCTATTGGCGTCAACTAGCTGGACCGTGAGGTTCGAGGGCTGAATGTGAGTGCCTTGCACCAGGTCCTGTCTCACGAATGAGTGACTGGCCCCGCTGTCGAGGAGGGCCAGGACCCGTTGGTGCGGCGTCCGTAGGACCACACTCAGCCTCGGTGGTCTGGTGTTGCCAGCTGACGTATGATGCAGGCTACTGACCTGCATCATTGGTGCGTTTATGCACATCTGTGGAAGGTGGCGGGGCGAGGCGCAGCGTTGTACTCGCCCCTCACCTAGTTTCCCGCTGTTTCGCGGATTTCTCTTTAACTGCGCTCGGCCTCAGTGCGATGGGGTGGTCGCATGGGCCCTTCGTCGTGGCCTTGTGTGGCCGCAACTGTGTTGAGTTGTGTTCGTGTCCCTGTTTCCCTTGGCGGGGGACGGGGTCTGTCCGTTCCCGGGTGCCTGGGGCAATCCCGGTGAAAATGCCAGCCCCCGCAGTGTCGGCAAGGGGTGGCTGGGCCTTCGCCCCTCTCAACATTCGACCTGGGGTTGGCCATCGGCCTATCTCGAGGTGGGTTTGTTTGCCGCACCTCAGTGACCGGCTGTGCCGCTCTTGTCGGCCCGCGTCTCGTTTGTCTGACATCGTTCTCTATATTCTCGGCCTGCTGCACGAAATCGTTTACGTTCAGGAAATGTCTGTTCCTTAAGAACGCACGCAGCTCCGGCAGTAGTAGGCCGATAATATGATCCATGCGAGCCTGTGGCTCTCGTAATGCCCCCAATCTTTTCGAAAGTTGCCACTTTTCCATGATGAAAGTGGCAGCCCCCTCGTTTTGACCCTGTCTTCGGCCATACAGGCTGCTCGTGAGAGCCCCCACGTAGGCCGGGTCGTTATAGCGCGCCAGCAATCTCTCATAAAAGGCCATAAAGTCCGGTCGTTCGTACTTATAAAGATTGTGCCATTCTTTTGCCTTGCCCTTCAGAAAGCTGGCCGCTACGTAGCCTTGGTCCTCCATGACTACCCGCTTCCTGGTGAAGTAGCGCTGTACTTCCCTCAGGAACTCTCTGGGGTCTTCCCAGTCGAGGCCCTCGAAGCTCGGTAAAGGCTCCTTTGGCTTGTTCGTTGTTTCTATTCTTGCGATTAGCTCAGTCATCGCCCTTACCAGCTCAGTGGTAAGGAGCGGCGCACTCTCTGGCTCGGCCCTTCGCCTGACTGCCTCGACTGGCGTCCTTCGGCGTGGTCTAGCTTCTGCCTGTGAGGTGCGTAATTGCTCTCTCGCTTGCCGGTGCCTTGCCTCTGTGAGGTGGCCGAATTCTTCGCAATAATCGCCCCTGCAGATGTTACTGCAGGCATCGTCGTCAATGACCCTTGGGTGCGTTTCCCCGATTTGTCTGGCCTGATGGGCCTGTGCGGATGAATAAAACGTCGGGCGCCAGGGTGTGTTACCCACTGTTTGGTTGTTCCTACATGCGAATTCCGCCGGCTGGGCGTTGGTGGATTCTCGGGCCATATCTAGGCCCAAAGGCCCCACGGTGGCCTCGCCATGTCTACAAGCGTTAGGCCCGGCAAAGCCCAAGACGTCCCCGGCGTCGGCGACGTCGTGGAGCGGCATCGGCGGCTGGGGGACGAAATGGCTTTGGGGCCCACCGGTGTATACGATATCTGCCTGGGGCAGCATCCCCGGGGCAGAGTGAAGCTCTGGCCGGGGGGAGAAAGGATTATTTAAACCCTGCGGTGGATTGCCGCTGGGCGCCAAATAATCCGTCCTGGAATTGTTTCCGTTGGGCGCCAAAAGTGAAGTCCAGCGGTTGTTGCGGCCACCCTCCTAGAGGACTGGTGCAACAGATGGAAGGTAGCCGTCAACGCCGAGAAGAGCAAGGCGGTACTCTTCAAGAAGGTAAGAAAACAAAACCCCACAGGTCACGTTTCCATGTTTGGTGAGGACATCCAATGGCACGACTCCGCCAACTACCTTGGCGTGGTCATGGACAAAGGCCTAACATGGAGACTAAATACGGAGGCCATCGTCAAGAAGGCCAGGAGGACGAGAGCCCTAATCTACCCGATGACGGGTAGACAGAGCAGACTCAACCTGAGGAACAAGCTCACGCTTATCAGGTCCCTCATCCGGCCTCAGCTGACGTATGCTTCGGTAGCTTGGGGCTACCAAGCAAAGAGCTACCTCCAGCAGATCCAGAGAGTGGAGAACGTCGCCCTCAGAACGGCAGTCGATGCACCCTGGTTCATCCGCAATGAGGACATCTACAGGGACCTGGAATACACCCCGGTCACTGAGATCATCAAGCAGAGAGCCAGAAAGATGTACGCCCTTGCCGAGGAGCATGGGAACCCACTAGTCAGGGAGGCAACTGACTATGACCCAGCAGATGCTCCGAGGCACAAGCGGCCGAAGGTGCAGCTCCTGGATAACGGGTGAGTATGAGAAGTACCACCAACCGACGACCCACCCCCACGGAAGAGACATGACGATACCCAACCACCCACCCAAGACCCTGCGGGTACCGGACAAACAATCGTCCAGTATCTGTAGTCCCCCTAGCTCCGGGCAGACCAAAAATGCTACCAAAGCAGTTAGGTCTGCCCTTCCTCGAGCTACACAGCTCATCCTTACCCTACCGATGATCCGGATGACAGGATGCCTCTTGGCATCTTGTGTACCGGCAGTCACTCCCGCCACAAACCCAAAACACCCAACAGACCGATGACTACCCCCCGGGGGGCAAACAAGCTGGCGAAGAGCAGAAGACGAAGAAAGAAGAACGCCAGAAGAGGCCTTAGCCAGCAAGGTCCAACGAGCCAGGACCCAGGGAGGTGGACCGAAATCGTCTGCACCGCTCACAATTGTGAGTGGGGCCGACGTAAAGTAAGTTCGCCCGCCCTGCACGAGGCTGGTCCCCGGTCTACAGCGATGTACTGGGGTAAAGGGCAATAGTCCTGCCCGGCCCCAGACATCCGAGACCGACATCTTTAGCCAAGAATATTGGCCGGACTCGGCATTTGGGCAACGGCAGTCAGACTGCACACATCGTGGGCACATCCAGCCAGTTACAGAGGGTGCCCCAAGTACCCCAAGAAGACGGCGGCGGCGAAACCAGCCCCCGCAGCCAAGCCAACCCAGTCCGGTGCTGCCCCTAAAAAGGCAACACCCACAACTGGAGGCCTGAGCTACGCCAGGGTAGCTCAGGGCAAGGCAGGGAAGGGACAAAACCCAGGCCCAGCCCCCAGGCAGCAGGCACCCGCTGAGGCCCAAAACCTCACCGCGGTGCTTGCACAAATGCAACAGATGTGCTCAGCAATGAGCGCATTTTTTGCACAAATGCCAGCATTTACTAATGTATAATGTTGTTTCAGGTCAAACCAGGGTTCCTGCAAGTCGCATCGTGGAATGTCAACGGACTGCGAGAGAGAAAACTCGAGGTAGAGGAACTCCTCGCCAGGGGTGACATAGACATCATGGCACTGCAGGAAACGAAGCTGCGACCAGACCAGGCTATCAACTTCCCAGGCTACCACGTATACAGGAAGGACTGGACCGGGCCATACAGACGAGTAATGAGAGGAGTAGCCCTGCTAGTGAAGACGAGCATCGCACACCACCCGATCCTACTCCCAGAGACGGAGAACCTGCAGGCCACAGCCATAGTAGTGTCCACGGCACGAAATGGCGACATCAGAGTGGTCTCCTGCTACCAGCCACCCAACAACATGCTGCTAGACGCAGACCTGGACTTGGTTCTTCCCCCAGGGACCCAGACGGTTGCCATCGGCGACTTCAACGCCAAGTCCCCGGAATGGCACAGTAGGATTACAAACACTCGAGGACGAGAGCTACTGCGATTCCTGGGACGACACGATGGCAACCTGCTGGCTGAGAGTCAAGGCCACCCTTCAGGAACACAGACAAGAAGGGTGGCAACGCCACCTGGAATCCCTGGACACGCAGGACAGGAGCATCTGGACCACCCAACGGGCCCTGCGAAACCGGCGGACTCCCATGCCCCCGATCCACGGAGAGAATGGTGTTGTCTACACTCGCCAGGAAAAAGCCGAGGCTTTTGCCGACAGCTTGGAACTGCAGTGTAGGGAAAACCAACTCGATGATGAGGACGAGGACTGGGAGGACGACGTGAGGCGCAGGGTACGTAGGATGAACCGTCTGCCAGATGAAGACCACATCCCCCCGACCACCCCCGAGGAGGTCAAGGAGATCCTAAGGAGCCTAAAACCCAGGAAAGCTCCAGGATGTGATGGCATTGGGAACATCGCCCTCAAGAAGCTGCCCCGGAAAGGAGTAGCGGCGATGGTCAACATCATCAACGCAATGTTGAGGTTGAGACACTTCCCTTCCAGGTGGAAAAAGGCCGACGTCATAGTCATCCCAAAGCCAGGTAAGAACCTAATGTTTCCTTCCTCTTACAGGCCAATCAGTCTACTCCCAGCGATGAGTAAGGTAGCCGAACGAGTCATACTCAAGAGGATAGCCGAGAAGACAGAAGAGCTGGAAGTCCTCCCAGACGAGCAGTTCGCCTTCAGGACAGGGCACTCCACCGAACTCCAAGTGCTCCGCCTCACCGAGGAGGTCACGAAGGGGTTCAACCAACGACAGGTCACGGCAGCGCTGTTCCTGGACATTGCCAAAGCCTTCGACAGGGTCTGGCACGACGGTCTCCTAGCCAAAATGATGAGTATGGGTTACCCCATTGCACTCGTCAAGCTAGTGAGATCGTACCTCCGCAGGAGACAGATGAGGGTGAAGATCGTGGACAGGGTGTCCACGTACAGAACAATGGAGGCAGGAGTCCCCCAAGGCTCAGTGCTGTCCCCCCACTTGTTCTCCATCTTCACATCCGATCTACCCCGGACGGAGAGGACCTCCATGGCCCTCTACGCCGATGACACAGCCCTGACTGCCAGATCCTGGAGTGCCAGGCTAGCCACCAGAAACCTCCAGGAGGCGGCCACCCTCCTAGAGGACTGGTGCAACAGATGGAAGGTAGCCGTCAACGCCGAGAAGAGCAAGGCGGTACTCTTCAAGAAGGTAAGAAAACAAAACCCCACAGGTCACGTTTCCATGTTTGGTGAGGACATCCAATGGCACGACTCCGCCAACTACCTTGGCGTGGTCATGGACAAAGGCCTAACATGGAGACTAAATACGGAGGCCATCGTCAAGAAGGCCAGGAGGACGAGAGCCCTAATCTACCCGATGACGGGTAGACAGAGCAGACTCAACCTGAGGAACAAGCTCACGCTTATCAGGTCCCTCATCCGGCCTCAGCTGACGTATGCTTCGGTAGCTTGGGGCTACCAAGCAAAGAGCTACCTCCAGCAGATCCAGAGAGTGGAGAACGTCGCCCTCAGAACGGCAGTCGATGCACCCTGGTTCATCCGCAATGAGGACATCTACAGGGACCTGGAATACACCCCGGTCACTGAGATCATCAAGCAGAGAGCCAGAAAGATGTACGCCCTTGCCGAGGAGCATGGGAACCCACTAGTCAGGGAGGCAACTGACTATGACCCAGCAGATGCTCCGAGGCACAAGCGGCCGAAGGTGCAGCTCCTGGATAACGGGTGAGTATGAGAAGTACCACCAACCGACGACCCACCCCCACGGAAGAGACATGACGATACCCAACCACCCACCCAAGACCCTGCGGGTACCGGACAAACAACCGTCCAGTATCTGTAGTCCCCCTAGCTCCGGGCAGACCAAAAATGCTACCAAAGCAGTTAGGTCTGCCCTTCCTCGAGCTACACAGCTCATCCTTACCCTACCGATGATCCGGATGACAGGATGCCTCTTGGCATCTTGTGTACCGGCAGTCACTCCCGCCACAAACCCAAAACACCCAACAGACCGATGACTACCCCCCGGGGGGCAAACAAGCTGGCGAAGAGCAGAAGACGAAGAAAGAAGAACGCCAGAAGAGGCCTTAGCCAGCAAGGTCCAACGAGCCAGGACCCAGGGAGGTGGACCGAAATCGTCTGCACCGCTCACAATTGTGAGTGGGGCCGACGTAAAGTAAGTTCGCCCGCCCTGCACGAGGCTGGTCCCCGGTCTACAGCGATGTACTGGGGTAAAGGGCCCGGCCCCAGACATCCGAGACCGACATCTTTAGCCAAGAATATTGGCCGGACTCGGCATTTGGGCAACGGCAGTCAGACTGCACACATCGTGAAGCGATGTGGGAAATTTCTAATATGCAAGTATTTTATTACAGGGTGGTTTTTTATTGTTTGTGCGAAACTTTGCTGATGGCTGGGCATAGATAAGTGAGGTTAGGATTAAATTGTTTGGCACAATTTAATCTTATTATTTTTTTTTTTAATTTTTCCTGGGACTGGGGCCTTGGGCCCGATGACAAGGGTGAGGTGGGAGGGGGGAGATGGGCGATCCAATCCCAGAGCTTATATATTAGATTATAGCTAAGGATAAGAGATTATAGCTAAAAGGGCGTGGCTATGAGTATACAGGGTGTATCTAGTAATAAAAATAAGATGGCTGCCGTTTATTGTTTATAAAACGCAGGTGATAAATGGTAGGACCTATGTACTAATGTTAGGTGGGATCTTCTTAGATAATAGGTCCTAGGACCTAATGGGAGGGGAGAGGGGTAGATGAAAGATCCAATCCCCGGGAGTAGATATTAGATTATAGCTAAAGATAAGAGATTATATCTAAAAAAGCGTGGCTAAGAGTATAGAGGATGTATCTAGTAATAAAAATAAGATGGCTGCCGTTTATTGTTTATAGTTATTGGTGAATAGTATTGCATGTTTACGTTAGAGGTTAAGAAATGGCCACTGACCTCCATCATTGTACTTAAGTTTTGTATAAAGTGGCACCCAGGTAAAGCAATGTCATTATGACACCATATTGTATATAATTGAAATGAAAATTAATGTCAAATCGTTATCGGGTATTTTTTGTTCAGAAACACGTGGTCTATCCACCTGTATTTTTTATTTTTTCCTGCCCTAACTAAATTTAAAAATTTTGAAAAAATTGGTAAAAAAAAATTTTTTTTTTCACTTTTTATGTTCTGCATCCGAGCGGAATGTAAACTTTTCAGGATATTATATACATTTTCACGAACTCATTAAAAACAAAATTATTCAGTTTACAACTTTTTGTGAGTTTCACTATAAAAATGTTCTCTGTCGTCTGTGCTAAAAATGGAGTGATGATACCATTAATTAAGTTAGTTGCCTAGTTACAATATTCAGGGAGTGGGGAGATAATTTTTTTTCGAACGTGCGTTATGTCCTCAATGGTGCTTTATGCGATGTAATTGAAACAATTTTAGTTATGGATAGTTTTCAACTAGCAAAGAGAGAAATGTAATCATTTTGGAACAATATGCGCAAATTTCAAGAAAAAATATCAACATGTTTACTTATAATTAACTAAAACGCAAAAACTAACGTATCACGGATTTAAATACAAGTAGAACATCGTTATTTTTTTTTAAAGTTGGTTATTTCACATACTTTCATAGTTCGTTTATCGTTTTTGGTTTCACAAAAAAGTCACGTAGTTATTTGAAATTGTTTACACGTGCAATATCCATAATAACACTTAAATTCCAAAAAATTGGTTTAAGTTTAAATTGTTTTTTCTTTCTAAACACCACCGCAAAGTACATGTAAAAACCTACAATTTAAAAGAAAAAATGTCCTCCTACGAGTCGATGCACTTAAACAAAATGCGATGGAAATTTCAAAATAATTGTTGATTTTTAGCCGTTTGAATAAATATTTTGCGCTAAAATTTGGCACGGAGGTTTAGTTCAATAAAGGGCATGGTTTCACTAACTTTCGTTAAAATTGATGGATTATTACATCATATTTCTTAAACTGTTAGAAAAGGGCAATTTTTGGTGGTTTTTATTTTTTTTACAAATTTACAAATTATCAAGAAGTTTCTTCATATGCCTAGTCTTATTCATAATTTTATAGCGAACAGTTTGGTATTTCTATTTTTGCGATCGGATTACTATGACCTGAGATAATAGAGAAAATAGCGGAAAATTTCTGTGTTGAAAAATAAATTGTTAAAATTCTACAAGAAGCAATGGACGGATTTTGGAAAAAATTGCTCAGAGCACTTGTTATTATACCTACAACAAGTTAAAACAATAAAATTGATGTAGCTAGAGAATTCCATTCAAATTTTATTTTGACTCCACTAGTGGAGTCAAATTAAGGACCAAAATAGGTTAATAAGGAATTTGTAGGGATAATTAAAGAATATTTCTATTATTCTTCTGTACCACTACATTACATGTCTATCAACGTTCCCTTACATATGAAATAAATAATACGACCAGGCCGAACTTACTTTCTCGACTGATTTTCAAATTATTTGTTTATCAGTAAATAACCTTTATGTGAATTTTACGGAAAAACCCAATAATAGTATTTTGTTGGATCAATTTATAAAATCGTTAAAGACGTTTTCTAGAAAATCGTTTTTCCATATGAGATATCATTCGCAGCACCATAGGGCTCAAAATTGGGACCACTATACTGTTCCTACTATATGTTAATAGCATATTAGCTGGCATATTATATAATAGTACTTTAGAAAACATGTTTGTTGATCAATTTACTCTAGTTCACCATTGAATATTGTATAATGTCTGAAATAATTGTGTGATGATGACATATTCTGTACAACATTATGTAACTTTAGGAAGACTGTAATATGTAAAGAGTAACAATACAGCTTTTAATTGTTTTTCTTCACATAATAAATATTGCATAAATAGCGCATATATATATATATATATATATATATATATATATATATATATATATATATATATATATATATATATATATATATATATATATATATATATTGTATATTTGCTTCATATTAATATTAAGTAAATTAGATTATTGATTTAACTGACTATGGCCATATGTCTTATTAAATTTTTTATACTTATATATTTAAATTACTATTGACATTATCTTGTACAGCAACCCGTAAATAAGTGATCTATGTATGTTGATTTATTGGTGAATAAAAAATAAATAAATGGGTATACCAATTAAAAGTAATCACGTTAATTTCATAAACAGAATATATTTTAAGTATGATTTTTGTAAATGTTTTCTTCAATTTTCTTTATATTCAGATATCCAGTCTGGTCCCACAAAATAAATATTATAAAACTAAAATTTCCAATGCATTTTAATTAAATAACTGCTAAACAAATTATTTTACGTTACAATACACTAAAAATTGAAAATAAACACTAAACACATTTTAAAAAGAAACGGAAAATCAGATATGACAAAAGCCAAAAACATTATAAAATAATAAAGATTGTTGAATTTTTGAGGAATAAAAACTTAACAAATTATATTTTGTTAAATAAAAGAATCAGAATATACGAAAAAGACTAAAAATGTTAAAAAAAAGACTCGTTATGATGAAAATGGAGTGATGTATACCATTAATTAAGTCAGTTGCCTAGTTACAATATTCAAGGAGTGGGGAGATAATTTTTTTTTTCAAAATGCATTATGTCCTAAATGTGCACAAATTTCAAGAAAAAATATCAATATGTTTACTTATTAATCGACTGACACGCAAAAACTAACTTATCACGGATTCAGGTGCAAGTAGAACATCATTTTTTTTTAAATGTTGGTTATTTCATGTACTTTTATAATTCGCTTATCGTTTTTGGTTTAAAAAAAAATCACGTAGTTATTCGAAATTGTTTATACGTACAATATCCATAATTACAATTAAATTAAAAAAAATTGGTTTAAATTTAATTTTTTTTTCTTTCTAAACAACACCGTAAAGTATATGTAAAAACCCACATTTTAAAAGAAAAATTGTCCCTATACGAGTCGATGCATTTAAACAAAATGCGATGGAAATTTACATCATACGAATACATCATATTTCTTAAACTGTTAAAAAATGGGAATTTTTGGTGGTTTTAATTTTTTTGCAAATTTACAAATTATCAAGAAGTTTCTTAATATGCCTGGTCTTATTCATAATTTTACAGCGAACAGTTTGGTATTTTTATTATTGCGATACGATTACTAAGACATGAGATAATAGGAAAAATAGCAGAAAATTTATGTGTTGAAAAATAAATTGTTAAAATTCTACAAGAAGCAATGGACGGATTTTGGAAAAAATTGCTCAGAGCACTTGTTATTATACCTACAACAATTCAAAATAATAAAATTGCTGTAGCCAGAGATTTCCATTTTATTTTGACTCCACTATGCGTCAATGACATCATCTGATAAGCTGAGACTTGCTGGAAATTATATCCTCAAGGTTTCGTATAGGTATTTATATAATTTATAATTCTTTTACCACCATATGGACTGAGTGCCGCCTTATTCTGTTTAATAGTAAATATTTCATGTTTCCTTGATTGAATTAGTCGCAGATCTTTGGTCAAAATTTCTTTACTAAATAGATCATTTGTGAAGTCTTCAAATGTATTTTTTTTATTACTGAAGAGGAATGGAAACCTATAGACGTCTTTATCTATCTGTGACTACCGCTATATTATTATATGATTAAATATAGTAAAATCATGGTGACGCTATGTATCTAACAGATAACCAAGACAGATGGCATGGCATGATACTATCAGGTGTACTTTACAGCAAGCAAAAGTAGAATAATTCATGAATGTGAATCGATATAAATAATAAGAAAATCATAATAGGTATATCCTTTTTAACCAACGTCTTTGTAGAAAATTCAATTAACTGACCGATACATGACACATTGCTTCACATTTTAACTTAAGAACAGAAAACAGGATATTGAAATCATACGTATAAAATAATCAAATGCTTAACTCGTCTGTAGAATATCATCAGTTCAAGGACTGTGATGTAATAAATGTCTTTTTGCAGAAGCTAAAATTAATTTTATTTTAACTCTTAATGATGTGGCTAGTGACAATCAAAAGCCGATGTAAGATACTTGAGCGTGAGAACGATAGATAGACAGCTTCCATCTCAGTCAGACCTAGACCTATACATGCATCTGATAGGAAAAATATACTAATTTTGAATATTCAAGCAGGATTCATTATTATTGTTTTATAGGTTATGTATTTAATTTACGTATAAGCGTCTCTATTACCGTATTATGTATTTAAATAAATAAAAATATGTTATAAAAATTATTTTCTTCATTTTTCGCCTGGGGTGCCTTTATTTTACAAGTTCCAATTTTTTTATTGCAAATTTGAAGCATTAAAAAGCACATAAAATGTGGTATTTACATTTTTATTACGTTAAACTTGAAAAATCTGAATTTTTTAATTTTTTGTCTGGGGTGGCCTTATTTTGCATGATTGAATTTTTTTGCTTATATATTCAGAATCAGTATTACAAAATACACATAATGTAGCATGTACATTTTCATTACAATAAACTTGAAAAATCTGATTTTTTTTCATTTTTTGTCTGGGGTGGGTTTATTTTTCAAGATTTAATTTTTTTATTGCATATTTGAATTCAGCATTAAAAAACACATAAAACGTAGTAGCATGTACATTTTCATTACAATAAACTTAAAAAATCTGAATTTTTTCATTTTTTTGCCTGGGGTGGCTTTATTTCTTAAGATTTCATTTTTTTTATTGCATATTTGAATTCAACATTAAGAAACACATAAAATGTAGCATGAACATTTTCGTTACAATAAACTTGAAAAAAATCTGAATTCTTCATTTAATTAGGAAATGGGTAATAGTAGTCAACCATTTTTTAAATTAATTTATTAATACATATAAGAACAAGGTTACATATTTTGTGATATAATAATAGAATATTTATGTTCAAGTACAGGATTAATTATTTGAGAGTATCGTAATATTTTAATTTGAAAACGTTCTCGATCGCGGGCGTCTTGCACCCAGTTACCAAATCTAGCAGTTCTATGAGTATAACTCCAATGGTAAATGTAATGAATTTTAACGTTATCGCTGAACTGAACTGTTTTTGGACATGTACGTAAAACTTCAATGTACTTAACGTCTTAGTAATTTAAAATTTCAAATTGTTTATAAATTTCTTATACGTTTCGGCATCCATCTTTAGGACTCGATGAATTCAATGTTAGTGGTCGTACCTTCTAGCCCTCTATATACTAAATACACTTCTTTTAGTATAATTGTTTGCTGTAACGTCACCATATCATCATCGGAGATAATGCGTGAGTGCCTGGCTGTTAGACTCACTTTACAATTTTCAAGGATTACTTGAACTTGGATACCATACGGTGAAAGTGCTTTGTATATATCTAGCACCTTATATTTTCTATCGACTTCCAGCTCATAGATTTTCGTAAACGGCGTGACATGAGCTTCAACATTAATTTTTGCGAAAGACATTGCTGCTGCTGCTTATATATCAACTTTAAGATTGTGAATGAATGCAGTGATCTCTGGTCTTTACTTTTATGCTATATTCCACCTCCACTTTTCGTAACGAGGTAAGCAGAAAAATATGGGAGAAAATATGATGATTTCATTGTTTACATTATTTCTCTCCAAACCCTGAGACGCTCCTTATAATGGATCACGTAACTTATTAGTCATTGTATTATAACAGCCAGCTGCTGCTGCCTCTAAAGGCAATTAAGCACTTTCTAAATATACACATAGCCGTGGACGGTCGATATTTATTTACATTAACAATTTCCTGGAATCCGATAACGTCTCTGTATTTGACCACAATTTTTACATGCAAATCTAAAACTTACTTATTGAAGTAGAAGAATATATTTTTTATCCTATGAAAGGTATAAACACTCGTCGAGACTTGTCTGTTTAATCTCAATGATGGACGTCAGTAGCCATTTCTTAACTTCTAACGCCCTCTAACGTAAACATGCGATACTATTCGCCAATAACTATAAACAATAAACGGCGGCCATCTTATTTTTATTACTATATACAGTCTACATACTCCTAGCCGCTGTGAAGTAGCCCTCTCCCAATTCTTTCAGTGGAGGGTATATTAGTCACAAAAAGCAATATTCTTCATTATTATTAACAGTAATAATACTTTTTTTAAGTTCTTTATAAAGTATGATGTTTTACCGTAGGTTCATATTTATTGGTATTTACTCTTAACCCGATAATTTCTGATAAGACCCAGCCTGAATCTTTTTCTTGAAAGTCTTCAAGATTTTTTAATAATCGTTCGGATACATTATCTCTATACCATTCCTTTAAATCTGTATTTAAGTCTATCAGTGCGTTCCTTGTAGCAAAAGTTTTTACTTCCACTATGCTATTGGTAGGCTGTATGAAGTTACATTCAAAAATAACATTTACTTTAATTAGTCCATCTTTCAAACATTTTTTAGCTTGAATAGAGAAGCTCCTAAATGCTTTTCTAAAAAATAATACCGGTTCTTTTATTTGTACGTTAGTTATTATACCAGACTTAACACGATTTTTAAAACAAGATGCTACTTCTTGATATACTAAATATTTTCATGCTGCCGGCTTTAATGAACCGCCTAATATTTTATTTTTCAATTTTAATTTTTTCAATTGTCCTCGGTAGTATTTTAAAAGCGCTAAATTATTTTCCAATTTAAATATATTTTCACTCTTATTATCAATATGAATTTTAATTTTAATTGCCTTGGCTACTAGTCTAATATTTTTGTTAATTATTGAAATATGATGATTGATTTCATCATCAATCTATAGTACCGGCAATGATTTTTTAGTTAAATTAATTATATCAGTACTGATTCTAGACACGGTCTCGGTACACGATATATTGTTTCAATTAGACAACCGTTCGCCGGGAGAGATAGTTAATGATTGAGGTGGGGAGATGACGCTGCTTTTTATACTCGGAGGCTGAGGGTCACGTGACTGTATAATTTCTAAAAGGCCCCCAAATTATCATAATCTGTTCGCATTTTACATATAAAACAATGTTAATTTGCTATATCACTGCAGAGTGGCTACATATATTAACAATTTTCTGGAATCCGATAACGTCTCTACATTATGTTCTTATTCTTACATTGAAATCTAAACGTAGAGAAGCGAACGAATATTTATCTTATATAAAACTCAAGCTAACGAGTCTGGACTTGTCTGAAAAGCGGTTATATCAGGTCTCGATATTTCCTTTGATCTAGCCGCTGTAGTTATCTAAAGGTAATTAAGCACGTTTTAAATATACATATAGCCGTAGACGGTCGGCGTTTATTTACATTAACAATTTCCCGGAATCCGATAACGCCTCTGCATTTTGTCATAGTTTTAATATTGAAATCTTAACGTACTGAAGTAAATGAATATTTATCTCATATATATATATGAAGCTGCCTACTGCTGCTCCTCGTTTCTCGAACTGAACTTTATATATTTATATATATATATATATATATATATATATATATATATATATATATATATATATATATATATAAATATATAAAGTTCAGTTCGAGAAACGAGGAGCAGCAGTAGGCAGCTTCATATATATATATGAGATAAATATTCATTTACTTCAGTACGTTAAGATTTCAATATTAAAACTATGACAAAATGCAGAGGCGTTATCGGATTCCGGGAAATTGTTAATGTAAATAAACGCCGACCGTCTACGGCTATATGTATATTTAAAACGTGCTTAATTACCTTTAGATAACTACAGCGGCTAGATCAAAGGAAATATCGAGACCTGATATAACCGCTTTTCAGACAAGTCCAGACTCGTTAGCTTGAGTTTTATATAAGATAAATATTCGTTCGCTTCTCTACGTTTAGATTTCAATGTAAGAATAAGAACATAATGTAGAGACGTTATCGGATTCCAGAAAATTGTTAATATATGTAGCCACTCTGCAGTGATATAGCAAATTAACATTGTTTTATATGTAAAATGCGAACAGATTATGATAATTTGGGGGCCTTTTAGAAATTATACAGTCACGTGACCCTCAGCCTCCGAGTATAAAAAGCAGCGTCATCTCCCCACCTCAATCATTAACTATCTCTCCCGGCGAACGGTTGTCTAATTGAAACAATATATCGTGTACCGAGACCGTGTCTAGAATCAGTACTGATATAATTAATTTAACTAAAAAATCATTGCCGGTACTATAGATTGATGATGAAATCAATCATCATATTTCAATAATTAACAAAAATATTAGACTAGTAGCCAAGGCAATTAAAATTAAAATTCATATTGATAATAAGAGTGAAAATATATTTAAATTGGAAAATAATTTAGCGCTTTTAAAATACTACCGAGGACAATTGAAAAAATTAAAATTGAAAAATAAAATATTAGGCGGTTCATTAAAGCCGGCAGCATGAAAATATTTAGTATATCAAGAAGTAGCATCTTGTTTTAAAAATCGTGTTAAGTCTGGTATAATAACTAACGTACAAATAAAAGAACCGGTATTATTTTTTAGAAAAGCATTTAGGAGCTTCTCTATTCAAGCTAAAAAATGTTTGAAAGATGGACTAATTAAAGTAAATGTTATTTTTGAATGTAACTTCATACAGCCTACCAATAGCATAGTGGAAGTAAAAACTTTTGCTACAAGGAACGCACTGATAGACTTAAATACAGATTTAAAGGAATGGTATAGAGATAATGTATCCGAACGATTATTAAAAAATCTTGAAGACTTTCAAGAAAAAGATTCAGGCTGGGTCTTATCAGAAATTATCGGGTTAAGAGTAAATACCAATAAATATGAACCTACGGTAAAACATCATACTTTATAAAGAACTTAAAAAAAGTATTATTACTGTTAATAATAATGAAGAATATTGCTTTTTGTGACTAATATACCCTCCACTGAAAGAATTGGGAGAGGGCTACTTCACAGCGGCTAGGAGTATGTAGACTGTATATAGTAATAAAAATAAGATGGCCGCCGTTTATTGTTTATAGTTATTGGCGAATAGTATCGCATGTTTACGTTAGAGGGCGTTAGAAGTTAAGAAATGGCTACTGACGTCCATCATTGAGATTAAACAGACAAGTCTCGACGAGTGTTTATACCTTTCATAGGATAAAAAATATATTCTTCTACTTCAATAAGTAAGTTTTAGATTTGCATGTAAAAATTGTGGTCAAATACAGAGACGTTATCGGATTCCAGGAAATTGTTAATGTAAATAAATATCGACCGTCCACGGCTATGTGTATATTTAGAAAGTGCTTAATTGCCTTTAGAGGCAGCAGCAGCTGGCTGTTATAATACAATGACTAATAAGTTACGTGATCCATTATAAGGAGCGTCTCAGGGTTTGGAGAGAAATAATGTAAACAATGAAATCATCATATTTTCTCCCATATTTTTCTGCTTACCTCGTTACGAAAAGTGGAGGTGGAATATAGCATAAAAGTAAAGACCAGAGATCACTGCATTCATTCACAATCTTAAAGTTGATATATAAGCAGCAGCAGCAATGTCTTTCGCAAAAATTAATGTTGAAGCTCATGTCACGCCGTTTACGAAAATCTATGAGCTGGAAGTCGATAGAAAATATAAGGTGCTAGATATATACAAAGCACTTTCACCGTATGGTATCCAAGTTCAAGTAATCCTTGAAAATTGTAAAGTGAGTCTAACAGCCAGGCACTCACGCATTATCTCCGATGATGATATGGTGACGTTACAGCAAACAATTATACTAAAAGAAGTGTATTTAGTATATAGAGGGCTAGAAGGTACGACCACTAACATTGAATTCATCGAGTCCTAAAGATGGATGCCGAAACGTATAAGAAATTTATAAACAATTTGAAATTTTAAATTACTAAGACGTTAAGTACATTGAAGTTTTACGTACATGTCCAAAAACAGTTCAGTTCAGCGATAACGTTAAAATTCATTACATTTACCATTGGAGTTATACTCATAGAACTGCTAGATTTGGTAACTGGGTGCAAGACGCCCGCGATCGAGAACGTTTTCAAATTAAAATATTACGATACTCTCAAATAATTAATCCTGTACTTGAACATAAATATTCTATTATTATATCACAAAATATGTAACCTTGTTCTTATATGTATTAATAAATTAATTTAAAAAATGGTTGACTACTATTACCCATTTCCTAATTAAATGAAGAATTCAGATTTTTTTCAAGTTTATTGTAACGAAAATGTTCATGCTACATTTTATGTGTTTCTTAATGTTGAATTCAAATATGCAATAAAAAAAATGAAATCTTAAGAAATAAAGCCACCCCAGGCAAAAAAATGAAAAAATTCAGATTTTTTAAGTTTATTGTAATGAAAATGTACATGCTACTACGTTTTATGTGTTTTTTAATGCTGAATTCAAATATGCAATAAAAAAATTAAATCTTGAAAAATAAACCCACCCCAGACAAAAAATGAAAAAAAATCAGATTTTTCAAGTTTATTGTAATGAAAATGTACATGCTACATTATGTGTATTTTGTAATACTGATTCTGAATATATAAGCAAAAAAATTCAATCATGCAAAATAAGGCCACCCCAGACAAAAAATTAAAAAATTCAGATTTTTCAAGTTTAACGTAATAAAAATGTAAATACCACATTTTATGTGCTTTTTAATGCTTCAAATTTGCAATAAAAAAATTGGAACTTGTAAAATAAAGGCACCCCAGGCGAAAAATGAAGAAAATAATTTTTATAACATATTTTTATTTATTTAAATACATAATACGGTAATAGAGACGCTTATACGTAAATTAAATACATAACCTATAAAACAATAATAATGAATCCTGCTTGAATATTCAAAATTAGTATATTTTTCCTATCAGATGCATGTATAGGTCTAGGTCTGACTGAGATGGAAGCTGTCTATCTATCGTTCTCACGCTCAAGTATCTTACATCGGCTTTTGATTGTCACTAGCCACATCATTAAGAGTTAAAATAAAATTAATTTTAGCTTCTGCAAAAAGACATTTATTACATCACAGTCCTTGAACTGATGATATTCTACAGACGAGTTAAGCATTTGATTATTTTATACGTATGATTTCAATATCCTGTTTTCTGTTCTTAAGTTAAAATGTGAAGCAATGTGTCATGTATCGGTCAGTTAATTGAATTTTCTACAAAGACGTTGGTTAAAAAGGATATACCTATTATGATTTTCTTATTATTTATATCGATTCACATTCATGAATTATTCTACTTTTGCTTGCTGTAAAGTACACCTGATAGTATCATGCCATGCCATCTGTCTTGGTTATCTGTTAGATACATAGCGTCACCATGATTTTACTATATTTAATCATATAATAATATAGCGGTAGTCACAGATAGATAAAGACGTCTATAGGTTTCCATTCCTCTTCAGTAATAAAAAAAATACATTTGAAGACTTCACAAATGATCTATTTAGTAAAGAAATTTTGACCAAAGATCTGCGACTAATTCAATCAAGGAAACATGAAATATTTACTATTAAACAGAATAAGGCGGCACTCAGTCCATATGGTGGTAAAAGAATTATAAATTATATAAATACCTATACGAAACCTTGAGGATATAATTTCCAGCAAGTCTCAGCTTATCAGATGATGTCATTGACGCATAGTGGAGTCAAAATAAAATGGAAATCTCTGGCTACAGCAATTTTATTATTTTGAATTGTTGTAGGTATAATAACAAGTGCTCTGAGCAATTTTTTCCAAAATCCGTCCATTGCTTCTTGTAGAATTTTAACAATTTATTTTTCAACACATAAATTTTCTGCTATTTTTCCTATTATCTCATGTCTTAGTAATCGTATCGCAATAATAAAAATACCAAACTGTTCGCTGTAAAATTATGAATAAGACCAGGCATATTAAGAAACTTCTTGATAATTTGTAAATTTGCAAAAAAATTAAAACCACCAAAAATTCCCATTTTTTAACAGTTTAAGAAATATGATGTATTCGTATGATGTAAATTTCCATCGCATTTTGTTTAAATGCATCGACTCGTATAGGGACAATTTTTCTTTTAAAATGTGGGTTTTTACATATACTTTACGGTGTTGTTTAGAAAGAAAAAAAAATTAAATTTAAACCAATTTTTTTTAATTTAATTGTAATTATGGATATTGTACGTATAAACAATTTCGAATAACTACGTGATTTTTTTTTAAACCAAAAACGATAAGCGAATTATAAAAGTACATGAAATAACCAACATTTAAAAAAAAATGATGTTCTACTTGCACCTGAATCCGTGATAAGTTAGTTTTTGCGTGTCAGTCGATTAATAAGTAAACATATTGATATTTTTTCTTGAAATTTGTGCACATTTAGGACATAATGCATTTTGAAAAAAAAAATTATCTCCCCACTCCTTGAATATTGTAACTAGGCAACTGACTTAATTAATGGTATACATCACTCCATTTTCATCATAACGAGTCTTTTTTTTAACATTTTTAGTCTTTTTCGTATATTCTGATTCTTTTATTTAACAAAATATAATTTGTTAAGTTTTTATTCCTCAAAAATTCAACAATCTTTATTATTTTATAATGTTTTTGGCTTTTGTCATATCTGATTTTCCGTTTCTTTTTAAAATGTGTTTAGTGTTTATTTTCAATTTTTAGTGTATTGTAACGTAAAATAATTTGTTTAGCAGTTATTTAATTAAAATGCATTGGAAATTTTAGTTTTATAATATTTATTTTGTGGGACCAGACTGGATATCTGAATATAAAGAAAATTGAAGAAAACATTTACAAAAATCATACTTAAAATATATTCTGTTTATGAAATTAACGTGATTACTTTTAATTGGTATACCCATTTATTTATTTTTTATTCACCAATAAATCAACATACATAGATCACTTATTTACGGGTTGCTGTACAAGATAATGTCAATATATATATATATATATATATATATATATATATATATATATATATATTGTGGTGTATTTATTAATGTGACGAAAGTAATTTGAAATGATTTTTATTTATTATTTGTGGAAAGAAATTTCTATAAAAGGCGCCACAGTCCACAAACATCACATATAAAAATCAACACTTTAAGCACGAGTCGCAATTATTGCGAAAAAATATCTCAGAGTGGGCTTTAAGCTAGTCAGTCGGGATTGATAATAATTAGAATTTGATTCAAATAATTTAAAAGTAGTTAAACAATAACGATTTATTCAGAAATCAAAACCTATAATTAACAAAATTTATTATATCCTTACTATTATTATTACTTATAAAATGTCTGGCCTTTATTTTTGGAATTTAGATTTTAATAAACAAATTAAATTATATCTTATCCACTTTTAATATGTCTAATACAAATAAATTAAATTTTTAGAGCTCTGTAACTTTTATTTTTTAACCTACAGGTACCTGTATTGCGTATTATTTGTGTACGTAACTTCACTAACTTTCCATTGATTTCTTAGTATATGCCTAGATGACGGCACGTTTTCGATCAGTTCTGAAATTTGGGGCTCCTGTCAAACTTGTGTATTCCAATATGAATCTGTTCTCCAAACTGTTCTAATTTAATTTATGCTGAAAAAAATGGATCTGGATACTGGAAAAACCTTTCAAGTAATGCTTTTACAAATTATAATTCGTAAGTCAAACTTCACTCTCTTCTCTTTAACATTTATTAGGTTATGTCATCTTCATGTCACATAACATGAAATTTATATTCCAAACCACTATTTTTGGAAAATATGCTTGATTTTATTTATGTGATTCTATATTTTTCTTCTTATTATAATAATTTGATGTAATCTTGTTTTTTAAAACATTTTCAATATCAATCTTTTTACTTGATTTTTATACATCTCAACCATTTCATTTTAGTAATAATTCAGATTTTTTTATTTTCCTTTTATTTTTCAAAAAGACATTCTCTTTTTGTCGTTTTCATGGCAATTTGACATTCATGTCATGTCAATTTAATTTTAAATTTAATAAAATTTTCTTTAATCTAATATTGATAATGCTTTCATCAATATAGGTACATTCCTGACCTTCAACTGGTCATTTCCATGTAACCATCTACTATCCTTCCTTCCTACTAATGATTTTCCAAAAATTATGTGCTTTCACAAAATGTCCTTATACTAATTTAAAACATATAACAATTATTAAGGTTTATCATTCTGAATATCATATTCTATCTAATTAACAATTTTTGTCGTTATTGTTTATTCACTATAGTTGGACTAAATGAATGCTACACTGTTATTGTCTTGCGCAAAACGATGATTTAGAAAACATAACTATAAAATTTCTACACATTATGCTATGCTAACAGTGGCGCAGATTTACTATCTTTTATACAGTTGTTATCTTATGACTATTGGAGGTGGATATCATATATATATATATATATATATATATATATATGAAGGGTTGTTGTGCTTCCGGGTGTTTTCCCGCGTAGTTGACAGGCTCCTGCTGGGGCCACGGTTGTCTCGTTGCTGTTCAGTTCGAGCAACGAGGAGCAGCAGTAGGCAGCTTTCAGCAAGAACCTGAAGATGGCAGATGGGATTCTGCCGAAACGTCGTTTAGACAACCGTGGCCCCAGCAGGAGCCTGTCAACTACGCGGGAAAACACCCGGAAGCACAACAACCCTTCATTTAACACCCGCGAAAACCTAAGAAACACCATATATATATATATATATATATTAACAATCTAAATTTAGTAGGGCTTGTCCGAAGCCCTACTAAATTTAGATTGTTCTTTAACTAGTCGGACGTGACTATCCTTCATTATTATATATATATATATATATATATATATATATATATAATATATATATATATATATATATATATATATATATAATATGTATGTATATAAGACCTGTCTATTTAATCTCAATGATGGAGGTCAGTAGCCATTCCTTAACCTCTAACGCCCTCTAACGTAAACATGCAATACTATTCACCAATAACTATAAACAATAAACGGCAGCCATCTTATTTTTATTACTAGATACACTCTGTATACTCTTAGCCACACTCTTTTAGATATAATTTCTTATCTTTAGCTACGCCCGGGGATTGGATCTCCCATCTCCCCCTCTCCCCTCCCATTAGGTCCTAAGACCTATCATCAAAGAAGATCCCACCTCACACTAGTACATAGGTCCTGCGTTTTATAAACAATAAACGGCGGCAATCTTATTTTTGTTACTAGATATACCCTGTATACTCTTAGCCACGCCCTTTTAGATATAATCTCTTATCCTTAGCTATAATCTAATATCTAAGCTCTGGGATTGGATCTCCCATCTCCCCCCTCCCACCTCACTATACTACATCACACTAGGTCCTAGGTTATAGGTTCTAGAACAGATGAGAGGCGGAGCCTCTGCAGGAGTGGGGGTAATTGCTGAGTACCATCTCCCAATCATCTCCAGGACACACCTCCTAGATAAATCGAAATGCGTTACAAGATGGATTTCATTTTTAGTCCCATAAGAAAATACATGGAGGCTGGAATCAATTGAAAATATCGATATTTCCGCGACACGCCCCATGTTATCTCTTATGGGAAATTGACCTTGAAGTGCGTTCATATTGGTACTGTATAACTACTCACATTAAACAAGCGCCCCGACTAGTGGCAGGCAAGGGGATTCACGATAAACAAACACCCCGATTCGTGAGAGGCAGGAGGACTCACGATAACCAAGCACCTCGACTAGTGAGAGGCAAAGGGTGATTATCAGTATTGAATACGTTCTACCCTTCCGATCGCTTTAAAAATTGTATGTTTTAAAGGAGCATTGAGCATATAAACATTTATTTGAAAGTAAATTATGGTAGTGCCTCGAGAACATCCTCCAAAACAATTATTTTTTTTTTAAATGCTTTCACCACTTCTTTCCGACAAATGGACCAATAATTTTTTTCTACGCTTGTGCTATCAAAAGACATAACATATATTTTTTGCATGAAAATAGGTTTATCCGTTCTTGGGAAAAAAATTTTTGCCATTTTCTTTTTACACCCATAACTCCCCTAAAAATGGTTTTCCAAAAATTATATTTTGGAAAATTTCATCTAACACTACTACCAACTTGTGCACCAAATCTCGACCAGATTGGTGCGGGGGCTGATTATCGTGCTATACTCTTTAATGTTTTACAAAAAAGTCCTGTGCAAATTTTTTCCATATGGCTTTGTTTATTAGCAGCGTCTCAAGTTAGAAACTCGATTATTTGATATTTTTCAACTTTAATCGTTAGCAACGTAAAAAGGAAATACACAAATTGAACCTGATGATATAACCCATCGAATGGTGTAGGTTTCATATCTACTACATGTGATAGGTTATATTATGTTCCATTTGTGTTTCCATTTTGCATTACTGACTTACTAACGATTAAAGTTGAAAAATGTCAAAGAATCTAATTTTTATGTACTTAATATATATTGTATTTCTATTTTGCGTTACTGACTTATTAACGTAAGTTATTTTGACTGGTTTTGATACAAAGAGTTTGTATGTCACAATTCTACGCAAGTTTGATTTCTATTACGTTTGATAACTAGACAGCCTGAATCTACTGCCAACAGAGTTAATTTGAATAACAATTTCTACGTAACTCAAATATGGTAAAAACGACTTATTTAATTTTTTTGACGTGATATTTTGAGTTTCTTTCAGTTATTCAGGATAACAAAACTTGTAAAATAACAAATTTGGAGGGAGCAAGTAGTACTCTTCCTTCCGATACACAAAATAGCAGTTCTATAAAATCATACTGTATAAGAACTAATTTAATTCCGTTCAGTTTTTCAGTATCTAATTAACTAACAGTTTCAAATAAGGAGCATGCACTATCGATGGAGTTGCTCGTAGCAAAATAAATTGTCCGTTTTTGCGGTGTTCAATGTTTAATTTCTCTTCATTACCACAGTCTTACATCTAAAACTTTCATTAACACTGACACTAGGAAACATATTTCTTAACAATTTAATAATGCTAAAAACAATAATTGCACAGGATGTGGTAAATGTTACAATGTTAGGATTTCAAGCATCTAGGTATGTCGATATTTTAATTTTTATTATTGATTTATGTTAGTAATTATGGATTATCATAAAGCATATATTTTTATGTAATATTTTCTCTCAAACAATCTTTATAATATTGCAACACAAATAGTCTAGTCATGTTTCATCAAACTTCAGAAAAATGTAAAATTAAACTAGAGTAAACATTATATTCTTCGCCGATTTGTTGAACTTCTTATATAATTGTTGCACATTCTATAGAATACTCCTAGCCATTTTTTTGTAAATAATGTTAGTTTTTAAAATTTTTAAATCTTATGATGCTAATTTGGTTGGTCTAGTTGGTCAGTATAACAGAAAGTATCTCGAACCCGCGATCCTTAGTGGTTAGAAAATGGTGAAGCGTGCTTTTAAAAAGTCTTTGTAATTATGAACGATAATAAAATTTTATTATTTGTGTATTATTTTTTTGAAGATGAAAAGTTTGTGGCAAACGTAACATATCATCACGTGTATAATATGATCTATATTGTACTTATTAAATAAATCATTATAATTGCTCTTAACACGACAGGTACACTCGTGTATATGTACAAGCGGAAGGGGGTAAGGTTTTTCCTTAAAGACGAGACTGCATGTTTCTGATTTCTTTAGGTGGAAAATGCTCCTTAAACAGGTCTTTTATATCTGGCTGCTAGTTTTTGGATCTTCTTCCGCATTGACTTTGTTGAGTGCTTGACGTTTCAACCATATTGTCGTGGTCTTCTTCTGAAGCAAAGTGAGCTTTGCTGGACTTAGCTTCTCTATTTATACAGGTTATCACGAGGCGTCTTCTGGATCATTGCTCGTACGGAACATTGTCTTTCACGTTATTGGTAATTATAGTTCGGGGTCGCGATTATAGTTATTCGGATATTTATTTATTTCAATGGCTTCTCTGTATCTTTTTGGCCAATAATTCGTGGTGTTGGCTAATTTCTTTTATCAAATGACCGGTTTCTTCTGAATGTTCGCAACCGCTGATTTTGTCAGCTTGGACAGAATTGACTCAGAACAAAATCCCATATCGTATTCTGGATTTGATATGGGTATTTGTATGGGTATAATAAGAGGTTATGCCTGCTTCTTCACTTACAGATCTTGATATGGCTCGTAACGAATGAGTAAATTAACTGATTTTTGTGGCAAGATACTCTGTATGATTTTCCAACTTAACTGTGAATTAAACAAAATTCACAAAAATGTTATTAATTATTAGGTATGTCTTTATTTTAATTTAGAAAAAAATGCATTACAAAATTATTAATAAGGATGGCGAGATCTAGCATGGCTACTCACCTAACCACCCATGAGAAAATAAAAGTTAACAACCCTTTCCCAGGGAAACGGCATAATAAACAAACAAAAATAGGCAGACATGTAAAATCTTACAACATAGACAACATAAGAAGCATTCACTGGAAACTGTGGTCTACATAAATAAGCAAATATAAACAAAAGCCAGCAACACAGTAATACAAAGAACATACATTAGGTAAATGAATAAATAAAATGATTATAGGTTATTAGAGCTATTTATAAATTCTTTCAAATATTTTTTGAAACTCGTAACGGTTGAGCAATATTTTGTGTTAGAGGCAAAGAACTAAAATATTTGATGGCATAACAACTAAATGAACAAAGAAACAAGGCGGTGTTGTGCCTGGGAAAATTGTATAAACTCTTTGATGAATTTCGGATCTTTTGATCAGTTTATTATAGAGATATGCTGGTTGCTGTGATTTATTGATTTTAAAGACTAATGTGTATAAGTGCATAAAAAACTTTGCTCCAATTTGAGCCATCCAACTTCCCGGTAATACGAGGAAACACAATGGCGTCCTGGCTAGGTACGCGGATCCGCAAACGCAGGCTGGGCCCTAGATCCTTTAGGGCCCCTCCATCCGATCAATAAAACATGGCAATGAACAATCGAAAAATTTTAGTGGAGTCAAATTAGGACTAGAAAATTCGCAATCCCACTAAACAAGATATTATTACTTTAATATAACTTCAACGTTGCCAGAAAGTAATTTCTCATACTATTAAATGTTATTTAATGTAACCAATATTACTTAAATATTTGTTTAATATCTCGAAATGTAACATTTATCAGTTACGTTGTTGCAATATAAATATCATATTACAAGAGAATATTAAAAATGTTACTTCCATTTAACATTGAATAACATTTCGGATACATTCTTTGTTTTTTTGTTTTAACGTATTCAGGGGATCAACTTAAGTTCACAGTTCCGTTTTGCTGTTTCTGCAAGGTCGGCGTATTGTTTAAACAATTTAATTTTTAGACCGTGTTTTCCATCGGTTTTCTTTGAATATCTCAAAATCCATAAGTCCTATGGAAAACAACAAGAAGAAAGAAAATATTCGTTATGAGCTGTATAATAAAATTACATAAATTATAATCCATTCCAATTGTTATTATTAAAAAAAAGAATATTGCAAAATTATGCGTTTCGAAACAAATCACTGTTATTTAAAAAATAATGAAATTTTGGAGAAATATAGCTCTTATAAAGTACAATCACCACTTAAAATTTCAAATCAAAATGATCATTAAAACGGCTCAAATATACAATTTCACCGTTGTGAAATTCTGCCATCAAAACCAAGAAATGTGTATAATGGTGGTAAATTGTAGCATTTCATAGGTATTTTAAGATTACGATGAGAGATGTGATTTTTATTTGTTTTATGAGAATTATTTATATTTTGTTGTTTTGTATTTGAATGTGAATTAAATCTAATCCCAGAAATTATTATTTTTCCACTCTCTTCTCGCAAACTACAGAAAAACTAAATTGATTAAGAATATTAGGAAAAGTATTATTATTATTATTATATTCAAAAAAATTATTGTTGTTATAATCAACATCAACCAATGGAACGCTGTTAGAAAAATAATTGTTAAATTCACCCTGATTACCCACTCCTTCGGGGTGACTTACAGGTGCAGAGTTAATATTTAACCATTTCAAAGTCGCCAAAATTATTTCGCGTCAATTTTAAATTTTTTCATTTCTAACCCACATTGTAACAAGATTTCTAAATTGTTTATATTCATCCCAGGCTGCTGCAGTTTCAACTCTTTTATATTAAAAAAGTACTTTATCTCTAAGGCGCATCAAAAATTTAATATTATCGGTAATCCACGAAGCAGGTGGTTTTAAGAAGCGGGTTGTTCTAATAACCGCATGTTTATTAAAAAGTCCAATTACAGTGCTATTAAATAAATTTACCATATCCTCTATGTCAATAAGTGTATATAACACGTCCCAATCTAGACTATGAAAATCAGTTAAAAAATCATCATAAATGAAATTTATATAATCCCTATATTTTATTTTTGCCATCTGCTTATGCTAAATTTCACAAGACAATGATCCGACAAACTATCCATTCAAATATCTTCATGATTTTGGACAAGATCTGAAGATGAGGTTACCAAAATATCAATAAGAGTTTGACTATTATCTGTAATACATATGTGCAGGCCCCTTAATGATGTGATGAAAACTATATTTATTAAAGAAATTCTGTAAAAGTATTAGGCCCTTATTGTTAAAACAAAAATTTATATTAAAATCATTTCCAAGCAGCACATAATCATAATTTGGTATAAGAGTAATTAGAACGTTCTCCAGATCGTTTATGCAATGGCTTAAATTTGTATTTGGAGGTCTATACAATTATCCCAGCCACACACTTTTACCTTTAATTTTTAAACTAACTCATATTTGCTCTAATGGGCAGGCGGCAGCGAAATATCTATAACTTTAAATTTATAATAATTATTAATGTAAAAGGCTATCACGATCCTTTCTAACAAAATTATACCCAGGAAGGCCCAAAGTAGTACTAGATATAGAGCTATTTAACCAGGTCTCAGATAAACCTATAAATTCATATTGCTCCGCAGTTACGAACTCCAAAAATATATTAAAATTTGTACATAATGAACGTGTATTAAAATGACAAAAGTAAACTACTGACTTGTAGATACTTCAGCTAGTCATCCACAAATATCTGTATAATACTAGCTCTATTTAGCTCCGCTTAAGATATAAACAAAACCAAAAAAAGCTAAATTCTAAACTAAATTATTTATAATAATAAGTTGAACAGCCGATATGGGTAAATTTTTTATACTTGAATGATAACAAAGCCAATGGCCCAGCATAAAAAGGACAATAAAAAACAAAGGAATGAATATCATATACACAACTGATCAAACAAGAAATCACTATATACCTTCCATGCCAATAAAGTTATGGCCACATCTTTCTTGTTGATCTTTGAATCTCACCATGCCTCCAGGCGACCAAGCTTTATTGTTGCCATATTTCTCATTCGCATAGTCAAGTCTTCATATAAAGTATATATAGATCCTTTCAATAATTTTTTAGCATTAAGCAATTCATTTCGCCTTTTAGGTATTAAATGTAAAACCAACAATTATAGTGCGAGGTTCCTTCCTCCTGTTTCCCACGATCCACACAGCAAAACATATAACAATCTAATAATTAGTGCAACAGCTGCTATAATGGTTTACACAACATGTACGATGTACGCCGTGAACAGTAAGTTGTCTAGTAATAATATTTACTGTGATAATCTATAACAAAATCAGGTTAAACTAATAGCGTTATCTAGCTCAATTCAATAGAAATATACCATACGTTTATCGGGTATTACAACTCATATTTATCCTTAACAAAATTAACCTCTTTAGGTGAAGAAGAAGTAATTATGCACGTGGGGATATCTTTAAGCGTGATATTGGGTGTCTCGAAAGGTCAGCTCCAGACGGGGCTCCAATATCAAAATCCTCGTGAGGTATGATGGGAATTAAATACAAAGCTTACTTACGATCTCTTTCTGCTATGAGATAGGACTTAACTGATATGCTGGTCAATCTCGGACGGAAATGTAAAAAATTGTGCCAGGCCCGGATCACGGATTTCTTCTGTAACCGGATCGTCTGCGACAAATGGCGTGTGGCGTGATCTCGCCTCGTGATACAGTTTGTATCATGATGCCGCCTAACTAGGTAAGAAATATTGAAAATCTAAAACAAATATTATTTGTCTTCATCTAATGTTTCACAGGTTTTCTGACTCTCTACCGGGCAGTTCCTAAAAGGGGTAAAAAATATTGAGTACTGTCCGGAACTCTCCCAACAAAAGTATGGCGGAAATTTACAACACGAGATCAAACGATTTTTGCCGACATTATATTCTGATTGTTTCTTCTTCTGTGGCGTCGGTCCAACTCATTTCGAGTCATTTGATTTATTGATTTGCTCATTTCGATGTTCGTTGTTGGGACGTGTACTGTGTAGTAGTGTTGTGTTTAAGTGCAATAAATAGTCTTCTTATGCGGTGTACATGCAATTATAAAGTTATATGTATATCTGGATGGTTTAGAGTTTAGATTAGGTAATAAATAGTTTCTATTGAAATATGATAACTTTTAAATTTTAAAGTATAGAAACTACAAAAATGGCATTCACAAGAACATGCCGGCTGACCTAATTGTGTCTCATATTATACACGGCACTTCAGTGCGGGATCGAATTGATTGTTATGCATTAATATATTGTTATTATATTTAGTTATTATTAAAAATACGTATCAAAATTACAGCATGTGCATAATGACGCCATTTTTATTAGCTTGGCTTGTAACAAGTGATGGAATGAACAGAAAAAGTGGTGACGTCATTGCGCGGTAAAGTTTGAATTTGTTTCCAAGTTGATTTTAGGCAGTTCCTTATTTACTTATTATGCATTGTATTTTGTTATAGACATTGAGAGAAAGATCTTTTCTTTATTTCACATGAAAATTTATGACGATATAAATTGACCAGATCCTTTCTCTCAGTGTTTAGATCTGGTCAATTTTTATTTATATATATTTATTATGATCTCCTTTTCACATTAAAATCGTATAATATTTCGCAACGCAGTGGTGGCTGGTGGATTTTGAAGACACTATATCTGAGGTTAAAGGCATGGGATCTACACCGGTCATTAAAATTATAATATTGATTAAAAAAAATTTCGATAGGAGTCTGCGAAAAAAATTGAAACATCTTGGCCCACCCCAAAAAGTGCCAAAAAAGACTAATAATTGACATGTTTTAATTGTTTCAAAAATACCAGCATACTAAGATAAAATATACAAGCGACGTCGGTTTTTTAATTTGAGAAAATATTAATTTTTGGAAAAATATAGGCATTTGAAATTTTTTGAAACCAAGTTTATAAAACTTAAACCAAACAGATTGTAATAGAAAATTAGTTTTTGTAATGAAAATAATATTGTAGTTTTAATGTTTGATTTAGATCCATCAAGTGTCTTCAAAATCCATCAGCCGCCATTGCTGTAATGTGTACTTATGCATGAATTTATAGTTTTAAAGATAATCTTTAAGTTATTGTGATGTTTTCTGATGTATAACTTACCTCTAGAGTATTTCTGAATTTTAAGATTTTTTCTAATCTATATAGAATGGGTATACCATCAGGTTACAATATAAGTTTATATATACTCTGAATTTTGATGATGGTCCAGAATTTTGTAAATGTAAGTTAATATACAATTTAGAACTTTATTGCCATCTGTTACTATATGTTGAAGATAAAATTATATATTATTTCATGAAGCCGTGATTTGTCATCAATGATTTTTATTTTTTAAATAAATATTTTTTATTATTAATGCTGTTTTTATTTGCTACAAATATATCCTCCTTTACTAAAAGAAATATTTGAGAGAAATAGTAATATTTTTCTTCTAAATAAACAACATGATTATAATAAATCATAAATCTACTTGTTATAAGTAACGAATATAATTAACAGTAAACATTAAAAAGTAGTGCCAATATTTTTATATAATTGCTGCTAATAAACTGGGCATTACTGGTTCCTACCCAATAACATTAGTTACGAAAACACAGTATTCAAGTATATACACGATTATATCGCTAATAACTTAAATATTAGCGAATATTAGTTCATTATTCATTAATATTTTTGTTCATTAAACAGTTTATTTGTCAGTAATATCAAATTTTGTTTACGCTTTATATATTTATCCACAATATACACTATCAGAAACCTTTTTTTATTAACCGCTATCAGATTTGGTTCTTGTCCCATATTTAGCTAAATTTTTTATTAAGGAGCCATATATAAATATTTACCAGCAATATAATTTTTTCTCTGTGTAAAAGAACACAGAAACTACAATTACATTATTTCTAGCTAGAGGCACATAAATTAACAAAAGATTAATAACTTTTCTACAAAAGATGAATATATATATTTAAAAGAATATATATTTGCCAGCATCTTCCAAATGAAAAAATATGAAGTCTATAATGGATATTATATGGTCCACGTCCACGTAGGAACAAATAAAACGTACGCCAATGATACCCACTGGGCAAAGCATTATTTCAGCAATGTTCTAGTAATCTTATCTTGGAAACTGTGACATTCTAGGAATCAATATTTAGTTTGCTGCAACATTGATGCAATGGCCCTAATGTCCACACGCAACCTTAAGTAAATTTAATATTAATAATAAATATAAAGATAATATTATTCCTGACCATTTATCAAATCCTAATCTTATGAATGATTTTTTTTATCTGTTATGAAACCTAATGATGCTCTTTGTCAGGACAGTATTAATCGTTACGAAAATAGTAAGTTCAATGACAATTTAGATTTTCGCTTTAATATGGTAACTGAGCAACAAGTACATGATATCTTATTTAGCTTAAAATCAAATGCTTGTGGAACAGACAATATATCGGCAACAATATTACAGTACTCTAGTCCTTTTATTTATATTTATTTGACCCACATCATGAATTATGCTATAGAAATCAGTTCATTTCCTGAACTATGGAAAGTTGCGATAGGTTGTCCATGGCCAAAAAAAAAAAATAATCCGTCGAACATGTCAGATATTAGAATAATCAACATACTCCCATGCATATCTAAAATTCTAGAAAAAGTCATGTTTATCCAAATGTATGAGTTTTTAAATTCAAATGATATTTTACCCAAACAGGCTTTAGAAAATTGTATAGTACCAGTATGGCATTGGCTCAAGTTACTGATGATATGTTATTAGCTACGGATAAAAACAAAGTTCGTGTGTTGGTGTTACTTGATTTCTCGAAAGCTTTTGACACTATTAATCATAAACTTATTTGTGCCAAATTAAAATATTATGGTTTTGATTATGAATCAGTGGCTTTTTTAAAATCTTATTTAACAAACAGGCAACAACAAACCAGAATTCACAATAAAACTTCAGATCTGGCCAATATAGAAGCTGGAGTTCAACAGGGATCAGCCATTGGTCCCCTGCTCTTTATTTTATACACTGCAGATATTTTAAAATCTATAAGATTTTCCATAGTTCAAGCATATGCCGATGATTCTCAAACTTATATTAGTTTTTTAACTGAGAATATGGTCGCAGCAGAGGATGGCATCAACAGCGATTTAGACATGTTGTATAATAAGTGTTAAAAGCACAATCTAAAAATGAATACTAAAAAATCACATGATATGATATTTGATGCTAAGTCAAAAGTCAACATTGTTAAGAATTCTATCTCAATCAGAATTAATAATTACCCTTTGCCCATTGTATCAACATCTAAAAATTTAGGCTTAATTATAGATGATGATTTTAGATTCGAATCTCATGTAGATAATCTGTTGAAAAAATCATACTGCTCTATGAAACTTTTATACTCTAACAGATTTATATTGAATGGTGCTTTAAAAAAGGTTCTATGTGTGTCCCTTGTTTTATCAGCTTTTAACTATTGCGATTTTATTTATGGTCCCTGTCTTACCCTAACTTATAAAAAACGCATTCAAAAGGTTCAAAATTTCTGTGTTCGCTATATTTTTGGATTACGTAAATTTGACCACATATCACACAAAATGAATGAACTTAATTGGATAACCATGGAGAACAGAATATTACTTCACTTGAACACATTTGTTCACAAATTATTAAATGTAAATATTGACTGCTCGTTGAAGTCAAAGCTAATTATGAGATCTCATGTTCATAATGTTAATATTAGACAAACCAATACGTTTACTCTTCCTTATCATTCTACTGCTATATTTCAAAGAAGTTTCACATATAATGCTGTTAAGTCATTTAATAAACTTCCCGCTTCTATAAAAACTCTAAAAATTCCTAATTTTAAATATCAATTGAAACAGAATTTACTACTGACGCAATGAGTCTGTGTGTGGGGAGCGCCTGTGCTGGGGTCCGCTTCTTTTGGAGATGCTGTCTAGCCTGATTTTGTTGGACTCTAAATGTTTTTTAGTTCATGTTCGGTACGGGCAGCGTTTTTTGGAGGGAGCGGACCTCTGCCCAGCTGCTTCTCACATTCAGAGTTATAGTTTAAGAGTATAATCTGCGGTCAGTGAAATGAAGAAACGAATTATTCGGTTTATTTTTGAAGATAGAAACTTCAAATTTTGTACGTATGTATTAAAATATATATTCTAGTTCGTCACGTTTTTAATTTTTTGTTTTAATCAAAAACACGTGATCAACGAAAAAATGGACGTCGAAAAATTGGAATTTACAAAAAACGAAATCGTGACGACCTAGATAGTCCATAAATAATTACGTGGATAAAATATAACCTCTTAATTTTTAAACATAGATTCAATAAATAGTTTCCAATTTTACCGTCAATAGATGGCACTCGCCTCGGCATAGCTTTTCACGCTCTCAGACTTTAGGGAGGAACTTGTTGTCATGGAGACCAGACGAGAATGAATGCTTGCCAGGGAAGCATTTAGGAGTTCTGGTAATTGTAATCTTAAATTTATTTATAAATTGAAGACCTAAGTGGATAAAGGTGTTATGTCGCATTTTTAAAAAAAATTACTTTATGTAATTTTTGAACACCCAATAAACGGTGAATTCTAAATTTGTAATATTTTATAGAAACTTTTTAATTATAAAGGCGCCATGTCATACATACAACCAGTAATTTTAGTGGATGTACACAGTTTTGGACAGAAAAATCTAGTTTCATAACAGCGTGATATTGTTCTTTAATATTAGTGTAAACAAAAGAACATAACCTAAAATGATCTATTTTATGAGGTATTATTTATTTGAATCGAAGACAAAATAAATAAGTTCCGACTCAAAACCGTTTTATTTAATTTACTCAAAACTTTGAAAGTGTGACATAACACTTTTATCCACTTAGCTTTTCAATTATTTTATCTTACAGGAATAATTTAATAGATGTAATTCTTGAAAATGTTAATAAATAAAAGGTGCCAAATAGAGAGGACCGTTTTTTATAAACACACCTACAAATTTTATTATGAAAATTTGAATGCGGTTTAAGAACCTAACTAAGGTTAGGTCAGAAATCAATTTATTCGAAATAATTACCAAGCAAAATGTACAGGGTGTCCCAGTCAACGCGTTATGCTCGGTAGTTTCTGAAATAAGTTTATGGTTCAAAATTCAGTCTGACGTAGGTTTTCCGAGGAATCTCATACTGCTAAGATATTTAGGAATCCAATATATCGGACGAATTTCGTCATCTATGAGGCTCACTGCTTTCGTAGCACTGCAGAAAATCGTCCCTCAGCTCATCCGTCCACTCAAAGCGTCCATATGCTTCGCGGTTGTCGTCATCGGGCAGTCCGTCCTGTTGAGCCCCACCACCTTGCCCATAACCCCCTATCCGCTCGGGGTCGATCGTGAGGGCCCTGCCTTTGGTCAACTGGAACCAGAGATTTGGGCTTGTGGGTGGTTAGCCCAGCAAGCCCACGACCGACACCAGAGGGGAATGAGCTTTCCCCTCCCGAGTGCACTAGGGCTGCCGGTTCGATTTTGCACTCCCAGCTGGAGTAAGTGGTGGCGGTACTCACCAAAGGCTTGATAGATGAAAGTCAGCCCCTCCTGCTTATTTATTATTATTATTATTATTATTATTATTATTTTTTTTTTTAGTTTATAAAAGTCAGTCACCTTTTATACTCTGTGGCTCCGACACTCACAGAGGGGAGCTGGTAGTACCGGCAGACACTCCCCACGTCCGTGGGGTGAGTGACTACTGGGCCCGAGAATCGTGTGCCCTGAGTAGACGTAATGAGCCGAGGATAATGGCCTTCTGCATCCTGCCAGCTAAGATCTCTGCCGAATTTCGGCATGCCGGTATGATCTTTAGTTCTGAAAGCAGTGTGTGTCTCGTTCCACCGAGGGCTCCTATGATCAGGACCACTAGCTTAACAGTATGGCCAGGGTAAAGCCTGCGGAGCTCGAAGAGCAAATCCCGATATTTCGTCCGTTTTTGTATGATGGACGCGTCTTAAGTTGGCAGCTACTCGCTGCACTCGCCGCGCCGTCTCGCTCTCTCTTGTGGAGAAGCACTGTTCTGCCTCTCCACCTGAGAAAAGTGTTGAGCGGCAGCATACACGGCACAATTTATGTGCCATATGTCAGCCTCTTCTGGTAGCGCTGCACGAAGTTCTGCATTATTATCATTATTATTATTATTTTTTTAGCTAGCTAAAAACCAGTCACCCTTCTCTGTGGCTCCGACCCTCACGGAGGGGAGCTGGTAGTACCGGTAGCCACTCCCCACACCCGTGGGGTGAGTGACTACTGGGTCCCGGAATCGTGTGCCCTGAGCAGACGTAATGAACCGAGAATGACGGCCTTCTGCATTCTGCCGGCTAAGACCTCTGCCGAATTTCGGCATGCCGGTATGATCTTAAGTTCCGAAAGCAGTGTGTGTCTCGTTCCACCGAGGGCTCCTATAATCAGTACCACTATCTTAACAGTATGATCTGGATACAGTCTGCGGAGTTCGAAGAGCAGATCTCGATATTTTGTCCGTTTTTCCTTCTCCTTCAAGACAATGTTGTTCTCCGTGGGAGCCGAGAACTCCACAACGAACATTGTCTTGAGTTGATGGTCGAGGAGTACTACGTCAGGCTTGTTGGCTTGTATTTGCCTGATGGTGGGAAAAGAGTAGTTCCAATAAATTAGACACTTCTCATTTCCCACAACCAACTCAATATCCCCCGGAGCGTAAGGCAGCACTGGTGTTTCGTCTATTCCATGCGAGTGCCTTAAATGGTAATAAAGCACTCGTAATGCTCCGTCGTGCCTTTGGATATAGGCCGAGACTGCATATGTCGGGCAAGCCGACAGCAAGTGCATAAGAGTCTCTGGCGCCCTGCGGCAGGCCCTGCAGCTGACATCAGGGACCTCTATACCCATGACACGACTACGATAGACGAGGGTGTTAAATACACCATCCTGGCAAGCCATTATGAATCCCTCGGTCTCAGACTTCAGCCCGGCTGACCTTAAGAAGGCAAAGGTCACCCTTTCGGATAAACCAAGATTTTCTATATTTTTATAGAGAACTCCATGCATTGGCTTATCCGTGTGCAGCTGCAGAAAGTTGTTGTGTTCTGCAGCTTTAATTTGGGCTTTTCGCCGAGCAGGTTCCAACTCGGTGACAGAGTCGCAATTTACCCGCTCGACGTCGAAGAAGAGACCAAGTTCATCGGCTGCTCTCTGTGCTGCCTTAAACAGAAAGGCTCCTACAACTGCATTTTCATGGTCTCGGACCATGCAGAGGAGGGGATCCGAACTCCTGATGACCTTACAGGCTCCATCCAGAACCATCCTATTATGGAGATTCTCCGAACTCAAGAGTCCACGGCCTCCCCGATGTCGTGGGAGGTATAGCCGTGGAACGGACGATTTAGGATGCAAACTTCTATTGAGATGCATCTTCTTGCGGGTTCCAACGTCGAGTTGACGCAACTCTTCTTGAGTCCATTTCACTACTCCAAAGGAGTAGAGAAGGATCGGAACGGCAAGCATGTTTGTAGCAGACACCTTATTCTTCCCCGACAGCTCTGAAGACCAGATCTGTCGGAGTCGGTGCTGATACTTGCTGCGAAGAGCATTTTTCACTACACTCACTTCTTGCGTGGAGCGTTGCTCGACACCCAAGTAAGTGTACGACTCTCCGGCATCTAGATGGTGTAAGATGCTTCCGTCCACGAGCTGCGCGTCTTCTTCGTAGGTCCCGCATCGTCCTCTCTTGAGATGGACCAGTGCACATTTATCTAACCCGAACTCCGTGCCGACAGCCTGCGTGTACTCCTCTACCACCCTGAGGGACTGGTGTAGGTCCCTCTCTCCGGGGGCATAAAGTTTAAAGTCATCCATATAAAACAGATGGGTGACCTTATGCCTCCTATCGCCGGGGGTACCGCAGTTGTATCCATGGATTTTCCGGAGCGAAACGGATAATGGCAGTAGTGAGATGCAAAATAGAAGGGGGCTGAAGGAATCTCCCTGAAATACTCCCTTTCTGAATGTTACCGACTCCGTCTGGACTCTATCATTACCCGATGTAATGGTAAAGCGAGTCTTCAAGAGCGGCATCAGTTCTTCGATGCATCTCACTACGGGACCAGGTACCGCAAGACATCGGAGCAAGTGTACAATAAGCTCGTGCGGTGTCATGTCAAATGCCTTGCGGTAGTCGATCCAGGCCATGGATAGGTTACGCTTATACTGCATGGAGTCCTGCGTGATACACCTGTCAATCAGCAGGTTCTCCTTGCAGCCAGCGACACCTCTCTTTGACCCTCGTTGCTCATATATCCGCTCGTAAACCGGTTCAACTGCGTGGAGCACTCGAATGTACAAGATGCGCGTAAACACCTTGTAACATGCGTTTAAACATGTTATCGGCCGGTAGTTCTTTGGGTTAGACAAATCTCCGTTCTTCGGGATCAGCACTCTCCGCCCCTCGACAACCCAAGAAGGAATTTGCTGCTCCCTATTTAGCCATGAATTGAAAATTCTGGCTAAATGGTGATGGGTACTGGATAATTTTTTCCACCAAAACTTATTAATCCCGTCGGGACCTGGAGCAGCAAATTTCTTAGAGTCCTCAAGAGCTCTTCGAACCTCTTCTGGGGTTATCGGTTGGCACACCTGTTGTGGTTGCTTAAACCTTTGACAAAAGGTTTCAAAGTGTGCCAGGGCTGGAGAGTCTCTGTTGAGTGGAAGCTTCTGTTCGTACAACGTTTTCCAGAAGTTTTCCACCTGATCTGCAGTCGGCGGATTTTCAGCAACACGCTGAGGCGGTTCACAAAGACGCGAGGGCTTTTTGCGGAAAAGTTGATTTTCCGCTAGCCCCCTCGCCCGCCTCACTAGTGACTTCTTACAAGACACTAGCATCCGTATCCTGTCGAGACAGTGCTGTTTGGTGGTTTGCAGTACTGCCCCATTGAGTGTGTGATGGACGCGTCTTAAGTTGGCAGCTACTCGTCGCACTTTATTCGTGAAAGGTCTATTGGCCGCCATATAGTCTATCACACATTGGATACGGGATGTGTGTTGCCTCGCCGACCAGATCTTGGCTTCCATATTCTGTATGCGCCGTCTCGCTCTCTTTTGTGGAGAAGCACTGTTCCGCCTCTCCACCTGAGACAAGCGTTGAGCGGCAGCATACACGGCACAATTTATGTGCCAGATATCGGCCTCTTCTGGTAGCGCTGCACGAAGTTCTGCATCCACTCTGGCCAGATCTTGTGGCCCGAGGGGTTTTATGTTGTGCAACCCCCCTCTGGTACTGAGGCCCTCTGGTACTGGTGGAACGACTGGTGGACTGGTGGACTGGTGGACTGGTGGAACGACTGAACCTCAACTGGTTGATTCGGTGGACCTTCGGCTACCTCATTCATCGGCTGAAGAGCAGTTCTCACGTAGCCCCTGCGACGAAGGTGGGACACATAATCACGCAGGTTTTGTGGCGTGAAGGCGTTGTGTTCTGGGTGCCTTGCACACCACAGAACATGCATTCGCCCCATGTATCCCTTCGTGCGGGCTTACTGCTTTCGTAGCACTGCATAAGGTCGTCCCTCAGTTCATCTGTCCACTCAAAGCGTCCTTGTTCGTCGCGGTCGTCAACAATGGGCTGTCGATCTTGTTAGGCCCCACCACCTTGCACTTGACCCCTTAACCCCGAACGGGGTCGATCGTGGGGGCCCTGTCCTCGACCAGTAGGAACCGGAGGTTTGGGCTGGTGGGTGGTTAGCCCAGCAAGCCCACGACCGACACCAGAGGGGAAGACGCTCTCCCCTCCCGGATGCGCTGAGGCTGCCGGTTCGATTTTGCATCTCCAGCTGGAGTAAGTGGTGGCGCTACTCTACAAAGGCTAGATAGATGATGGTTAGCCCCTCCTGTTTATTTATTATTATTATTATTTTTATTATTATTATTATTATTTTTCTTTTTTCTTTAGCGAGCTAAAAACCAGTCACCCTTCTCTGTGGCTCCGACCCTCACAGAAGGGAGCTGGTAGTACCGGTAGCCACTCCCTACGCCCGTGGGATAAGTGACTACTGGGTCCGGGAATCGTGTGCCCTGAGCAGACGTAATGAACCGAGAATGACGGCCTTCTGCATTCTGCCGGCTAAGATCTCTGCCGAATTTCGGCATGCCGGTATGATCTTGAGTTCCGAAAGCAGTGTGTGTCTCGTTCCACCGAGGGCTCCTATAATCAGTACCACTATCTTAATAGTATGGTCCGGATACAGTCTGCGGAGTTCGAAGAACAGATCTCGATATTTTGTCCGTTTTTCCTCCTCCTTCAAGACAATGTTGTTCTCCGCGGGAGCCGAGAACTCCACGACAAACATTGTCTTGAGTTGATGGTCGAGGAGTACTACGTCAGGCTTGTTGGCTTGTATTTGCCTGACGGTGGGAAAAGAGTAGTTCCAATAAATTAGACACTTCTCATTTCCCACAACGGACTCAATATCCCCGGGAGCGTAAGGCAGCACTGGTGTTTCGTCTATCCCATACGAGTGCCTTAAATGGTAATAAAGCACTCGTAATGCTCCGTCGTGCCTTTGGATATAGGCCGAGACTGCATATGTCGGGCAAGCCGACAGCAAGTGCATAAGAGTCTCTGGCGCCCTGCGGCAGGCCCTGCAGCTGACATCAGGAACCTCTATACCCATGACACGACTACGATAGACGAGGGTGTTAAATACACCATCCTGGCAAGCCATTACGAATCCCTCGGTCTCAGACTTCAGCCCGGCTGACCTTAAGAAGGCAAAGGTCAGCCTTTCGGATAAGCCAAGGTTTTCTATATTTTTATAGCAAACTCCATGCATTGGCTTATCCGTGTGAAGCTGCAGAAAGTTGTTGTGTTCTGCAGCTTTAATTTGGGCTTTTCGCCGAGCAGGTTCCAACTCGGTGACAGAGTCGCGATTTACCCGCTCGACGTCGAAGGAGAGACCAAGTTCATCGGCTGCTCTCTGTGCTGCCTTAAACAGAAAGGCTCCTACCCCTGCATTTTCATGGTCTCGGACCATGCAGAGGAGGGGATCCAAACTCCTGATGACCTTACAGGCTCCATCCAGAACCATCCTATTATGGAGACTCTCCAAACTCAAGAGTCCACGGCCTCCCCGATGTCGTGGGAGGTATAGCCGTGGAACGGACGATTTAGGATGCAAACTCCTATTGAGATGCATCTTCTTACGGGTTCCTACGTCGAGTTGACGCAACTCTTCTTGAGTCCATTTCACTACTCCAAAGAAGTAGAGAAGGATCGGAACGGCAAGCATGTTGGTAGCAGACACCTTGTTCTTCCTCGACAGCTCTGAAGACCAGATCTGTCGGAGTCGGTGCTGATACTTGCCGCGGAGAGCGTTTTTCACTACACTCATTTCTTGGGTGGAGCGTTGCTCGACACCCAAGTAAGTGTACGACTCTCCGGCATCTAGATGATGTAAGATGCTTCCGTCCACGAGCTGCGCGTCCTCTCCGTAGTTCCCGCATCGTCCTCTCTTGAGATGGACCAGTGCACATTTGTCTAACCCGAACTCCATGCCGACAGCCTGCGTGTACTCCTGTACCACCCTGAGGGACTGGTGTAGGTCCCTCTCTCCGGAGGCATAAAGTTTAAGGTCAACCATCCTCCTATCGCCAGGGGTACCGCAGTTGTATCCACGGGTTCTCCGGAGCGAAACGGATAATGGCAGTAGTGAGATGCAAAATAGAAGGGGGCTGAGGGAGTCTCCCTGAAATACTCCCTTCTGAATGTTACCGACTCCGTCTGGACTCTATCATTACCCGATGTAATGGTAAAGCGAATCCTCCAGAGCGGCATCAGTTCTTCGATGCATCTCACTACCTGACCAGGTACCGCAAGACATCGGAGCAAGTGTACAATAAGCTCGTGCGGTGTCATGTCAAATGCCTTGCGGTAGTCGATCCAGGCCATGGATAGGTTACGCTTATACTGCATGGAGTCCTGCGTGACACACCTGTCACTCAGCAGGTTCTCCTTGCAGCCAGCGACACCTCTCTTTGACCCTCGTTGCTCATATATCCGCTCGTAAACCGGTTCAACTGCGTGGAGCACTCGCATGTACAAGATGCGCGTAAACACCTTGTAACATGCGTTTAAACAGGTTATCGGCCGGTAGTTCTTTGGGTTTGACAAATCTCCGTTCTTCGGGATCAGCACTGTCCGCCCCTCGACAACCCAAGAAGGAATTTGCTGCTCCCCATTTAGCCATGAATTGAAAATTCTGGCTAAATGGTGGTGGGTGCTGGATAATTTTTTCCACCAAAACTTATTGATCCCGTCGGGACCTGGAGCAGCAAAGTTCTTAGAGCCCTCAAGAGCTCTTCGAACCTCTTCTGGGGTTATCGGTTGGCACACCTGTTGTGCTTGCTGAAACCTTTGACAAAAGGTTTCAAAGTGTGCCAGGGCTGGAGAGTCTCTGTTGAGTGGAAGCTTCTGTTCGTACAACGTTTTCCAGAAGTTTTCCACCTGATCTGCAGTCGGCGGATTTTCAGCAACACGCTGAGGCGGTTCGAAAAGGCGCGAGGGCTTTTTGCGGAAAAGTTGATTTTCCGCTAGCCCCCTCGCCCGCCTCACTAGTGACTTCTTACAAGACACTAGCATCCGTATCCTGTCCAGACAGTGCTGTTTGGTGGTTTGCAGCACTGCCCCATTGAGTGTGTGATGGACGCGTCTTAAGTTGGCAGCTACTCGCCGCACTTTAGGCGTGAAAGGCCTATTGGCCGCCATATAGTCCATCACACATTGGATACGGGATGCGTGTTGCCTCGCCGACCGGATCTTGGCTTCCATCTTGTGTATGCGTCATCTCACTCTCTCTTGTGGAGAAGCACTGTTCCGCCTCTCCACCTGAGACAAGCGTTGAGCGGCAGCATACACGGCACAATTTATGTGCCAGATGTCAGCCTCTTCTGGTAGCGTTGCACGAAGTTCTGCATCCACTCTGGCCAGATCTTGTAGCCCGGGGGGTTTTATGTTGTGCAACCCCCTTCTGGTACTGAGGCCCTCTGGTACTGGTGGAACGACTGGGACTGCAACCTCAACCGGTTCATTCGGTGGACCTTCGGCCACCTCATTCATCGGCTGAGGAGCAGTTCTCACGTAGCCCCTGCGACGAATGTGGGACACATAATCACGCAGGTTTTGTGGCGTGAAGGCGTTGTGTTCTGGGTGCCTTGCACACCACAGAACATGCATTCGCCCCATGTATCCCCTTCGTGCGGGATCACTGCTTTCGTAGCACTGCATAAGGTCGTCCCTCAGTTCATCTGTCCACTCGTCGCGGTTGTCAACAATGGGCTGTCGATCTTGTTGGGCCCCACCACCTTGCCCTTGACCCCTATCCGAACGGGGTCGATCGTGGGGGCCCTGTCCTCGGCCAATAGGAAGCGGAGGTTTGGGCTTGTGGGTGGTTAGCCCAGCAAGCCCACGACCGACACCAGAGGGGAAGACGCTCTCCCCTCCCGGATGCGTTAGGGCTGCCGGTTCGATTTTGCATCCCCAGCTGGAGTAAGTGGTGGAGTAAGTGGTGGCGCTACTCACCAAAGGCTAGATAGATGACGGTTAGCCCCTCCTGCTTATTATTATTATTATTATTATTATTTTTTTTTTCGCGTGCGCGATGCTGGACAATTCTCCCGTGTCTCCGACATTCTCACGGGAGAAGCGCCAGCGAATTATCCACAGCCACTCCCCGCATCCCGCAGGGTTAGTGACTGTAGATGCCAGATTCGTGTGCCCTAAAAAGACGAAGGGACCCCAGGATAACTGCCTTCTACATTTGGCCTGCCAACCACTCGGCTGACTTTTGGCAGGCTGGTATGGCCTTTAATTCCGAGAGCAGCGTAAGTCTCATTCCAACAAGTACACCGATTATCAGGACGACCATCTTGACCGAGTAGTCTGGGTATAGCACTCGGAGCTCATACCGGAGATCTCGGTATTTAGTCCGTTTTTCTCCCTCCTTCAAGATGATGTTTGTCTCGGCAGGTGCCGAGAACTCGATGACATACATCATCTTGGTTTGGTGGTCGAGGAGGACTATGTCAGGCTTGTTTGCTTGAATCTGCCTGACCGTCGGAAACGAGTAGTTCCAGTATATACGGCACCTCTCGTTCTCGACAACGGACTCGATCTTTCCGGGGACGTAAGGCAGCACTGGTGTTTGGTCTACTTGGTACGAGTGCCGTAGGTAGTAGTACAGCACTCGTAGGGCCGCGTTATGTCTATGGATGTAGGCCGAAGTCGCATAAATCCGACATGCAGATAGTAAATGCATGAGCGACTCCGGCGCCTGACGGCAGGTCCTACAATTAACATCAGGGACCTCCACACCCATAATGCGACTGCGGTAGACCAACGTGTTAATAACACCATCTTGGCAAGCCACAATGAATCCTTCGGTCTCCGACTTTAGCCCTGCTGACCGTAGAAAAGCTTTGCTCAGCTTTGCCGATAAACCCAGCGTCTCTATGTTGTTATAGAAAACACCGTGCATGGGCTTATCGACGTGCTGCCTGAACAGATTTCTCTGCTCGGCAGCTTTGATTTGGGCTGTCAGGCGATTTGGCGCAAGCTCAGTTACTGATTCTGGATCAGCACCTCGCCGGCCTCCTCGCCTGAAGTCGAATATGAGACCGAGATCATCTGCGGCCTTACGTGCTGCCTTAAATAAAAATGCGCCAACTCCTACAGTTTCATGATCTCTCACGAACCGCAGGAGTGGGTCCGAGCTCCTGAGGATGTTGCATGCCACACCCAGCGCTACTCTGCCATGCGTGCACTCCAGACTCAAGAGTCCTCGGCCCCCCCGTTGGCGTGGGAGGTACACTCGAGGAACGGACGACCTAGGATGAATGCTCCTATGAACATGCATCATCTTGCGGGTATCCCTATCCAATTGGCGCAACTCATCTTGTGTCCACTTAACTACTCCAAAGGAGTAGAGCAGAATCGGAACGGCAAGCATATTAGTTGCAGACACCTTGTTCTTCCCCGAAAGTTCGGAAGACCAAATCTTTCGGAGCCGGTGCCTGTACTTGCCGCGGAGAGTATCCTTAATCTGTTTCACGTCCTGGATGTGATGTTGTTCCACACCCAGGTACGTGTAGGTCTCTCCGGCATCCAGATGTCGTAGGATGCTTCCGTCTGCGAGCTGCGCGTCTTCGAGGAATATCCCGCTTCGTCCTCTCTTGAGGTGGACGACTGCACACTTGTCCAACCCGAATTCCATGCCAATGGCCCGCGTATACTCTTGGATCACCCTAAGAGAGTTTTGGAGTTCGCACTCTCCGGAGGCATACAGTTTTAGGTCATCCATATAAAAAAGATGGGTGACCTTATGTCTCCGATTGCTGGGTGGACCACATTGGTAACCGCGGGTTTGGCGGAGTCCGACAGACAACGGCAGCAGTGAGATGCAAAATAGGAGAGGGCTCAGGGAGTCACCCTGGAAAACTCCTCTCCTAAATGTCACCAACTCTGTCGATACCCGCTGAGCACCAGATGTTATGGTGAAGCGGGTTCTCCAGAGTGGTATCAGCTGTTCGATGCATCTCACTAGTGGGGCAGGTACCACAAGGCATTGAAGCAAGTGTAACAATAATGCATGAGATGTTGTGTCAAATGCCTTGCGGTAATCAATCCACGCCATTGATAGATTACGCTTGTATTGCACAGAATCCTGTGTAATACAGCGGTCTATCAATAGGTTTTCTTTGCAGCCTGCCACACCTTTCTTGCCACCACGCTGCTCGTTTATCTGTCTGTAGACCGGCTCAACTGACCTCAATGTCCTGGCATACAAGATACGTGTAAATATCTTGTACCAGGAATTGAGGCAGGTGATCGGTCTATAATTCTTTGGGTCGGACAGATCTCCCTTTTTGGGAATTAGTACAGTACGCCCCTCGGCAAACCAGCCCGGAATCGGCTGCCCCTCGTTCAACCATGAGTTGAAAACTCGAGCCAGATGGCGGTGGGTGGAAGGAAATTTCTTCCACCACCAGTTGTTTATGCCATCCGGACCCGGGGCAGCGAAGTTCTTAGTGCCAACAAGTGCTTGTTGAACTTCCTCGGTACTGATCGCCGGGCAGACTTCGTCTTGCTCTCCCAACAGTGTGTTGCAGAGCTCCCCGAAGCGTGCTACCGCTGGAGTGTCGCTGTCGAATGGACTCGTAGTCTCATATATTCCCTTCCAGAAGGCTTCGACAGTTTCAACAGACGGCGGATTTTCAACAACACGCGATGGCTCTTGGAACAGACGAGAGGGACTTGTTTGGAACAGATGGTTTTGTTCCATGGCCCGTGCTCGTCTGACCAAAGATTTTTTAATGGCCTTGAGTGCTCGAATCCTATCTAGACAGTGCTGTTTGATGGTTTGCAGCACTGTCCGATTTAGAGTGTGGTGTTGTCGTCTTATACCGGCAACTATACGCCGAATTTTCGGCTGCTGTTATATACTCCACCACACTCTGGATTCGAGACGCGTGTTGTCTCGCCGATTTAATTTTTGCCTCGATTTTTTGTACGCGCCGCTTAGTCTTCTCGACCTTACCCAACACGCTTGCCAGGCGTTGCTGGGGAACGAGTTGTCTAGCGGCTGCGTACACGGCACTGTTGATCTGCCATATGTCGGCATCTTCTGGAAGTTCATTATCGAGTAACGAATCCATTCTTGCCAGGTCTTGTGGCTTTGGGTTAACTCTGGTGTTAAGGCTAACCCTCGTTCCTGAGAGTGTCGTCGGTGTACTCTAGGTGATGTTCTTGGTCAGCAGGAAGTTGCCGCGGTGGTGATGCGGTTGGCCCTTCTTCCTGCTGACGGGGTGCCCTTTGGTAGCCTGTTCGCCGCAGGAAAGATACCTGATCTCTTATATGTTGTTGAGAGAAGGCGCGGAACTCCGGGTGCATATCGCACCACAACCGGTGTAACCGCGCCATGTATCCCCTGCGTCCTGGTTCGCTGCTCTCATAGCAGATAAGCAGGTCATCCCGAAGTCCCCTCGTCCACCTAAAGCGTCCGTGTACAATTGCAATGTTGTCATCATTAAGACCGTCCGATATGGCCCCTCCCACGTGTCTCCGACCCCCATCCGACTGGGGTCTATTGCGAGGGGCCCGTTCTCTGTCGACGTCGTGAACCAGAGATTTGAGTCCTCAGAGTGGTTAGCCCTGGGGACCCACGTCCGACATCTGCCAGGCAGAGTCACCTCTACCTGTTGCCCGGGGAGCACCGCGTGGAGGCTGTCGGTCCGAATTCGCCCCCTTACTATTATTATTTTTTTTTTTTTTTTTTTTTTTTTTTTTTTTTTTTTTTTTTTTAACTCTCAGATTACTCTGGTCTTACAGTCTAAATCGGCTATTGTTAGCAAGATAGAGACTGCGACCCTACTGTTCTAGGAACGACCGGACTATGTTCGTAGCGTCTAAGATAACCGACTTCTGTATAACTCGGTAGATATTCCAGGGTATTTCTATGTCTTTTACACCGTTTTTTAATGTATTCGGTATCAGTCCCATGGAGGAGATGATGATCGGCACCACCCGTACAGTTTGCAGCTCCCACATCTCTTGAATTTCGCGTCTCAGGTTGGTGTACTTAGTTAGCTTATCGTTGTACTTTGACTCTATATTGTGGTTATTGGGAATTGCGACATCTATCAGGAGTGCTTTCTTATCTTTCTTGTATAGAATGGTTATGTCGGGTCTATTATGTTCGATTGTTCTATCTGTTATAATACCCTTGTCCCAATAGATTCTAACCTGTTCGGTTTCTACCACTGGCGGCGGTTTATAGCGGTAGTAGGGTTCATTACTGTCTGGCGTTATTTTATGTAGCTTCAGGAGTTCGAGGTATATTATCGCAGCTACTTTGTTGTGTCTTTCCAAATATTTTGTGCCTGCTAAGCTTTCACATGCAGACAGGATATGTTCGATGGTTTCCGATTGACTATTGCACTTTCTACATTTATCTGTCGTAACCTGTTCTTTTAGGATATGCTTTTGGTAATTCCTAGTGCTTACAACCTGATCTTGTATAGCGAACATGAATCCTTCTGTTTCCGGGTAGAGTGTTCCGCTCAGCAGCCATCCTAGAGATGCGTCTTTATCGATGTATTCTTTCTCTAGGTTGTATTTGTAGCGTCCATGCAGTTCTTTGGAGGCCCATTGTGTGACTTTTTCCCGGTCGGTGGTCATATTTGGAAAATGCGTGCGATTTCTCTGGCTTAGATTTAGAGGGGTGTATCCGTTGTCAGCTTTGATAACAACTCTATGCAGGTTGGATTGTGCATGGTAAAAGTAACTCCTGAGGCCCTCAATCTGGGCGTTGCATACTAATACTGCGTCCATGATACCTCTTCCGCCTTGTTTCCTAGGGAGTGACACTCGCTGTTTTGAGGCTCTAGGATGATGCATCCTGTGTTTGGTCAGCATAACTCTAATTTTCGTGTTTACGTCTTCCAGATCTGTGTGGCTCCAATTAACAATCCCGAAGGAGTATCCTAGCACTGGGATGACATAGCTATTGATGGCTTTTGTTACGTTGGATGAGTTTAACTTAGTTTTCAGGATATTCCGAAGTCTCTTTTTGAATTGTTCCATAAGTATCTCCTTAATCTTCTTGTGCTCTATTTTGTTTGTTTGGAGAATGCCTAAATATTTATAGGGGTCTTCTCTCATGGACGTTAATACAGTCGCCTCATCCAATCTCACGTCGGGGGCATTCTTTAGTTTTCCTTTTTCGATGGTGACAGTTTGACATTTGCTGATCCCGAATGTCATTCCTATGTCGGAGCTTATTTTGTGAACTAACTTGAGGGCAGTTTCCAGGTGATTCTTGGTGGCAGCGTATAGCTTTAAGTCGTCCATATAGAAAAGGTGACTAATTGTCTTTGTGTCATTCGTTGTTTTGATAGTAAATCCATAGTTTGTTTGTTTAAGCGCGTTAGATAGAGGATTCAGAGCAAGACAAAACCACAGTGCACTGAAGGAGTCACCTTGAAAGATGCCTCTTCTAATCGCAATTTCTTTGGATTCGATGTTAGTATCACCAGATCTTATGGACAACCTTGTACACCACATTGCCATCGTACTTTGCAGAAACCTTATGGTGCTGTCATCGATGCCATATATATTTAACACCTGTAGCAGCCAGTCGTGCGGGATCGAGTCAATTATTATTATTATTATTATTATTATTATTATTATTATTATTATTATTATTATTATTATTATTATTATTATTATTATTATTATTATTATTATTATTATTATTATTATTATTATTATTATTATGTTATTTCTCGCTTAATGCGGTTTTATTGTAATCATCGGCCGGAGCAAGATGACAACAAACTATTGCAAACTCAGGAACTTGCGAACGATGTGGCAAGTATTGAGAATTACGGATTTCTGCAGGTCCCTGATTAAGAAAGAGGAAAGGCCTAGGTTGGTTAAATTCAATGCAAGAGAACGGGGCACAACACCGGTTGAGGATATTACTATTGGAATGATGACAACACTCTCTTGCCTCCATTGCTGTTTGATCTCGTGGGCGAGGTCAGCGTATTTTGTTAGTTTGTTCTGAACGGTTTCCTCGATGTTGTTGGAGTTTGGAACAGCAATGTCTATTAGGAATGTTTTCTTCTGAAGCTTATTGACCAAGATGATATCTGGTCGATTTGATGGTGTGGTTCTGTCGGTAACCACTGTTCTATCCCAATAGAGCCGGTAGTTTTCATTCACTAAGACGCTCTCCGGGCTGTACTGATAATACGGGCTAGTGTTATCTGTAAGTTGGTAGAGACGCGCAAGTTTTAAGTGTATAATTTTGCCTGCACAGTTGTGACGGTGCAGGTATTCCGTGGGTGCGAGAGATGTACACCCCGCGGTAATATGTTGGATCGTTTCCTGTGTACGATGGCATTTTCTGCATCTTTCGTCGGTTACACTCGCATCTTTAATAATATGCTTAAGGTAGTTTCTTGTGGCTACCACTTTTTCTTGTATGGCCATAATAAAACCTTCAGTCTCAGGGAATAAATCCCCACTAGTTAGCCAGTAATTCGACGAGTTCTGGTCGATATTTTCGGCACTAAGCTCATGGGGGTGTCTTCCATGTATGGCCTTCTGCTTCCATGAATTAACTTGGGAGGTAACCCATTCTATCTTTTTAAGATTACCTTGTGGGGCCGCTGTACAGAGGTTCAAAGGTGTATAACCATTGTCAGCTAGGATGACTGCCCGATGGAAAGAAGATGTCTCTTGCTTTTGGAGGAAGTATCTTTGGAGATTTACAATTTGCTTCTGAATTATTATTATTATTATTATTATTATTATTATTATTATTATTATTTTGTTAAAAACCATTCACCCTTCTCTGTGGCTCCGACCCTCACAGAGGGGAGCTGGTAGTACCGGCAGCCACTCCCCACACCCGTGGGGTAAGTGACTACTGGGTCTGGGAATCGTGTGCCCTGAGCAGACGTAATGAACCGAGAATGACGGCCTTCTGCATTCTGCCGGCTAAGACCTCTGCCGAATTTCGGCATGCCGGTATGATCTTAAGTTCCGAAAGCAGTGTGTGTCTCGTTCCACCGAGGGCTCCTATAATCAGTACCACTCTCTTAACAGTATGATCTGGATACAGTCTGCGGAGTTCGAAGAGTAGATCTCGATATTTTGTCCGTTTTTCCTCCTCCTTCAAGACAATGTTGTTCTCCGCGGGAGCCGAGAACTCCACGACAAACATTGTCTTGAGTGGATGGTCGAGGAGGACTACGTCAGGCTTGTTGGCTTGTATTTGCCTGACTGTGGGAAAAGAGCAGTTCCAATAAATTAGACACTTATTCTCATTTCCCACAACGGACTCAATATCCCCCGGAGCGTAAGGCAGCACTGGTGTTTCGTCTAACCCATACGAGTGGTGCCTTAAATTATTATTAAATTATTATTATTATTAGTATTATTATTATTATTTGTATTATTATTATTATTAGTATAGCTATAACTTCGTATTATAAGCAACTTCTTGAAATACCTAACACTTTTCGATATCTTCAAAATTTATTTTTAAGTTTACTCTTGGGCCAATTTCCAAAACCGACATAAGCGCCAGGACTAATACAAATCTTTGCATCTACTTTTTAGTTTGAGAACATTCACTAACTTTTATCAAAAGTGAAATTTTTCAGAAAGTCAACAACAGAGTTTCTCATATGGTTGCAGACTTTTTGGCGACACTGTGTAAACTTTTCCTCTAAATTCTCTATAAGTTTACTAGGTATAAGGTGATCTTTGAAAAAAATATGCTTAACAGAAAGAATATAGGTCATTAATAGTTCTATTGGCTGTCCCCTTTTCTATTTCAAAATATTATATAGGTATTGTTTTTTACTTGTATATATGGAAAAATGGCGATGGATATATAGTGGGAGAACTTATCGAAAATTTTTTTTCAAATCAGTTTTCTAGCAAACCCCTAGTATTGTATATTTAAATCTTTACCTATTGATAGTAAGTTTAGTAAAGTAATTTATAAAATAAAATACGAACGCTTATGTATTAAAAAATATTTATTTATCAAAGGCTGTTTTATTAAGTTATTAGAAATATTTATTTAATAATAAAAAATCATTTGGTAATTAGGTATCTTCTATTTTTCAACCAAAAATCAATGTTTGCCTCTCATATGCCCGGTTTTACCATACTGGAACTAATTCATAGAAAATCCCTCGAAATGATCATCACTGTTGCATGAAGTGTTTTAAAACTGTGTGTTTGAAATTCTATTTTAATTATTTGGAATGAGTAAAATAATATGCTATACAATAATTAAAATTTTCAAAATAGGCCACACTTAAAAACCACAGGTAATAGAACACCTTTATCCCTGAAAGCTTAAAGTGACTAAAGTGTGGGATGGGGCTACGTTTAAAAGCAAAAGACGTTCAGTTGGTATTCGGGTATACTAGGATTAACTAGACTAGAGAAATGACAATATTTAGAAGTAATTAAAGGTATTAAACATACTTGAAGTTTTTCCTCAAACCTAACCTTAAACTTACCGTTTTGTTCACTTTCTCATTTTTCATATTATTTAAAAATTCACCACAGAGACATCATACAAATAAAGATATACCTGGATAATTTGGCGATAGCTATATATAGATATTTTAAGCTTCACTTCGCACTTTTTCTTATAATATTCTTGAATCTATGTTATTAAATGTCTCCTTCTTTACTATGCCATGAAAGAGAGTCGAAAGAGAAGCGCGTGCGCACAACACGGTTTAAGTTAAAATAGACAGGACAGCTTTGGATTTTGCAGAGTCAAATTTAATTTTATTTACAAAATTAACTTTGGCTAATTATCTCACTTGCGATATAACTTTTGGCGATTCATAGCAAATTATCGTAAGTTGCAGCCACAACTTTCAAATATATTTGTAAAATTAACTTTGCCGTAAAGTTTCAGCTGTATTTAAGTTTGCTAAAATCTTCCACCAAAGGAACAATTTAAAAGTGCAAAAATAAATAAGATCAACATTGTAGAAAACTTTTGCAAGTTTCAATGTCCAGTGGGCATCGTTTTACGTAGGTACATAAAATGGACAATTAGGCGACATCCATTTATCTTCTGTGCATATTTGTACAATAAATGGATATTAACGGGACATTCATTGGTTGTTCAAATATGAACATAAAATGTGCTTTCTTTTATGTACATTAAATGGACGTCCCTCGGACGTTCACACAACGTCCACAGAAGATGTCCTTTATGTACATAAAAGGGACAATTATGTGGCGTTAATTTATTCACCATAAACGTTTGTACAATAAATGGGCTTGAGCGGGACATCCATTAGTTGCCCAAGCAGGAACATAAAGTATTTGTACATTCATGTACAGTAAATGGACGTCCCTAGGATATCCATTCAATACCCCATAGAGGACGTCTTTGTACCTACATAAAATGAGGACGTTCAGACAATGTCCATGGACATTTGTACAGTAACTGGATCTTAATCGGACATCCAACATGCTGTTAGGGAATGCAGGCATTCTTTGGAAAAGTCTTGCCCTCAAGCAAAAAAAAAACAGAAAGACGAATAACTTTCAATTTACTATTTTGCAATGAGTTACATTAAACTGAGATACAAGTTTGAGTTGAATATAGGTGTATTGGATACTTATATATTTATATATTGGCTAGCTCGTTCTTAGCGCTAGTTTCAATAAGTAATGGTAGATGGCTCTCCTTGCAAGGTGCAAATTAATTCTGTTGCGATACTCACCTAGTCAGCAGTGACTAAAAAGCCAGAAACTACAGTGTAGTCTATCCACTACGCAGGGAATGCACATATTGCTAATGCATATTTTATTATTTATTATTTTTTTGCAATATGAGATTTATTTATTCCGCAAGGGAGGGCGAGTATACCCAGAATTTCAAATTGTTGTTTACAGCAATCACGATATTTTATGAAGAGATACTATGGATAATTAGATGCAACATGTGTGGATGGCTGTAGGTTGTCCAGATTTTAACCTAAATTGATCCCTTTCTCGTCTTATGGACAACCATGGGCTATTCCATTGTGGACGTCTGCAGGTTGTCTAGATTTTAACTTAAATTGGTACCTTTTTCTTCCTATGAACCACCATGGACTATCCCACTGAAGACATTCATGGGTAATCTCAATTAGTCTCAAAAGTATATCCACAAGAGGTCCTAAATCTGGAGTAATCCAGTTTAGGACATACTGTCTTGCTTATCCTCTAAGTATGGCGACTGATTGTCCTAAAGTTATCGAATGCTGTATGGGTTACTAGCATGATTGAGTTTGGAATCAAGTTTTCCAACCTTAAATCAAGATTTTTCTCAAACTGAATTATAAAATTGGTACACACCTTGTTAATTCAGTTTCTTCAAGTTGTCCTCCTCACTTTGACTGGATGACTTATTGCCTTGACGAGTAGAAGGGACCATGTTTGAAACCACTACTTTATCTAACTGGTAAGACTAACTAATTACAGACTTCAAAATCAGATTGCATTTATCTTTAAAATTAGACACAAAGACGTTACTTAAGTTCTATAACTGAATGATTCAACTAATCTTGATCTACTGTGACGAAAATCAGCAATTAAATAGAGCAGATAGATAATGGGATTGGATAAAGTAAAAGAAAAATGTTGAGGCCATTGGTTCTTGTACATATCTAAATCACAGTTCTATTTAAATCACAATTTTATTTTTTCCGCCTTCTTTAATAATGGGGTGGAAGTGATAATGGGGGGTAGCTAATGCCAAAACGTTTTTTGTGACCTTAGCTTCTCTTATACTGGGTGTAATTAGTTTCATGTCATTAAAAAAACTGGTGGTGGGGAACGACTAGACAAACAAAAAAAACTTATATAACATGAGGTCTAAAGCCCACCCAAGCAGCATTTTAACGATATACCAACGTCGTCCAACGAGCCCTTACGCTTTACGTCGTAGCAACGAATATCCGACCCGCTCTTGCAACAAATCGGTGGATAAAATCAGAGTCGCTACAACGCCGCTGTGCAAACATAGCAGTCGTAAAGGATGTTTTTCTGATGAAAATCGTTACGATAGGTATATCCGAAATGACTTGTTTTATCGTTGCGTGTAAACCCAATTTTTACACCAAACTTGGTTGTCATAAAGAATGTTTTTCTAACTAAAATAATTAAATAGACTTAGAAATTACTTTTATTAACTAGAATCAACACTAATTTGGAAGGGTGGATAATAGTTCAGCTTCTTTGTTTTAATATGTCGCAAGCGCGGATCTAGAAATTTCAATAATTTTTTTCTCATCTGTGGCGCATGGGACCCATACGAAATATGGGAAATTACATCTCGAGAAGCACTTCTCTAACGACCCCTAAAAAATTTTGAAAAAGCTGTTTGCGAAATTTTTTTTCAAAATTCGGTTACCCCCCCCCCAGGTCTAGGGACTCCTGTTTAAAATTATTTATGCGTTTTACTTTTCATACAAGTGCAACAATATGTTTTGAAGTTTATGAAAATATTTTCATTACTAACTGAGATACAATAAATTGAAATTTTGTGATTTACAATTTAACAAAAAAAAAACTGCTTTTTCAAAATTTTTTAGGGGTCGTTAGAGAAGTGCTTCTCAAGATGTTATTTCCCATATTTCGTATGGGTCCCATGCGCCACAGACGAGAAAAAAATATTGAAATTTCTAGATCCGCGCTTGATATGTCGTGATGTTTTTGCAGATATTAAGACTTTGAGGGCTCGGTGGCATCAAAATTTTCGACTCCACCGACCAGTTCTTCGTAAAATATTGCCATTCTAGGCCGAAAAATTAAACGCTCCCCCAAACTAACCCTTTCACTGCGCACTACTGTTTCAAATCTGCCCATCATATTAAGCATTCTTTTACCGCTTGCGTACATATTCGTCAAGAGCAGCGTAATCCATTCCATGTAACGGAAAAGTACCCATCGTTTTGCATGTTTAGCGTTTTTTTTTAATTGTGTAAATCTTAACGGAAAAGAAAACGGAAAAGTACCCATCGCTTTGCATGCTTTGCGTTTTTTTATATGTTGTTTTTTTATGGTTTTTATCATTGTGTAATATCTCACACTGTCATGCAAGCGAGTTTGCTCAGGTAGAGGAGCCTGATCCCATTTTTATTAAGAATGCGAGTATACTCATCTAGAGCAGCTAACCGGTCGGCGAATATATGCGTCAAGAGCAGTGAAAGGGCTAAAGACTTTTTAGGGAAAATCAAAATAAATATTTTTTTCTTGTAAATAATTTTTTTAGTGATTTAAATATCAAATAATTACTTGGTGGCTTTAACCTTAAATCATTATAAATTAATTATTTAAATTTGATTTTTTTCGATTGGATTCAACAGCAATGTCACAATGGCGGACAATATCTACACATGGATTCTTCAAGGTATTTCTTAATACAATGGCGGAGTTGTGTAAGCAACTTAGGTCGTATTAATTTGAGAAATCAACTAATATAGACACACATATTATACGACTGTTTAGTTGTAAACTGCAACGAAAATTAGAACTACTTCTGCCTATTTTGCGACCAGTTTAACCACCTAAAACTACCAATAGTTGCATATGCAGCCAGATCGCCGCATAAAATGACTTTGCTTTTCACGGTTCAGTTATGTATGGTTATGTCATCATGATTGTCATGTTGAATGCTGATATTTCAACCAATTCAACCGTTAATTTGAAAATGGAAAACTATACTAACTATATACTTTTCATTAAAGAATTGGGAGAAATTGAACCGGTGCCTCATTCTTGGGAATCCAATGGAATTTTATATTGGCCTCCCCCAAAAAGGCTGGTTTGCATGAACCAATCGAACTCCCAGAGCATCCCAGATAAGGACACATGGACTAAATCTAGTTATGTTGTGAAAGCTCAAGGCATATTTCTTTACAGTCAGGCCTCCGTCACTGCAGACCAACTTTGTGAAATGAGCTCAACATCAGCTGATGAAGAGGAAGAAGAAAATTTTGAGAGATCTACTAAATCACGCAAAAGAGAATTCCCAGAAAAAGATTATGACTTCCATGGCACTGACTCAATAGATGATGTGGAGAACAAAACTAGAAATTGTGAGACTAGTAGTTATACATCTGTTACAAAAATCAAGAGTCGATCATTGAATTAGACTATGAGCGAGCAATCCACGGAAGCAGGCGATGAAAGGATAAACGTGCATCAGTTAGTTTCCAATGTATAGGTTAAGGGAGAGTTGAAACTTGATAGGCTTGAAGAAAAAATTGCAAAAAATAAGCTCCCATAGAAAGAGAACAAGCAGATTTGCAGATGTTTCTTATTGGAAAAATTTGTGAAGTTACAAAACTCGAGTGAAATAATTCAGAGTATAAGAAAAAAGTTTTTGGGCACTTACACCGCATTACAGGCTTTGGAATGGCTTGGAAAACAGCATGTTATAAACTTTGTGCCACATTGTTTACAAAAGATCTGTTAACAACATTTTCCTGGATTGGTACGAGTCGCAGTCATGAAAAGCAGCCCTTTAATAAACTTGCAAATATATTGGATTTATTTTATAAAACTATGAATTTTGCTGACAATTCATTCAGTTATGCACAAAGAGATTCCTTTTTTGGGGATGGTATGCTCAAACGTAGCAATACTGGGTTACATGGTCCAAAGAAAAAAACTGCAACGAATGAATCTAAGTGCATGAAAATCAAAACGGGAATGAACATGCAAATGTAGAAACCGTGGGTCATAATACCTTTAGTGCCACTGATGAGGAGGGCAGTCAAAATAATTAGTTATTGATGGGAAGAAAGACGAACATGATGTTAGTTAATACTTTTTTGAACTGGTTTGCCAAGTGACGATTTTTTTTTTCATTACATATTCCTAAATATTTATATCTTCATTTATTCATTTATAAAATGTCTCTTCCGGCTTATAGAATATCATTTGCAAATTTTTTTGTTTGATAATAAACATTTCTAAAATATATTTATATTTTATAATAGGCATTAAAATGATTTGCAATCATCTAAATTCCTGCTGTATTTAGAATGCATATGTTTCAGTTAATAAATAAATAAAATTAAACTACTTAAACATAGAATTATAAGCATTACCTATGTATTAAATAAATCTAAAATATGTACAAAGGGAAGAAAAACTAGCTTGTCGTTGTATTTTGTACTAATTTATACTTTTTATTGAATTCCTTGACAGATACTCGCTCACTAAAAATTTCGCAGTTTCTTTAGTTTCAATTTCTTTCCTCGCCGATAAAATGTTGTAGAATATTTGAATGACCTTTATCCATTATTATTTAAAGACAATTTTTGCGAAATATCGGGTTAAATAAGAGTGGTATGTAATGGTTAAACCCCACCATATTATTATATATTTGCAAACCGGTGTCGCGGAAATATAGATAGTTACTTTAAATTATTTCTTACAAATTCATAAAGAGGTTAGTTTACGGTCCCAGATAGCACAGAGATGTCTTAAAGACGCCTTCCTTAGATTTTCACTACGTCTTAAAGACGTCCATTTACGCCTTACAGACGTCTTACAAACGTCTTATTTAGGTCTTATGTTAAAAATCCAGACGTCTTACAGATGTCTTTTCGAGGTCCATTGTTGATCTAAAACAGACCTAAAATTGAAAAAAAAAAATACATTCGCATATCGGTTTTATAAGCTAACTATTACCTTTATAGAAACCAACTAAAACTTTTTCGCAATTATTTTAACGAAAAAAAAAAAGCGGAATAAGTAGGGATCGAACCGCAGACCTACTGACTCGCAAGTCTGTGGCCACTAAGCGGTTATGATTAGAAAATATTATTTAGGTATTATGCAAATCACAACTTACACACTCTTTTATTTATAATGAAAATACCTACTTTCTGTATATTGTTGCCCTAATCTGGGCACGCTAATATATTAGTTAGGTAAATACTTTAAAACACTTATTATTGGAGAACCAATCAAAACAACTACTCTCCTAGCTAGGAGAGTAGTTGTTTTGATTGGTTCTCCAATAATAATAATATACTAGTTAGGTAAATACTTTAAAACACTTATTATTAGAGAACCAATCAAAACAACTACTCTCCTAGCTAGGAGAGAAAGTATTTACCTAACTAGTATATTAGCGTGCCCAGATTAGGGCAACAATATACAGAAAGTAGGTATATTCATATTAAATAAAAAAGTGTGTAAGTTGTGATTTGCATAATACCTAAATAATATTCTCTAATCATGATAAAAGCAAATAAATAAAAAATAATTAATTGTAAAAGCGGTTATGATTTGTTTTCTTAAAGACTCTATAGTTAGCAAATGCAACGACTAGATTTTGCTGGACAATCCGGTTGTTATTTATTATGTTATCATTAATCTTTCATTTATATCTAATAATGTCATGAATAATTTAAAAAAAAGATTAAATTTAAATTATTAATGACAAATTACTACAAACACACAAACAAAATACATTACACATTTTACCGAAATATCTGTCAAATATAAACAAAAACATTGTAAAATTGAAAAAACAGTTTTGTTAAAATTTTTTTGCTTCTATTGGGCAATACTAACATTGACATCGTAATTATGACGTCTTTAAAACGTCTTTAAGATGTAGAAATCAGACATCTTAAAGACGTTTAAGGAAAGACGTCTTCAAGACATCATTATAGGGAATAAGACGTTCAGACTTAAATAAGACTTAATATGGACGTCTTAAAGACGTCTTGTGCTATCTGGGGTCTTGACAGTAAACAAGGACAGCGATACATACCGGTTCTAAACTACGTCGAGAAACCGTAATCCCCTATTAAACTTCTTGCAAAAATAAAGCGGTAAGCTAATAATGCATACCACAACTTACCTGGTATGTCGCAAAAATTGTCTTTTAGAAGAAACGTGAAGAAAACACTTCTACAGGAAAAATGAAAACAATAATAGATAACCCAACAATATTATAGGTTATATTGTATGTCATTTTTCATTTGTTTTACTTCTCTCTTTTCGCGCACACATCACACCACTATTTATCACAATTTGTCGTCCGTAAAACGTTTTAGAATAACTGTTATCTATCCGTTGATTGACGATGTTTCCACAACGTCAATGACTTACCCAAAATGCACATCAACGTTTATAGTGATGTACTAAAGTTGGTTGAACGTTGTTAAAACTTGGGTAGTTTAGTCACAAATATAACAACGTTCCCTAGTCGGCTAGAGATAGTGGCTAATGTGATCACGATTTTCTACACCTAATACAACGTTAATTTCTGTTTAGATATAGTCGCAAATAGCAAAATTGTTGCTTGGGCATAGTTTTGGAGAAAAAAATAATGAACAAAAATTTCGAAAGTTTTGAGTAACATTGTTTGAAAACTGCTGGAATGTTTATTATCATTGTGTATGTCGGCGCCCTTGATCATCTGACATGCTAATGTTGTCCCCTTCAAAGTGCCGTGCTTCTTTGTTTAAGACCGCGGTAAGTAAGTCGTAATCTTTGCATTTCTTTATGACTTTTTAAAAGTAAGTAAAATAAGGGCGGATTTAACTTTCCGTCATGGGGGGAGGGGGGTAAACTCCCGAGTGAGTACGATTTTTAAATAAATGCAGCATTAAAATATTGGGGTAGGGGTAGTAATGGGGGTGACTAAACCAAAAATTTTTTTTAGACCTTAACATTTTTTATCTACTAAATACCTATTTTCTCTTATTACATGATTTACCTTTTTACCTTATTTACCCCAATTTATATCCCAACCCTTCAACGAAATAAGATCAAAATATAATCTAATTCCAGATTTCGTTAAAATACATACGTGTACCAAATTTCAAGTCAATATCTTAAACGATAAAACGATAAAAATATAGACAGACCGACAGAAATTTTTTCTTGCTCAAACTTAAAATGTCAACGTTTCATGACGTTTTAAGCCTATTTGAACAATAAAAATTTTCAAAATGTTTTTTTTGTGTTACTATACTTCCACCTATACTTCCATTGGATGTGGAAGTAATTAAGCAATAAATAAAATTTAAAACATTTTCTTTTTATCAAATGTTTATTTTATTATTTTTCAAAGTAGTACGAGTAAACGAGTATACTATACCCATATCTATATCTTTTACTAGTTTGTTTTCCGTAAATGTATAGGTTTTCACACATTTCTAAGTTGCGGGGTTTTGGGAAAATAGTTTTCAATACACCATTTAAAATGAGAGAAACTACAAATTTATTATGAAAAGAAAATACAGTTTATCAAATGAAACATAAAAAAAATATAAAAACAAAATCATATTTGGAAAAGAACTAATTAAAAACAGTAAAAAATTTAATTTTTACTTAGTAAAATACATTAATTAAATAAAAAAATCCTGTCTTCTGTTATTAGCAAAACGACCTACGACCTTTATGGTTATATAAATGCTATTAGATAAAATTTATAAATTTTCGTTTCAAATTATTTATTTCGCCAATAATTCTTTTATATCTTTGTAATTCATGGGGGGGCCCCCGTAAATCCGCTCTTGAAGTAAAACGATCTCAGTTGTGACAGCACGGAAATAGAGGATTGAATGAAATAACACAGAATTGTACAAATTTATATTCACCACTCTTCGTCCACAGTTCACCTGGACTTGATCCGCCTGTCACATAAAAATGTAGGCGGGATTAGATGCCTAGCGAGTTTGATTTGCCAACACCGACTTTTAATTAGTTAGAATTTTTGCATGCCATGTATGGACTATATCTATGGTATGACTTGTACGAGGGAGTGCGGTACAGCCAGGCAGCGTCGCAAATTACTGAATTCTAGTGATAATTTGAAAAACTATTAGTTTTATTACTGTGTTTCAGTGTTGGTTGGTAATGAATTGTTTAATATGACATTTTAGAGACCATTCGATAGTAGTGATAACGAAACGGACGATTTTGGAACAGAGCCTAGATAAGCGGAATTTGTAAATAAAGACAGGTTCAAACTCAAAGGGTTATTTTGAATATTTATTCGTGTTTAAAAGGTGAAAATATTGGTTCTTCACATAACCAAATTGTGAAGATGATATGTGAATTAACCAAATTTAGCCGTGCTACAATTTATAGAGTTACTGGAGCCGGGTATGTAGTTGATCATTCTCTTAAATGGTTAAAACCGCTGCCCAAGGAATCACTACTTCCACATCCAGATTTGTTACCCAAGTCTCTCACAACGAAAAAATTTTTTATGTGGAAATAATTGTTTATGGAAATTTAATAATATAATATTTGAAATCGTCTACCCCAAAACCCATAAAACGATATCTTCCATCGGTAGTGGGGTGGGGGTAGTGATAAGGGGGTAGTAGTGGGGATAGTTGAAGTAGAAAAAATGTTTTGAAGCCGTTGGTTCTTGTACACACACTAAATCACATTTCTTTTCATCCCCTTTTATAATGGGGTGGGAGTAGTAATTGCCATAATGCCAAAATTTTTTTTGAGACATTAGCTTCTCTTGTATATACTAAATACCAATTTTATGGACTCTCACCTGCTTGATTTACTTATTTACCCAATTTACCCCCCCCCCCCCCAACCCTTCAATCTAGTTCCAGATCTCGTTAAAATACATATGTGTACCAAATTTCAAGTCAATATCTTAAACGGTTCCAGAGTAATCGTGCGCCCAAAAAAAAAAGTTACAGACAGAGAGAAATTTTTTTGCTTCTTAACGTTTCATGACATAGCTTTTTTAAAATTTGTTTATTTAACGTCGATCTATTTCCGCTACCAAGACCAATTACAGATATCTGGAAACGAGCTACCCCATGACAATTTAGACGAATAATAGGGACTTTTTTACCTGCCTAACATTTTTTTTCCGGGTTTAGATTGGCCTCGGGTATTTTCCATTAGCCAGCTGCTTAGATTGTCGTACTTTGCACTATTAATAAAAGAGAAAAATATAATCAACTAAAAAACTATGCTACCTAACATTTAATAGACAAGCTATGCATTTACTGCTTTACATCACTTCGGAAGGATGACATACCATCTATGCAACTCCCGCCTAAGACTGCATAGCTTTGACGTTAGAAGATAGAACGAGAGGTGGGTCACTAGACAATAGACGTAGCCTTAAATATCATTTATGTGACTTGTTAAATGCGATGAACATATTTTTTTAATTAACCAATTCTATTGAATAAAGGGATTATATTAATATTATATTCTTTAACAATAAAAAAATAATCAGGTATTTGTATTTATTTAAAACATTTTTACATTTCTATCGCCGCCGCCTATGTCCGAGATGCCGACTTTACTCCGAGTTTTCGTTTTTATGCTATCTACTGTTAACTGAGATTGGATATCCACTTGTATGATTCACGTCCATTGACCCAGAAAAGCAGTGGTTCTTAAATGTCTCTACCTTAACTTTCAAATTTTTGACCTAGGTCAGTTTTTCCAAAGTGCCCTTAGAGGAGAAAGTCTTATAGTTCTTTGTCTAGTCGGTCCCCATTACCAGTTTTTTCAATGACATGAAACTAATTACACCCTGTATATACTAAATAGAAACCAATTTTGTTGACTCTTACTGGCTTGATTTACCTACTTACCTTCATTTACCCAAATTTAACCCCCAATCGGAATAAGATATTTCAGATCTCCAGATTTTCCAGATCTCGTTAAAATACATACGTGTACCAAATTTTACGTTAATACATTAAACGGTTCCAGAGTAATCGTGCGCATAAAAAAAGTTACAGACCGACAGACAGAATTTTTTTCTCTCAAACCTAAAATCTCATCTCATCTCATCATCTCAAGTTTCATGACATTCTAAGTCTATTTGAGCAATAAAAATGTTCAAAATATTTTTTGGCGTTATACTTCCACCGGATGTGGATGTAAAATAAATTATCAAATTAATGTCAAGAATTTTTTTTTTTTGAAATTAAAGAAATTATGCGTTTGTAAAGATAAATTAAATAAAAATAGTGGTGGCATTTAAATGGTAGCAAATTATTAAATGATAGGCACAATAAAGCAACATCGTGAACATTAAGAAATCACTAGTCCTTTTATGAAATGGAATCTGTAATAATATTGCAATTTAATGTTGAATGCAAAAACATGATTATAAGCAAGTAGAAAGAATTATTTATAAAATATACAGTTAGTATGCAGGAAGTAAGTAATTATTAGTAACTACTTAACTAATACATAATCGTGCTATAATTTATATTAAATTTATATTGCATTTTGCACAGCACAATTTTTTATTAATTTAGAGAAAGTTGCCTATTAGGATATTTGTGGTAAATAAACCTGCAAATAATTCATTGCTTTGATTTTTTACCAAGTTTTGATTGATTGAATTATTGATTTACCAGCGTGCGATAGGCATTGCTGCCACTCCCAGGTATACAACTGGGCCTGCTACGTCCACGCTGGGTTGGACCAGGGTCAGCTTATTGCCAGCAGCGAGAGCCACATGGCGCATGGTAAAGTAATGTGGGATGGGAGGTGTAGGTATTTATGAGATGCGTTACCGCATTGTATCGCGAGGGAGCGATTAACCCATTAACCATTAACCCATTTCCCTTTTTTGTATTTTTGGTTCTGGACTTCTGCCTCTTCTGGGTCTTCTTGTGAGATATGTTGCCGCGTTGTGCCGTAATATGGAGTGTTTAAATTTCTCTTTTTGTGTTTCTGCTTCTTCGGATCTTCTTATTCTGGGTCTTCTGATTCCTCGGTTTCCGATGCTGGGGTCATGCTTGTTGTCAGCAGCGAGAGCCACATGACACATGGTACAGGATTGGGCGAGCAGGGTAGGTGTTTGTGGAATGTGTTGCCGCACTGTGTTCGTGATATTTAATGTTTATGCTCCTCTGATTTTGTGTGTCTGCTGTTTGTGCTACTCTTTTTCTTGTGGAATTCATTCTTTCCCTCGCTCTTCGTTCCCAGTATGTTTGGTCCTTTCCCAGTTTGTTCATGATCCTCTCGATTGTTGTTTTCCACGTGTAACATGGTCTCCCTATTTTTAGTTTGCTGCTGTTCAGTGTTAGTGCTTTCTTCAGTAGATGTGTTAAGTTCCTTCTTTGGACATGTCTCCAGTACTTCACTGCGTACATTTCTATCCTTTTTGTGATTGTCTTCCCTTGTAGTAGTGTTGATGTTTTATGTCGCTGTTTTCGTCCTATTGTTTTTGTGAGTAGTTGGATGATGTCTCTTTCAGCGCTTCTCAAACTTCTTCTGTTGGCTTTTATTGTTGCCGCGTTTTTAACTCCATATGTCATCGTTGGTAATATGGCTATGCACAGACATTTGGTCAAGCCTCATGATAGTTTGTTTTTCTCGATGAACGGTGTAATTGCCCTTGTAACTCTGTATGCTGTTTTTATTCCCTCCTTTACTGTTCCTTTTCTTTTCAGTCGGTTCGTCAGATATGTTCCTAGGTATTTCAGTTTGTTCGTTGTTCTTAGGGAGTAGTCACCTATTTTGTATTCTTTTCCGCTGGTTCGACTCTCTCTTGTTGACGGGTCTCACTCCATTATTAGGCTTTTCTTGAAGTTTATTTTCAGTCCAGATGTGTCCACATGCGGTTTCATGTTGTCTAGCAAGTTGAGAATTTGCTCTTCTTCAGCGACGATTAGGTCTTCGGCATATGCTAGTACGATTGGGGTTCTCAGTGTTTCCGTGTCTTGATTGAAATTTGGTGTTTCCCCTATCGTGTTTTGTATTACTTGTTCTAGGACCGTGGTGAATAGTCGGGGGATAGGGGGCATCCTTGCTTGACTCCTCTGTTCTTTTGTCTGGTTTCCGTCATTTGCCTGAACCATTGTATGGCAGAGGTTTCATGAAGGCAGAGGCCTAAAGGCCTCTGCGGTACTCTTGCGGTACTCCTTTGTTATATAGGCCTCGTGACTGATAGTATCAAATTCCTTTTGGAGATCTATAGCGACTATGTGCAGTTTTGTCCCTTCTCTCCATTTTTCTTCCAGTATTCTTCCAGTGGTGCACATATGGTCGTCCATTGATCTGCCTCTGATAAATGCTGTCTGGTAGTCTGGCGGTCTTCCAATGTACTCCTCTAGTTACTCGAGCAGGAATTGTGCATAGTATTTGTATCCTATGCTGCAGAGTGTTATTCTTCTCTAGTCACCTATATTCTGTGGCGAGTTGGTTTTTGGGAGGGTATTTGTATGCTCCATTCCGTAAGCAGAGGTGTGGTTTCTGTCCATACTCTGGTGATGATTTCCTTTAGACTTTCCATACCGTAGTGTATTAACTCGCTGTTTATTTTGTCTACTCCAGGTGCGGTGTATCTTTTAGCTCTGGTTATTATTTCTAGCAGTTGGTCTTTTACTATTGGCTTGTCCAAAGGCCAGTGGTATTTTTTTTTTATTAGTTATTTTCGTTCTTTCGTTGCATTCTCTTCTTCCTCCAGCTTCTTGGTCCAATGTTGCATTGGTATGTATCTTCTCTTGTGAGTACTGTTGTTTATTTTATATTTTTTCGGATGTCTGAAAGTTTGATTTAGTCGTTGTCCTGTTGGGAGTGTTTCTATGTTTTCGAAGAGTGCTCTATATTTTTCCCTGACGTGGTTTCTCTCCACCTTTCTTTTTTCCTTCAGTACTTCTTTAAGCTTTTCGTTTAAGTTCTCCGTCGGTTGTTGTTTGCCTGTGGCCTTCAGCTAAAGCTGTTCGTACTTCTTTCTTGTCAGGCTCACAGGTGATCTGTCCATTTTTAACGTTTTTCTTGCTGCAATTTCTATTTTTTCGCCCATTGATGTCCAGTCTTATTCTTCTCCTGTCAGTTGGTTTTCTATTTCTTCACCGTATTTCTTCCGAAAGTCTTCGTGCTGTAGTAGAGAACAATTCCAGGTACTGTGTGGTGTTTTGTTGTATCCTTGAATTCTTTTTTATTCTTTTATTTTCAGTTTTCCGTATAGAATTTTGTGGTCTGTATTGATTTCTGCTGTCCTTTTTGCTTTAACGTTCTTGATCATTTCTCTTATCTCTTTGCTTACTAAGATATGATCTATTTGTGAGATTGAGCTTCCATTATCTCAGGTGTCGATGCAGGTTTGACTTTTGCTCCATGTGTTTCTTATTGTTAGGTCGAACATGTGTGCTAAGTTTTTCAGTGCGTTTCCATTTTCTTTAGACTATGTGTGGAGTAAAGTTTTTCCTATGATGCTTTATCCTTCTCCGCCTGATCGTCTTTTCCTATATGTGCATTGAAGTCTCCTAATAGTATAATGGATGTTTGTCTTTTTCGTTTCTTCTGGTTTCTTGAGCTAGCTGCCTGAATACCCTCCCTGCTCTCTACTCCAATCATGCAGATGTTGTCCTTTCCATTTTGTATGATTGCCGTGGCTATGTTTTCGTTTATATTTTCCGTCCTTATTTCGATGGGGCTCTCTCGTCTGGTTACCCATGCAACTCCTCTGCTGGTTTTTTCTTTGTGATTTTGTGTGATTGCTGTTCCGTCTGTCATGTGTGTTTATTGTATATATGCGACGTCGATGTTTTCTGCCTGCAAAACCTGCAAAGCCTCGTCGATTTTTTCCCTTTTCCCCTCTGTATGCATCCACTGACGTTCCATGTCGCCAGTCTTCCTGACTGTGTCCCTCTTCCGTTCTTGGCACCTGTTAATAATCGTCGCTTCCTCCCATTCTGGGAAAGGCGTTATTGCTCTGCTTGGGAACTTTGTTTCTTCTAATCATTCTAGTACATTTCTTTTCTGCGTAGCGATTACGTTGTCATAGTGATTTCTGTTGTTTTCCTGCTTCATGTAACACAATCTCAATTGGCATGTTGTCGTCTCCTTGTTGGTTGTTGGGGTTTCTGTAGCAGCTCGCTTACCTCAGAATAAAATTTCTTTCAAGTTAACTCTCCTATCATGTAACCAAGGATTTAAAAAAAAATGAAGGATAACATTATTATTAAAAATATCATATTTTAAAATGTTAAACCATATTGAATATACACTTATAAACTATGGAATAAATATTTATTTATTATAGATAATATCAAATTAACGATATATCTATAGTTCCACCTCCTCCTGGTGTATTATTATTTTCCTTTTCTCCAAGTTTTCTGTTGCTGCTACCGTCTCCTGCCCACTCCAAAAACCGTCTCTTCTCAGATTGTAACGGGATTCCAGTTCATTGATGGATGCCAGCATGAAAGGGGTTAAATAATCTATGTTGTTTTGTATATAGGCAGCTACTTGTTTCCGTAGATTTTTCATAGCGTTGGTGTCTGCCGGGGTTGTTATGTTTTCTCCTTCTAACTGATGACTTAGTGCTCCATATAGACAGTTCCCGTCGCCGTCGATTTTTTGTACCAGTAGCTGATGTGTCTTCGTTCCTACGTTCTGTAGTGGATACATTATTTTTGTGTTTTCTAGGAAGTTATTATTTCTTGCTTACTTTTTATTTTTTATTACGGTCCTAAACTTTTTAATAAAATTCCTCAGCCTTACCAGAACCGACCATATTTAAAGTATAAACAGTCAGTATGTTTTTATAGCATGCATGAGTTCTTTTATATTTTAATGGCACTGAAACCAAGTTAATGGGCAGCAATTTTATTCAAATATTTATTATATTTTTAAATTGATTTAATTTGGCGCCCCTGGTTGACTCATGTATATTTGCCAGACAAGAATTGCTTATTGACTTATTTTTAATTTATTACCTGACCTGTGTCTGTTTATGAAATTTAGGTTGTCTACAAGTACATAAGACGTAAATAGTTTAAGTGGTAAGGATCTGGATCTGGATTGTTTGGCGGGGGGTGAGCTTGCGCTCACGTGCACTCAGGCCTCATAAGTGGGCCCATTGTGCTGCCCCCGTAAGTGGTGGCATGTCCACCGAGCCTCTCATTCCTCAAGCCAACCAACACTTGTGATGTATTTGAGGACAAGACCAGGTGAGACGCCACCTATGCTGGCCATACTGGGCCAGAAGTCCCCCAGTATGGATCCTCTTTTCGTTGAGAGAGCGGGGCAGTGACAGAGCACATGCTCGGCAGTCTCGTCATCCAGATTACACCCTCTACACTTGGGGTTGTCTATGACTCCCAGTGTATGGAGGTGTTTGTTTAGTCTGCAGTGTCCTGTTAGTAATCCTACATAAATGCGCAGATTACTCCTGGACATCTGGAGACAGTGTTTGCCTAGCTTACGACTGGGTGTGGCTAAAGACATTCTGCTATGTCTGCAGCTGCTTAGATCACCCCAACAGTCCGCATGGCGTTTGAGTGTATAGTTCTTTAGCAGGGAACTGTGGACTGAATCTGAGAGCGCTATTGCAGGTTCTGGACCATGCAGGGCGCTCTCAGATCCCTTGCGGGCTAAAGCGTCCGCTTCTTCATTACCCTGAATTCCGTCATGTCCTTTCACCCAACGGAGCTGGACACTATTGTTTTGTGCGAGCACGTCTAGGGCCTTTCTAATTTCCAGAACCAGCCCCGAGCCTATCCTACAATTGTTTAGGGCAAGCAGGGCTGCTCTGCTATCCGTTGATATGCGCACCGTTTTACCATTGACGTTTGCCTTCGTGGTTTCTATTACCGCTTGCAGGATCCCTATTAGTTCCGCCTGGAAGATAGTGGCATGTGTGCCTAGCGGTATTATCGAATGTAGATCTAGGTCTTCTGAGTAAACCCCAGCTCCTGATCCACAGTCCATTTTTGAACCATCGGTGTAGATTGATATGTCCGGCTCGTCATTACCGGACACATTTAAGCTCACCTCAAAGTTCTTGTTGAAGTTATATATAGGGGGGATACGGTCAATTCCCATTCCCAGAAGAGGAATTTGTTTTGTAGCCTCCTCTAGGATACGGGCATGTCTCGTAGCCGTGCCCTTAATATACCATTGGCCTACAAATTGCAATCTCAGAGCAGTCCTCAGCGCCACCTCCTTTATGTACAGATTTAGAGGGGGGATGCAGAGTATAGTCTCCATTGCAGCTGTAGGCGTCGTTTTCATCCCACCAGTAACGCAGAGACATGCCAGTCTTTGAACATGTCCAGTTGAGGATGCTGCTGTTTTTTGCCTTACTCTGGGCCACCAGACTATGGCTGCGTAACAAAGCATGGGTCTTATCACAGCAGTGTACAGCCAGAGGGAGATTCTGGGTGAGAAACCCCAGGACCTACCGACCGCCCTGCGACACTGCCAGAAAGCCGCACATGCCTTGTTTATCTTAACTTCCAAATGTCTCTTCCAATTCAGAGTGCGATCAAGTATGACCCCCAGGTACTTGACCTCACTCGCTAAGTGGAGTTGACTGCCCGATAATTTGGGCATTTTCATATTTGGTAGTTTCCTTTTCTTGGTGAATAGTACTAGCTCAGTTTTCTGGGGGTTAACCGAGAGAAAGTGTTCTGTTCACCAATTATCGACCAACTTGAGGGCTGTTTGCATAAGTTCGCATAGCAAGCCCTCAAAGTTTCCATTTAGCAAGATGGTAATGTCATCTGCGTAACCTATTGTGAAGAAACCAGAGTTATTGAGGCGGTGTAAGAGGCTGTCGGCGACCATAACCCACAGTAGGGGTGATAGGACGCCACCCTGTGGACAGCCTCTATTGACCATGCCTCTAGTCTCTATGTTCCCCACATTTATTCGGACGGCTCTCCATTTGAGCATGTGTGTTATCCATTCACTAAGTGTGTTGGGAACACCATGCGTTTGGAGGGCTATCCCTATACTCTCGAAGGTTGTTTTATCAAAAGCACCTTCAATATCAATAAACGCTCCCAGGGTAGACATTTTCATATCCGCCGATCTCTCGATACGAGATACCACGGAGTGAAGTGCCGATTCTGTTGATTTCCATGGGATGTGTTGATTTGGATGCAGTGGTAAAACTAACACTGTATCTCTAATTTCTCGATCACACAGTCTCTCCAGACCTTTCAATAGGAAGGAGGAGAGGCTGATGGGCCGATATGATTTTGGTAGATAGTAATCCGTACGTCCTGGTTTGGGTATGAATATTACCTTTATTTCCCTCCACTTCACCGGGGTGTATTTAAAAGCAATGCACGCCCGGTAAATATGCACCAGGTGGTGATGTATGTATTCCAGCCCCCACTGGAGTAGAGCTGGAAAGACACCGTATATACCTGGTGATTTAAAGGGCAGGAAGCTGTTGATCGCCCAGGCTACTTTTGCGTCGTCCACTGTCCCATTCGCAACCTCCCAGTCAGCTGCAGTAGCGACTGGGTGAGGTACGTTGGGCCAGTCCATACAGGATGACACAGTGCTGCCTGGAAACATTGTTTTTAGCAGGAGTTCAGAAGTTTCAGAGAGGTTGGTTGTAAAGGAGCCATCCTCTCGTTTCATGAGTCCTGGTTGTTGTTGAGGATCTTTGGAGAGTATCTTATTGAGCCGAGCTGCTGAAGCAGTAGACGCAACCCCGCTACAAAAAGATCTCCATGACGCTCTTCGACTTTCGCGAATGGTCTTTTTGTACAGCCTTTGACTGTTCTTGTATGCCACCCAGTCTTCGGCACTTTTAGACTCCATCGCTTTATTGACAAGTTTTCTTGTCTTCTTTCTCAGCCGGTCGAGTTCTTTGCTCCACCAGGGTGTTGCATGCCCCGTTCCGACTTCTCTTAAGGGACAAGAGTCCTCATAACTTGAAACGAGGGCTTCCTGTAACTTAACCACGTTACTATCAATATCCTCTATCGTTTCTATGTTATTTGTGTCGAGGGGCCCCAGGCGGCTAATAAGAAGTTCTTGGAACTGTGTCTTATTTGTCCGCCTAGGGTTCCGGTAGAGGATTCTTTCTACCAACCCCCCTTCCAAATTAAATTGAATCCACCTATGATCTGACATGGAAACTTCCGTAGATACATGCCAGCTCTTGATGTGTTTTGAGATGTCCCGAGATGCCAGAGTGATATCAATTACCGTCTGACTGCGCGAGGTAACGAAAGTAGCTTCGCTGCCTCGGTTGAGAATCTCTAAATTAGTGGTTGCCAGGTATTCCACTACCGATTTTCCTCTGTTATTGGTATGTTCGCTGTCCCATAGGACATGGTGCGCATTGGAGTCACCACCAATAACGAGGTGTAGTTTCATTGCCTCACAGTACTCTACCAGCCTCACCAACTTTTGAGATGGGGGTGGTTCTACCGAGTCGCTTGGGAGGTAGAATGACGTTATTAAAACTTGTTCTTTGCCGTTGCCCAAATCACAGTCCAAGCTCACTGTTGTCATGTCCCGTGAGCTGAACTGTGGTGTGAGACTAGCTTGTATACCCTTTGGTACATATATACATGTCCTGGGTTTTTCTGCGAAAGGCAGATAAAATATTCTTCCGTTCAATTTGGCCAATCCAGCAACCCTGGACTTGATTATCCAAGGTTCCTGGATAAGGGCTATAATGTTTGGTCCACTGTCGAGGGAGCGGCATATGGTAGCCACTGTTGCTCGACAGTGCTGTAAATTGGCCTGGACAAAGGCCAGCCGACTGGGCGAAGCCATTTTATCAGCTGGCGTCCGCTCCGGGGCGATCCGCAACGGCGTTGACTCCTGAGGGCCCCGCCGCCATAAGGGCGCCCAAACTTTCGGGCACCTCCATGGCTTCGGGAGCAGCAGGAGTCGTTATCTCAGCCGCGTCCGAGGACTTATGCAGCCTGATGGTTAGGGAGGTGAATTTATAATTAATTCGTCCTCCCTTCTCATTTATGGCTGCACGGTCCTCATCCCCGACACCGAAAATGAGCAGCCGGCCTATCGGCTCCTCCTTTACGGCATCATAAAAACGCAGCCATTTATTTACGTTAGCCCAGGTGTTCTGCGCCTGCAGGCGTCGCATCACCACCTCCGTATCTTCCGGTACTCCCGGAATAAACAGGGCCGCTTTGCTCAGCCTGGGGAGCTGACCTACCTGGACTACGTGTAGGTTTGCCCCTTCCCATGGGTTGGGGTTCTTTGCAATATTTGCCGACAGCCACTCCAACGACCGCTCATCTCCGCATATGACTCTCAGAATCTCCCCGGAGAAGTGCATGCCGTTGAAAATGGGTGCCGGCAAACTCGGATTTTCCAGGGCACTGGATACACTCTCATCCAGTGCCTTGCTCAGAATGTTTTCGATCAAAACCGCCTGGTCTTTAGTAATTTTACCAAGCGGATTCGATCTGTCAATGATAGCTACACGGAGGTGCGTAGTTGCAGCCTCCTTGTAGCTGAGTTTCTTCGAGGACGAGGAAGGGGAAGGGCCTGCCCTGTGAACCTTGGCCCTCCTACCGGTGTTAGTTTCCGGCGAGGGCCCCGATCCAACAGAGCGACCCCTCTTCCTTCCTCCTGTCTGAAGGTTTGGATTTTGTCTGGGGTTACCAGACTGTTGGGGTTTGGTGTGCCTCTTGCCCCTCCCACCAGTTCTAGCAAGAGTTGCCAGCCCACGGTTGGAGGAGGAGGAGGGCGCCTTACCCCTTGATGAGGTTTGAGGGACCTCTCCTGCAGAGCTGTTGAAAGTACCCAATGAAAGTACTTGAAGTACCAAATACCAAGTACCTGACAAAGTACTTGCTGCTCCAATTCCCAAGTACTATGACCTGAAGCAAAGTAATTCAAATACCAAATACTTGTCGAAAGTACTTCAAGTAAATCGCAAGTACCGTATTTCAAATATTTCAGATTATTTGAAGTACTTCACTAGGTACTTCAAATCTCAAAGTGGTTCAATTACTCTAAAGTATTTCAAATACTCAAGTATTTCAAGTACTTTAGCATATTTCAAAGGCTCCACAGTTCTTTCAATACCCATAAAAAATTTTATTTATTTAGTTTTTCTCTTAATAATTTGTTATTATTATTATTTATTAACAGCTTTCTTTAACTCAGTATCATTCAAAAACAATAGCAAAAATAATTTATTATTACATAAATATAAAAACCAACAAAAATAAATATTGCTGCGGTCGATTTCCCTTCAAATGTCAGGAAAATAATAAAGAAAATCAACTTATACACTATCGGAAAATGTTCGCTTTGGTATGGGCAATAAGAGCAAGCGAGAGTAAAGCAACTATTCTATTCTTTTTTATCATATAACAGATCCTACAATCGTGCCACCTGCTTTCCCCACCACATGTGCGTGGGCAGCCTGTATGTGGAATTTCAATTTGTTTCCGCCTTGATGCTTGATGATTCGTGTCACTATTTGCCCCTCTGCTAGAGCTCTGGTAGACGCCTTTATTGTGGGCGGTCGGTTAAGTCGTTGAAACTATGCGACACCTAAGCCAGGACTTTCCGATACTGTATATAAAACATAGTAATAATTTTAGGTAAGTACAGGTACAAATAATAAAATTGAGATCTATCTATTTCTATTAGCTTTCAATAGCACCAAATTTTCGAAATTTCCATTAGTTAATCCATTTCTTCTAGGAGCATTTATAATTTCAGTAAATGAAAAGAGTCTTTCTACAGCTGATGATTCAAGGCATGTATTAAACCGATAAAAAACTGTTTTTACTGAGAAGCAAGTTGGGTGTCAGAGTCATTTAAGTATTGAAAAATTTTTAATTCAATTCTATTTTTATCACTGGCTTTTCTACAGTGTGTTTCACTTCAAATGGTAACAGCCCAATAACTTTTCATTTTTTCCGATTTGAATCAAATTTTACTTAAGTATGGGACCAATTAGGATCTACTTATGACCAGAAAAGCATTCGCCTCCTACAAATGCAAAGCCATCTGCAGTACCAATATATGCGGGGAAAATAAAAAAATCATATTAGGCATATTTTTATCGGAAAATTTTGTTAATGAAATTTGGTCAGAGTTGTCCAAAAACCGTAAGTCCAAAATGTAATCAAAATAAAAAAATGTATACATTTTGATTAAAATAATGTCCAATATATATTATCCATGGAAAACAAAAGTATGTAAATTAAAATAAACAATATGTTAGTTCTGTCAAGATACATGTTAGTATCTAATTTCACTTTATTTTAAATAAAATAGAGAATTTGAATAATTGATAATATATTTTTTCTACTCCCTTATGTAAATTTACTGTTTTCTGTACAGTCTGTACAATGGATAAGTAGGCAATTCCAGGTAACTGAACGGATATATTTCATATCAGTTCTAGGATGGATATGAAATGAAACGGACCAATCACAGTTCGTGTATTAAGTACATATGCAACTATTCATTTTAAAATCAAATTAGTGCGTAAGCTGTCAAAGTAACTGTCAGTGTGTATTTGTGTAATATATTAATGTTTAATAAATATTGTAGTTGCTGGTCATAGAAAAAGTATGCTGCACATACGACTCGATTGGATTATCCATATCGCACTCAAAAGATTTGAGCACTCCGCCTACGGCGCGGCGTCGTGCTCAAACTTCTTTATCGTGCGATATGGATATCAAATTCACTCTTGTTGCACAAACTACTATTTCGGACTACCATGCCTTAATGTAAGAAAATATAAAACTTAAAACATCTACTATAGTTTTTAAGAAAAATTCCATACCTCATACATCATTGAAAAAGGTTTTTCTATGGCCTTTCTAATGGTGTAAAAAAAACCAAAGTAAAGCTCGTATTTCAGAAATTTGACTTTCAATTATTTTTCTGAAATGATTTTTGGAAAACACATGTAATTTCTCATAACTTTTATTTTTAAACGTTTTTACGTAACTCCAAAAATAACGAAGTGAAATGAGGTTCTAACGTTCGGGTGACCACCCGTTGACTATAATAAGGAACTTTAGTCTAGTTAAAATAAAAAACACATTCTTAAATAAATTAATGTTCTGATACTTAGTACATACTAATAATAATATTTTTTTGTTTTTATGTGCTTTTGCTATTTTTCAAAAAGTTTGCCGTCCCTGGATTTTGCCGCCCTGGGCAATAGCCTCTATAGCCAACCCCCTAAATCCCCCACTGCCCACATAATGTTAACACTGATTACTGAATAAAAACAGCTATGCAGTAACAATTTTTTAGTGAAATTTGTTTTTTAAAATATCTAAAACATGGAACTACAAGGTTTTCAAATACTTTTAACTAATTTAAATATCAAAAAACATATTTCAAATACTATAAATTGTTAAGTCTAGTACTTCAAATACCGGGACAGTACTTGAAATACCGGAGAGTATTTGAAATACCAAGCAAAGTAATTCAAATACCAGTATTTCTGAAAACCAAATACCAAATCCAAATACTCGAAGCAAAGTATTTCAAATACCATGTACCAAATACTAAGAATCGAAAGGATTTGAAGCAAAGTACTTCAAATACTGAAAGTATTTGAAATACTTTTTTCAATTACTTTTATTTGAAGTACTCCAGCTCTGCTCTCCTGCTGCCCTAGTGCTAGCAGTAGCTGCCAGCCCATGGGAAGCGGAGAGAGCCCCCCTAGTTACTGAGGGCTCCCCGGCCCCCACTCCGGTGCCGACAGTGTTACCTGCCAGCTCCCGAACAGGGGAAGGAGAATCCTCAGGGACTCTTTTTAGAGGCGAAATCCCGGAGCCAGTGGAGGTGGTTGCAGATGCCTCCGCCTCCGCCTCCGCCAGCTGACGGGCTTTACGCCTCCTTCTTAATTCGGCCCCACAGGGCCGTTTTCTCGGCCTTGTAGGGGCCTGATTTGTTTCGCTAGGAGGATTCGAGGAACCCTCTAGCGTGGTTTTTTGGTTTTTTGGTTTTTTGTTTTTGTAGAATCCATAATGGTTTTTTTTGTATTCATCTCTCTGGCTCCCCACCCGCCACGGAGCCCAACTAGGGGATGTCGAACTTCGACATCAAGGCTACCAGAGAGATATAGCCTCGAGAGACGTGTTACACTAAGACGAGTGACAGATCCTGGGACGTGCCACTCCCCCGTGCCCCAACGTCCCTCAGAGATTCACCCTGCCGGCCCTCTGATGGGACGGCGCAGCCGGTTGATCGTGGTGGGTTAGTCACGACCTCCCGTTTAGGTGGAAATCCAGGCCGAAGTGGCGTGTTGCCCTGCCTGGCTAGGTGGGCTCAACCACCAGGATCCCTTCATCCCACCGTACGGGTCTCCACGCACGGCACAAACACGCGGGTGACCATAAAATACCCCCTCCAACTCGGTCACTAAGCGGAGAGGGCGTTCAGCCTTAGTCTGGATCCTCCTCCAGAGCCGGATCCAGCATGGGGGGTCTGTACGGAGATTTTTACGTCTCGACAGACCACCTGGCAGAGCCGCTGGCGTGCCTCTGGATTCATCGAACCACGCAAGCCCCATAACCTCGGCAAGGTTCCGAACGCTGAATGAGTTTAAGTGGTAAAAATTGGGGACTTATCTTTGTTATCGTTGTCTGTCTTGGTATACCCTCCACTTCAGTGTGATTTATTGCTTCCTGGATGGTTAGGTCGGTCGTGTACTCGATCTTTGTCAACCCCGTTTTCACTTCTTTGCACCGTATTAATTAAATATTAGCTATCTCACTCAATTGTTGTTATGCTAATATGCACCACTCCACGCAGAATATATCACTTAACAACGAGCCACCTATTTGGGCCAGCTTATAACCGGGTTTTTATTTGATTTATTGGGACCGTTTCTAAAGCGCGTCTATTCACTTTAAGATTTCTAGACGACTCTCTTTGATTTTCTACCAAAGTTTTAAGAATTAAATATTAATCAATCACCTGCCATCCCAAGTAACACAGTATCCACACAGAATAGGAAGACCCCGGATTATCTTAAAATGATCCCGTATATCCGATAAATGGATTGTTCATTCGGGATGCTGATAAGAAGATCAATGGTTATCCTTTGGTCCTAATAACAGCCAAAATAGAGATATCCACTGGATAACCTATACGAATATCTATAGGATAGCCTTTAGAGCTGTTGATGTCCTATATAAAACCTATATAGGGATAACCAAAGACTATCCCAAGGGCCATCTGGGGTCAACTTGTTGGGCTAATGTAGGTCCCAAATACATAATAAATTCATAACTCACTTAAGGTACAAATAAGAAATTCTTTATTTAATTTATATTTTCATTGTGGAGGAATTAATTTTTGCATTACTTGTAAAATCTGGTCCTAATAACAGGTATTTTTCGGAAAGAAAAGACTCAAGAAAAAAAAAACAGAGACGTGCAAGTTTCAATTTACTATTTTGCAATGAGTTATTTTAAAGTGAGATACAAGTTTGAGTTGATATTGGATACCTATATATTTATATATTAGCTAGCTCGTTCTTAGCTCTAGTTTCAATAAGTCATAGTAGATGATTGTCCGTGCAAGTTGCAAATTATTTCTATTACGATACTCACCAGTCGGCAGTGACTACTGCCAAAAAGCCAGGAACTACAATATAGTCTATCCACTACGCTGGGAATGCACATATTGCTAATGCATATTTTATTATTTATTATGTTTTTGCAATATGAGATTTGTTTATTATGCAGAATTTTAAATTGTTGTCTACAGCTATCACGATATTTTAGGAAGAAATACTGGTTAACCGAATGCAACTATGTGTGGTCCCTTTTCCTTCCTATGGACAACCATGGGCTATCCCATTGAAAACATCCATGGGCAATCCCAATTAGTCTCAAAAGAGTATTCATAGAAGGTCCTAAATCTGGAGTAACCCAGTTTAGGACGTTGCTTATCCTCTAAGTATGGTTACTGGTTGTACTAAGGCTATCGAGTGCTGTGTGGGTAAGCTGTAAAGTTTATGCCGCAACGTTGTCGCAGCTAAATTAGTAGCCATATTAGCTTTTACAGCTTTCCAAATAGTTACTGCGACAGCGCTTTCGCAACGTTGCTGCAGACAAAAGGGAGCGCCATTTTTGGGCTGCGATGATTTCATCACAGCCATATTGTCTTGTTTATAAGGTTTACTTTTCAGCCATATCTGAAGAGAAAAGTAATATTATGTACTAAGTATTTATTCCTGCCCTAATTTTTATGGTTTATCTACATTACAGCTTATTTGGCTAGAAAATGATTGTTTCGTGCATCTGTATTTACACTGTGGGTACATATTTAAGTCATATTTTGGAAAGTTTAGCTGCGTTGCGGCTACGGCATCTTTTTATCAGTTGTGGCAACATAATATGCCAAAACAAATAAACAGTATGGATATTTCAGTGATTTTATTTCCTTAATATTGTATTTATATAGTATCATTTTAACGAAATGGGTATAAGTGCAATACCTAATGTTAAATTAAAAATGGCAGATGTATGTTATGTCCTATGAAATTTTTAGTTTCATGCATATTTTGCCGTCCCTATTGCCTCGAAATCAATTCAGTTCAGTTCAGATACCAGTTTATGGTAAAACGTACATGTAAAAGTTCTAAAAAATTGCCGCACCTTCTGAAATAAGAAAGTTTTGGGATAATAAGTATGTATATCTTACATATTTTTCGTTGGAATATTTTTCAAAATATGCATTGCCAATAGTAAGGAATCTAGCATCCAAAAAGACGCGTCTAAAATGCCGAACCCTAAACTCGCTGGTATAAAATTTAAAAAATGTGGATATTATCCAGAATTTTATGCCGAATCCGAATCCAGAGGGCGCGTTGTCGGCCAAGATTGAGAAATTGCAAAAAAAGTAATAATTTTTAAAAAAATTTGGAACTTAAATATTTCATTATCTTTCGTTTACATTGCATTTACGAGCTTGTTTATAAATATTTTTTAATAATTCTAATATCAATCGAAAGCTTAATGTTTGTAGTTTCATACGGGTTTAATAGAGAGACATTATTTTCATTATAAACAATACTATAAATTGTTTAAACAATATGTGCTAGGAAAGTGTAGTGTAATTTTCGGCATCGAGGTACTTTTGTTATTATTGCAGAGAGATGTGTAGTTATTCGAGACGAAATACGTAGAATAGACCAACGAACATTTTTTATTAAAACAATTTTTTAATTCGCTGAATAATTTAGGATAATTTAGGATTTTTTAAAATGAAGCGCATTGTTTGGGTATACCGCGCGCGCGGTCTTGTCTCTGTAGGCTATTTACACATGATTTCGAGGCACTGTTGTTATAATAAAAGTTTTTATTATTACGTACAGTACTCGTCACAATAATTTTGTCAATTATGGCAAGTTTTATTGGATTTATCAGTTATATACGGCGTGGTAGCTCAATCGGTTGAGGCGTATTGAGTGGCGAATATGCTGATCGGCTGCCTACCGCGCTCTGGGTTCGACCCCCAGCCCCGGTATTGACAACACCGGTGGATGTGGATGTATGTCTAAGTTTGCAACCAATTTGCAACCCCCTTCCGCACAGCCTTGGCTATGGATTTGGGAGTTCTCTACTATCTGTCGTGTGTTTATGTTTTATGTTTATATAAATCCGCCATCCTTTACCACAACACAATTGACATTTTATTCTTATACAGCAGAGGACAATTAACAAAATAAACAAAAAGAATCTAATAATATACACCAGGAGGAAATGTAGAGAGTTTCGAAAAATGTAGATTGGCAAGATTATTGTGACGGGCACTGTACATTATTTTATTAATTTTTTTGTAAGGTATAAGCAACTATTTTGTAACGTCTTTCATATGAAAGTTCGTACAGATCATAAATAATGCTTACAAACAAAACAAATTATCTGTATTTAATTTAACAACTACAATGAAATTAAAATATTTTTCGTCTTAACAAAATAATGGTTGTATATATTGTAAATTCTGTGTACATAATACATACGGTATAACTAAAATTGGAGTATTATAGGTAAGTCGTTATACATATGATTGATGTTATGTTATAATTAAGTGTATTGATGTAATAATACTATATTATAAGTTAAGGTTAAACTAACACCTTTGACATCGGCCTTCACAAAAACAACCTATTATGCACGCCAAACCGGCCTTAGCACAACTGCAGTTTCCAATGCAATTTTGGAACTGTTTGCGTTTACAAAATATGTTTCCAGGCGTTACATTTGGACGGACACTTTTTGTCATAAGTCTTGGTACTAATATATTGTCCTTCGAAACTCAACCGACATCTTTAGGGTTGGGAAGCACTGGATTGACGCAATTTGCTGTCTTCTAAATAATTATTTGGTAGGCAGCTAAGAATGTGCTGGTGAAATGAGTCTTCAGATGGTGGCAAATTTCGAATATCCGATTTACAAGTGTGAAATAAATGGGCTTGCAAATTGTCCAAATTACCAATGAAAAACGGTCTACTATAGAAGACTTTAAAGAAATATCGTGCAGAGTTTTCAAATTCAGCAGTATTAAATGAACTGTCGAGTGGGAAATTCAATATTGACTGTAACTTAGGATCATTGGAATATTTGAGGCATGTTTTGAATACGTAAGTTTTTCCTTTTCGGAGAGGAAAACTGACCGTATCGCAACTACTTAAGACGTAAGTACATAGAAAAAAATTGCCCAAATAAATTTCTGATATATTCTGCGTAGTCGACAGTTTTTGTACTATGCAGTGAATAGGTATATTCAGATCGAATCTATGTATCCACAACTCATTTATGTTTATTCTAGTGGCATAGTATAGTGGCATCACAAAAATGTCTGTATCAGTAGCTTGTATTATTACCTTTTTGTAATTCAAATTTGATAGGTACTGAACTATTGCAAATATTCTCTTGTCTGCTTCGCTGTGATTTGAAAAGTGTAAGTCTGTTAAAATTTTACTTTGTTTCATGGAGGAAATCGTTGTACTGGTACTATGTTGGGCCATCCCTGTCGTCATAACAGAAACGCTAGGAGGTAGACTACTACTACTATGATCTGTGTAGAATTTTTCGGAAATATACTTTAATGAACGAGCTTTGTTGTTATTATTTGCAAGGAAAATTTTCCAATTCGGAATTTTAATATTATCCTGCACCTCAAATTCATGACTCATCACGGTATATTTGCAAATCGCGTACCCGAGGCCACGCTTATATTTATTATTATGATAGGTTATGACTACGGCCGCGCGCCCTACATTTAAAAAATCATATCTCCTAAATTATTCAGCTAATTAAAAAATTGTTTTAATAAAAAATGTTCATTGGTCTATTATACGTATTTCGTCTCAAATAACTACACATCTACCTGCAATAATAACAAAAGTACCTCGATGTCGAAAATTACACTACACTTTCCGAGGACATATTGTTTAAACAATTTATAGTGTTGTTTATAATGAAAATAATGTCTCTCTATTACACTTGTATGAAACTACAAACATTAAGCTTTCGATTGATATAAGAATTATTAAAAAATCTTTATAAATAAGCTCGTAAATGCAATATAAACGAAAGATAGTGTAATACTTAAGTTCCAAATTTTTTTAGAAATTATTACTTTTTTTACAATTTCGCAATCTTGGCCGACATCGCGCTCTCTGGAATCGAATTCGGCATAAAATTCTGGATAATATCCATATTTTTTTAATTTTATACCTGCGAGTTCATACCCCATGATCGAATTCGGACCTTTAGATTCTCAACTATAACTGTTATTAAAAGTATCTTATATCATATAAAATCCTTTCTAATTCATTTAACTGAAATAAATGGGAGAGATTTCTTAAAATACAATAGGATATTTAACACTCCAGTCATGTGTTGCAATGTTGCCAGTAGTCTATATTTTGTCAAATAATGAAATAACATACATTTATTTTTGTATTATGTTGATGGGAGAAATTATTATTAATATTTTTAGATTGGGTTTTAATTAGTTTATTAAGCACGCACAAATACAACATAACATCTTATTCTATCTATCGACCTAACACTTAGGCAACCAGCTACTCAATATCTTTATTGTTAGTTGCCTATGTGACATCTTTCTTTTTTTCATAACTTAAAACTAATAACATAACAAATTTACATTTTCGTCTTACTCAGCTAATCACAAACATAATCATTGAATTTAATTGGCTTGACACTAACTCTGCCAGATTTCGTAACTATTCTATTGTCATTCGCTTTGCTAATTAAATCATCTCTATTTGTTCCCCTATCGTTTCCTTTGTCCTCTACAATTGTCATGTCTTTTTCATCTAAACTAGGATACTGTCTATTAATTATACGAGGTGTGACTTGTGACTGTGACTTTTTTTAAAAATGATGAATTTCTACGTAATATAGACCCACCTTCATCTTGTACAATATATGAGATTCACATTTTTCTATAATTTTCCCCGGAACCCAGACTTTATCCCTTTTAATAATATCATCAAAATCAGGTTTAATTTTTGAATGTTTGTCATAAAAGGACTTTGTCTTTTCTTATTTATTTCTAAGTTCTAACCTAACATTTGGTAAATTAGATTTTAAATGGCATGTTGCAATAGGTAATACTGTTGTAATAATCTGTTACTTAATAACTCTGAAGGAGACTTATTTATCCCACACACAGGAGTAGATATATACTCTAGAAGTAATTGACTAATTTCAGTTTGATTTTCACTACTTTTCCGTAGCATGTTTTTGCAAATTCCGACTGCCCTTTCAGCTAGGCCATTTGACTTCGGATATCTTGGGCTTGATGTTATTAATTGCATATTTATTTCCTTAGTAAAGGTCTTTAGTTCAAAACTATTATATGGATTATTATCGGACATAAACATGGCTGGAACACCATGTGTTGAGAAAGTATCTTTAAGATGCTTTATTATTTCTGTCACGGATTTATTTTTTAACAATTTAAGTTCAATCCATTTGCTATAATAATAATTATTTATTATGTTTTTGCAATATGAGATGATTGGCCTCCAAACTGTAATATGTCAGAAGCTACTTTTTCAAATGGTAGTTGTGGAATTTTATGCTGAATTAAAGGTTCTTTAATGTTCGCCCGACTATATTTTTCACAAATTTTGCATTTACTTATCAAGTTTTCTAAGTCTCTCGCAAATCCTGGCCAGTAGAAAATTTTCCTACCTCTATTTTTTGTTCTCTCAATGCCGAACTGAGCTTTGGGCAATTGATTTAGCGTATATTCTCTTAAACTGCTAGGAATTATTATTTTGTCATTTAAAAATAAAATACCATTTTTATTGGTAATATTTCTAAGTTTAAAGTACTGTTGTAATTGAGCATTTTTTGTTTTTAACCTATTAGGCCAACCTAAATCACACTACTCCTTGACTTTTCCAATGTATCATCTGTTTCTGTCTTTTCCTGTATCTCCTTTAGTCGTTCATCCTTAGTTGGCAATTCAATTTCTAAGCAGTGAACTATTTCTCTCATTTTAGAATCTTCAGCCACTTTATCTTTAATAAAAAACCTAGACAAAAGGTCTGCTAAGTAAAGTTCCTTACCTGGTATATACTCCATAGTGAAATTATATTTTAGCATTCTGCGTTTTAATCTTTGAAGCCTTGCCGTTACTTTACTGATATCTTTTTCATGAATACTAACTAATGGTTTATGATCTGAATGAACACTTATATGTTTGCCATATATGAATTGATGAAATTTTTCTAAACAAAATGTGATTGCCATATATTCTTTTTCCATTTGTGCCCACCGTTTCTCAGTTTCTGTAAGGCTCCTAGAACAAAAAGCAACTGGTGCGCCCTCCTGCAGCAAATAACCCCCTATGCCGTTCTGGCTCGCATCCACTTGAATTGTTATAGACTTATTAGAATCAAAAATTTTAAGCATCTATTATTTCATTTACGTCTTTCACTTTATCTTCTAATCCTAACTTTTTGACATGATAATATGGAAGAACATTACACTGGCTACCAGTGTCTAACTTAAAAGCTATGTTACAATGTTTCATTTCAACAGATTCCACCCATACACTGTTATTTTTACTACTAACATTATCTACCTCAATGCTTTCGATAAAGAACTCGTCCTCTTCGATTTCATTTACTCTTTTTGATTTTTTGTTTTGACCAGTCTTATTTTCTAAATTTTTCCCACTAGTGCCTGCATTATTATTTTTACTCTTGCAACCGACAGCAAAATGATTAAATTTGTTGCACGCCTTGCGTTTCTTCCCACATTTTAGACAGTTGTATACATCATTCTTCTTATCTTGTTTCACTCGACATCTGCTTTTACTTATTTGATTTACTTCCTCTTTCCCCTGTAAACGTTTCACTTGTAGCTTACTGACCTCCGCTGCTAAACACATATTCTCGGCTTTTTCTAACTTCAAGTTTGAGATTCCCAACAGTTTCTGCTGGAGTTGGAAGTCCCTCATGCCTATTATTATAATATCTCTTCCTGTCCCTCAAAATTACACAATTTTGCCACTACTTTTAGGTCCTTAATGAAATTGTCGATATTCTCTCCCTCTTGTTGCCTTCTGGAAAAGAATTTGAATCTATCGTACGTCTCATTATTTCTTGACTGACAATATGTATCAAAAGCACCTACTACTTCATTGTACTTCTTCTTTTGATCTGCTGTTAAGTTGCAAGTATTAAATCTCTCGATGGCTTCTTCGCCTGCCAAATTTAGTAAGATCGCAATTTTCCTTTCTTCATTCGCATTGTCTAAATTCGAGGCTGTCGCATATATTTCAAATCTTTGTTTGAATTTTCCACAACTTTTTGATATATTTTTATCAAGCACTAACGACGATGGTGGTTTTAAGGACGATTCCATGGACATTTTTAGGTTAGCTGAATTCTTTATTATTTTCCTTATATTATTCTTCTTTTATTCATATTCATAAACACTCTAAACCATGCCTTGAATTTCCAGTTTCACATCTGACATCATGTATTATGTCGATGGGAGCAATTATTATTAATATTTTTAGATTGGGTTTTAATTAGTTTATTAAGCACGCACAAATACAACATAACATCTTATTCTATCTATCGACCTATCACTTAGGCAACCAGCTACACAATATCATTATTGTTAGTTGCCTATGTGACAATTTTTAGTAACATAAAAATACACATTTTAAATTTAATAATATAGATATTGTAAAATATACTTTATACGTCAAAATTTAATATATTTTATTGCAAACGAATAGGAATAGGAATTGGATTGAAAAATAAAACTAACAACATTGCCTTCTCTTACAAGACAAGATTTGCGGAACATGGCAGCCATTTTGAAAAGTCTGTCATATTTTATACATTACATTCTTGGGAAAAATAAACGGCCCTCAAACTTGAAAATTTAATCGTCAGTTGTTTAAAGGCATCAATCAAATCGTGGATCAAAATATATATTTTTCTGAAAGTAGATTTTTTTAAGTACTCATCATTAGTATATCAACAAAAAAATTGAAATGAAATATTCAAAGCCATTTTTTCGGAGTGTTTTTAAATTATTTTTTAATTACAATTTTCTGTACATATTCTGTTCGAATATGAAAATTATTAATATACTTACATTAAAAGTACACAAAAAAGAAACAATTTGAATAAGTCTTTTCCCAATTGGGACATTTATTTGTAAGAGAAAAGTGCATTTTTTGTTTAAAAGAGAATTTAAAGAAATGCTGAAAAATGGCTTCAAACATTTTTTAAAAAATGTGTGCTAATATACCATTGAAAACTACACAAAAAACTCATTATGCATAATTATTTAACTCCATTAAAAGCATATTTCTCCATAGCTTCGTTAAAATTGTTACCCAAGTTATCACAAATTTTTCAAAATTGTTATTTGTATGAATGTTACCTGCTAAATACCCAAATAACAATTTTCAATAATAATTGTGAAAGCAGAAATATTATAGCCGGAGAGCTGAATTCGACACATGCTATGCAACTCTCGAACATACAAACAAAGACTCTTCAAACAAAGATTCTTATGTAAAAACACTTCACAAAACATATTTTTGAGGTCGCGATTTGTTTTGGAATTGCGAAATTGGAGAAAATTGCACTTTTTCGTGCTTTTTACGAAAATCACTATTTTCGCATTTTTAATGTTCCACTTCTCTATATCTGTTATTCGCTGTCATAAAAAATTGAAATTTTAGTACTGCAATACTCAAACCTTTTGCTTTCCAACGGTGTATGCAAAAACAATATATGTATTGATATGACTGAAAAATAAATAATTATTAATGAAAGGGACAGTACTTTTGTATACTTTTCAGAGATAAAGTGTGGATCGAGGTAACTTTTTTATTTTTCAAAATAACTGCATACTGTAATCGAGTAAGCTGTAGCTAATGAAATGAGAAAGTTTTTTTATTTGGAGCATTTTTTCATAAAATGTATATTAAGTGAGAAAAAGGCCGTATAACATGAATCATACGCGCGGCGCTCTGGGTCTCAAACCCTAACCGTATCGGGCAACATATAAATACATGTCTGAAATTAAGATTTCAGCGCCTGTGCGGTTGACATCAGAACTAATTCCTGTGTGATAGGTGTTTTGTTTACATTCAAATCTTTGTATTTTCGGTGATTTAAAAGGTATTTTTTAAATAAATTTCAATGAAAATATATGTAAAGCAATTGATTTTATTAAAGCGATATAAATAATTAAAAAAATCTTGCATAATTCAGCTGAAATACCAAAAAGAAGAGCTAGTGTAACATGAGACAAATTGCATTTTAATTTAGTATATAGTAAGACAATTCTCTCTTTTACTATTAATCTACGAGTATTTTTGTCTCTAAAAAAAGACTGCACAACCTCCACTATTGTGTCCAGTAGTTAAGTCCAGTAAAATATCTGTTGTTAACGGAGTACACAACGTAAATACTTCCGGAGTATTTACTTGAACTTGGATGTCACAAAAACTTTTTGGTCCAACATAATCAGGTTGTGCCTGTAGTACTTGCAATAAACTCTCATCTTCTTGGGTATTTTCATTTTCTTCACAATCACACTGATCGTCGAATGGTCGTTTCGGGGGTCGTTTCTGCCAACACAAGCCTTCTTTGAAATCGTTCAGACCTATTGGATGGTCCAGGAATGGCATCATTATCACTTATAGTAAATTTCTTGATGGGACTGCTGTTTTTTTCAAGATTTCATTTTTTTTTACTGTATTCTAAAAATAAAACAATGTCTATTTAACCTTAACCTCAACATACAATAAATACCTCCATGATAAACATAATCATCTTCTGTGAAACGAAGTGAACAAACCTTCATGTACTTTGTCACTGACTTTCCAATTTTTAATTTTATTATCCAGGCTTTTAGCCTGTCCACAAAATCCTTCCCCCCAAAACTGTTATCCATCTTCACGCGGTGTTTGCCGGCTTCGGGAAACAAATGTTGGGGTTTTTTTGCCCAAGACGAACACTGAGGAACTGAACAATATTGATTCACATTGTTTTCAATTTTAATTGAATCCAATCGACAATAAAAACAACGTAAAGCAATTATGACACAAGCAAACAATGAAAGTTGTCGCTTGTCATCTCACACAAAGTAGTTCGTAATCGGCACCGTAGGTGGCGTATCGCTTATCTTGAATCGCGTATAGTTTTCATTTCAATACGTTCTATGTGAGTAAGGAGTATTATAGTTCACTGCTGTTACTTTTTTTACAATATTGTAAACATTGCTGTTTAAAAAAAAATACATAATATTCTCAATATTTTCAAGTGGTTTATGATTCACCTTATTGGTATAACATAAAGAGATCGGGTGAGAAACTTTTAATGTAAACATGTGCACATTCCTAAATATAATTTTTTAGCTCTATCTGTGGTAAACATTTACTTTGATCAGTGTATTGTGTATCGGGCAGGAACTTCAGAAACTTTTTAAAATGTTACAGAAGAAAACTATACAAAACTATTACACTCGGCGTCATTTAAACTGGACAATATATCAGTGGCATTGGGAGATCATTTGGAAAATAAGGAAATTTTTTTTCTAAGAATCCCGTTTATCACGCCAAGTGTAGAAGATCGCATATGAAGATTTTTTATTAAGACATACATGTTCCCATGAAAAATGCCGACAATAAAGGCACTATTAAAAAAATGTCTTATTTGCAATAAAGAACGCGACATTAAAGGAAACCGAAAGCAACTGTATGTAGAGTCATTTAAGCGGCAAAACGAAATTTTCCAGAAAGCTAAGGAGTTAAACGACGAGGAAATAGCATTCAAGAATTCGGCGACAGTTGCATAGACATGAGAGCACATGATTTGAAATATCACAATTTATGTATGTTAGATTTAAAAAACAACTAGTACTTCAAAGAACCAAAACAAAGCTAATATTCTTCAATTTAAAGACCTGTTTTTGCAAGCCTTATTAAAATTAGAAAAAAATTTATTGGTAAATGCTGAAGTTCTAACAATAGCTCAAATTCGTCACCTTCTTCATACAGATGCCACTAAATATAACATCTATTGGACTGAATCATATCCAAGTTCAGATGAGATTTCAAAGGAATTAAAGTAACATTTCGGAGATAAATTACTAATAATTGCAAGGCATTCAAATTTGTCTAGTTATGTTTGTTCAACGCAAAATTGTTGAACGTGCCAGAAGAGAGCACATCTCAGGCATCGGATACGAAGGATGTTGCCGAACAGACCAATTCTTCTTATCACTTACAGTCTGACACCTACCACCTTGCTAAAGTCTTAAAAACAGATATTCAATTATGTAAATCTGCAGTTGATAACATAGAAATTACTAAAGAATGTGCTTCTAAAATTATTCCGAATTCGTTACACAATTTTTTTACAAAACTGCCTATTTCGTTCAGCCAAAAATGTCAAAACCTTCTTGAATTTGGATGGCACAAGACAGACAGCAACATAATGCCAATCACGATGACAATTAATGCGAAGCCAGATTTTCTAAACATATCACCATTTTGTAAGTGCAAACACCTAATTTGTAACAAATCATGTTCCTGTGCTAAAACAAATGTACTTTGTTCCATAAGCTGTTTATGCGAAGGCAAGTGTGTATATATCGAATAAAAATGTATTTATTGTGTGCTACTGAAGAATTCTATTACCCAGTATAATATTATCACTATTACTTTATGAATATATCTGGAAACGAATGCCGCACCGTGTTCTATACACTGTCTGGTGCATGGTGCACCCAAAATTTAATGCAGCGCGTACAATGCTCAAGCTTATTACACTTTTATGACCATCAAACTGTTGTAAACAAGATTTTATGTTTTTCAAAAATTAATTAATACCTTAAACTACATTTCACTCGTATACTAGTACTCTATCTTCAATAATAAAAAAGTTTCCTCGATACAGACTTTTTCAATGTCACTAGTGAAAAATTCATGTGAACTCGGACGAAAATATTTTTTTTCCACCAGATAATTTATCTTTAGTATAATTTTATGTATGGCAATCGATTCATCATATTTCGAAATATATGTGTCCAAATTTTCGAGCCGAGTTAATTGTTATTAACAAAGTTATGGGATGAGAAACATAAAATATTGTATTTTCGCGGAATTTCAGAGAAAAGTGGAAAAGTGCAATTTTCTCCGATTTCGCAATTCCAAATCAAATCGCGACCTCCATATTCGAATTCGGCAGATCATTTTACATAAGAATATGACTTCGGTTTTTGTGTGTTCGCGAGTTGCATAGACCACTTTTATTTTACATATTCGAAGGTCTCGGTCTACGGCTATTATTATCGCGAATTGTTTAAAAAAATTATTTTAATAATTTAATTTTTTACAACTTAAAAACTTTACGAAACAGTTTTCGGGCAAGTCTAGTTTTCTGCTCAATTTTATGACGAACAATTTGTTTTTTTTTTCGTTGCGACACGAGCTATAAACAATCAGAGATGTTTACTGAAAAACTGCAAAAAAATGCAATTTTGAACATTATTTGATTTAAACACATGCCGGACTCGGATTTATTCCAAAACTATTTAACATTATAATTAATACAGCGGTGAGAGCATAAAATATGAGGTTTAGTCCGAATAAGTGCAGGAGTTCTGAAATTTTGGGAATTTGTAGATTTCGATGCCCTGAATGAAATAAGAAAAAATGCAAAATGTGATCTCAGCCGCCGGCGCCGCCATATTGAAAAAACGACGCACAAAAACAGTTTTTTTGAAATATCTCGCTTCGGGTGCCTCATAGTGCAAAAAATGTTCTTATAAAAATAAAAGAGCATTAAATTTTTTACAAAATATATCCTATATATTTTTTTCGTTAAACTGAATAGGTTCGGTGCTGCAGCCGATCAAAGTCAAGCATTCTTGACAAAATTATGATATTTTGCAATTTCTCTATTTAGTGCGACTATTATGAAGGAGTATTTTTGTTGAGACAAAATTTGTTTTTATACCTGCAAATTTTCAAATATAGTTGATTTTACTTGTCTACTACGCACAGCTCAATGTTTAATACTCGTTTTCACACCACCTTGAGGTGGCACGTTTTTTTACGTGGTTGTCCGCTATAGGCCCAATCCACGACTATCCGCTTTTTGAGGCAGCATTCATTCAGGACATATTATCAAGTCCAGAAGTGGCAGGGAGTTTGTAAAAATGTTGAAAAATGGGGCTGAAAACAGAACAAAGCTGGGCTTACACCAGTAACAATCCTGAAAGATCCTGCTTCTGAAAAGCTACTTCTGTAAGAAAGAGTGCAGTGCAGCATGTGGTTGTAGAAAGGCAGGGTTAATATGTTCTGTAATTTGCAAATTTTTTAACGGACAATGCACCAGCAACAGTCGATGAGCTTCATGACGACGAGGAAGTCGACTCTACAAACAAAACATTTCTCGCAAGCATGGAGAACAATCAATACGTAGAATCAGTGGAGAGCGCAATGGAAGCAATTTCCGAAAAAAGTATTATTGAAGACGACAACGAACCTGGACCTTAGACATCAAGCACCTAAAACGCATCAAGAAGCAGGCTAGTCGTGGATTTGGCCTGTAGGGGATAACCACGTAAAAAAAGAACGCGCCATTTACTCTACCTTAGGATGGTGTGGAAACGAGTATTGAACATTAAGCTATGCGTAACATACAAGTAAAACTGCATTTGAGGATTTTCAGGTATGAAAACAAATTTTGTCTCAACACAAAAATACTCCTTCATAAAAGTCCCACTAAATCGAGGAACTGCAAAATATCATAATTTTATCAAGAATGCTTGACTTCGATCGGCTGCTGCACCGAAACTATTCAGTTTAACGAAAAAATATATAGAACATATTTTGTAGAAAATTTAATGCTCTTTTACTTTTATAAGAACATTTTTTGTCGTATGAGGCACCTGAAACGAGGTATTTAAAAGGAACTGTTTTTGTGCGTCATTTTTTCAATATGGCAGCGCCGTCGGCGACTGAGATCACATTTTGCATTTTTTATTATTTCATTCAGGGCATCGAAATCTACAAATTCCCAAAGTTTCAAAACTCCCGCACTTATTCGGTTAAAAATCTACCTATCGACTGTACTAAATGCTCCATAATACAGCGGTGAGAGCATAAAACATGGGGTTTAGTCTGAATAAGTGCGGGAGTTTTGAAACTTTGGGAATTTGTAGATTTCGGTGCCCTGAATGAAATAAGAAAAAATGCAATGTGATCTCAGCCGCCGGCACCGCCATGTTGAAAAAATGGCCCACAAAAACAGTTTCTTTGAAATATCTTGCTTCGGGTGCTTCATAATGCAAAAAATGTTCTTATAAAAATAATAGAGCATTAAATTTTCTACAAAATATGTCCTATACATTTTTTTCGTTAAACTGAATAGTTTCGGTGCAGCAGCATTCTTGACAAAATTATGATTTTTTGTAATTTCTGAATTTAGTGCGACTTTTATGAAGGAGTATTTTTGTGTTGAGACAAAATTTGTTTTCATTCCTGAAAATCCTCAAATATAGACATTGGAAATGGAGTCTATCCAATGTTTGCTTAGAGATTGAAGATTTCTGCAACGTCTTCTACACAACTTCAGAGCAGCATGTAAATGCAATAAATTCACGCATTTGTCGTGATTCTATAGATGTAGAGAAATTACGTAGTTGGCTAGCGCAACATCCGCATTTTCGCAGTTTACTGATACCATGTCTATTGGCAGCGGCATTACTGGGGATGAAACCATCAACTGCCACATGTCTAGGGAAATTTGAGCAAAGAGAATATTGAAAATTATTAGGAAGTTTCCTATTTTAGAAATATCATGTACGTTCAACCTCATTTAGTAGTCTTTTAGGTAGCTAGTCAAACAAAAAGAAAATTATTCCGATATCTGAAAAACTCACGAACTTATATTTCTTATTTGAGTACTTCGCCTCGGCTGAAGTCCACAGTGACGTCACAATACACAACGCGCTGACTTGCCGTGTCGGCGGCGCGCCGTATGCTCCCTTTATTTAGTGTATGTTCTCGATTTTCTGAAATGTCACAAAATGTCACTTTTGATTCGTTCGTGCCGAGCCGAATTTTCGAATTTGCATGTTTTAGCAATTTTTTCGGCTCTCAAATGCAAGCTGGCTATAAACTGCCGGTGCCTGCCAGCGAGTATAAAGGTGCCCGCGCCCGCTCGCTGTTGGCGGAATCATGTATTGTGACGTAATGGAGCCCAGATGATCGCAGCATTTTAAACTTGGACCATAACTTTTTTATTTATAGAGATACTTTAAAAAAAAATTACAGATATTTTTTAGATTTTTACGACTATTTATTACGAGAAAATGAAAAAAATGGAAACTTCCTAATTGGCAAACATTTTAGCGACGTCACCATTGAACGCAAGGATAAAGTGCTTCCTATTGGAATCATGAAAACCGGCGTGAAAATACACGATGATTTGATCTCCATTAATCCGCTGCTTATTTTTCAGAGGCTTTGTGTCGCCAAACATGTTGTGTGTCTTAAAGACAATTTGCAATATGAACTTGCTCCGTACCCCCTCTCCTCGTTTTGTGACGAAGGAATGAGAAAAATAACAAAGTCGACACTGTATAAAGGCATTTGTTCCAATCACGGAAAATATAAATTTCGGAAAGTGATATTTACTGCATCGTGTCGTGTGGAATCGTAACGAGACATTTCATTCTATTTGCGAAAACTATGTTCAGGTTGTTCGGAGGCACTACAGCTCAAGTGCGGTCATTCTTTTTGATGGATATTCGGTGGACGTGATGAAGAAGAGTACGAAGAACTTGAAGCGGCGTGATCGAGAAAGCATTTTACAGCGGATGTGCTAATTACCACATAATTAGCACTACTGTATCCCAAACAAACTTTTTATTGAATGAGACGAATAAAAGTCGTCTTATCTCCTTTCCCTGTCAAAAAATCATATTTCAAACTTATAGATAATTATAAATTTTTTATAGGTAATCATAAGAGCCTATGTGGTTTATAAGGTTTTATACAGTACATTAATTTTGCCATATAGAAATTATATTGAGATGAATAAGTATTTAAAGGAATCTTAATTGAGTTGGAATACCCTTGTTGTTATTGGTATGTTTCCATAAGTGTTTATACTAAAAACAGTTTATATATGCCATTACAACTTTTAATTTAATAAGTTCTCATGGGATCTGAATAGTGTTGAAACTGAAAAGGTTTCATCAGTAAAATCAAATACGAGTTCTGTAATCTTTTATAAGAAACAATTAGTATATGGTTTTTGTAAGATCAGAGGGGTTGTTGTCAGTTTTAGTTTATATAATAATTGTGTGTGTGTGTGTGTGTGTGTGTGTGTTATGTTAAATGGCACTGGTCATAAACCAAATAGCCAGACATTTGTTGTCTATTCAACGGATTGTTCAAAATAATCAAGAGAGAGTGGAATAAAAATTACACCTTTTAAAATATGTAATAAATAAAATTAATATACATTTTCATTTAAAAATTACAATCAAATAATAATTATCAAGTATATCCTGAATTGTTTTCAAACATTTGTTACAGAATATTTGTTCAGATACATACATATATATACACAAATCTACATACCACACATAAATATTTTTTTGTTTAAACTTTTTTTTTTTAATATTTTTATTTCTCTATTTTTTAATTACCCTTCATGGCCACAGTTATTACCTATTAGTATATTCCGTTTTTTTTTTGTTTTTTTTTGTTTTTTTTTGTGCCTTCTTTATTCTTCTATTATGCTAATATTTCTCTTTTTTTTTATTTTATTTTTTTTTTCAAAACACCTACGACAATTACTATCCTAAAATATAATATATACACTATATACATACATACGTATATATTCACATATATACACATACTTACTTATATACTTTTACCTAACTGGTTTACAGCTCTATTTTGTTTTTTATTATAAATTCATAGAGTATTTTATACACATATTTGTTTTCTAATGCTAATAAGTTGGGGAGATTTGTAGGTAGTGAAATATTGTTGCGGGCAAGTTTAAAAAACATTTCACTTATTTCCTGGAACTTTAAAGGACATTCCATCAAGCAATGTTGTAAATTGCCTTCTTCTCCACAGGTGCAGTACGGATCTTCTTTGAGATTCAGTTTGTATTTGTATTGAGGGTAAAGACAATGTGAACTTCTAATTCGACACATTACTCTTACGAAATTTCGATTAATTTCACCTTTAAACCAAGGATGTCTGATTTTAATTTTTGTCTGAAGTTTTTTGTAGTTTTCTCCTGCTGGGTAATTTAGATAGTGCTGCTGCCAATTTTCTCTAAGTCGTTCCTTTATCAGCCTATTAATATCTGTGCTGGGAATTTTAAAGTTAGGGATGATGTTACCAGTTTCAGTTGCTTCCTTTGCTAACTTGTCAACATATTCATTTTGTGTAATACCTGCGTGTCCCTTTATCCATGTTAGTTCAAGGGTCTTGTCTCGTTGTATTAATTGGTTGTAATATTTTATAATATCAATTATTATATAGTTTGCGTCAGACTTTGGGTTACAATTCTGTATTTTCAACGCCGCACTCTTACTGTCTGTGAATATAACAAATTTATTGTTCTTCTCATATTCTGAGCAATATTTAATTGCCTCCTTGATTGCTACTAGTTCTGCTGTGTAAATAGACGAGTTGGTTGGTAAGAGGTACTTTTTAGATATATTTTCGTTTTCATGGTAAATAGCACAGCCGGTTTTGTTGTTTTTGAGTGAGCCGTCGGTGAATATATATATATATACTCGTAGTTGGTCCAGTTAGTGTTTAGTTTTGATTTAAATATTATGTTGTTTAACAGTACGTTATCTTGAAGATCTATGAATGATGTTTTGGGTAATTTTTCATAATTTGAATATTCTGGTGTGAAACAAGGAAGAATGTCCGACTGATGTATTTCTTCTTTAAATTGAGATATCCATGTATATCCACTAATAACGGCAATTTTTTCTTTTCCCAGTACTTTGCTGTGTGGCCCAGTATGGTTAATTTGTGTATATTTTCAACAACATCCTTATTCCTGCTGTAGATTTTCAGTAGTAGGTTATCGCTTAATTTTTGCCTTCTGAGGTGTAAAGGAGGTTTAGCGCATTCGGATTCTAGGATGTTCAAGGGGGTGCTTTGAAGAAATCCAACACACAGTCTGAGACTTTTGTTTTTAATTTGTTCAATTTTTTGAAGGTGAACTTTTGCTGCTGGTCCGTAAAAGACACAAACGTAATCGAAGATAGATCTTACTAGAGAACGATAGGAAGTGAGACATATGTTGGGGTCAGCTCCCCATTTTTGGTGACTAAATACTCGTAAAATATTAAGTGCATTTTCACTTCTTTTGCAGATATAATTTATATGTTCTTTCCAGTTCAGTTTCTTGTCTAAAATGACTCCTAGATATTTAACTGAAGTTTTATATTTAATTTCGAGATTAGATATTCTGATAGTGTTGGGCGATTGAAATTTTGTTCTTGTAAATGTACATATTGATGATTTTTCTTCGGAGATTGGAGATCCATTTTTCTCAAACCATATTTCTGCTTTTCTAATGGCATTTGCTAGATTTCTATTGCAATAGTTGATGTCATTGCCCTGAGCTCTAATTGCATAATCATCGGCAAACTGATATACTTTAATGTTGGTATTGGTAAATAACAGTTCGAAGTCATATGAATATATTATGAATAACAAAGGGCTTAAAATACTTCCTTGAGCTAGGCCTGTTGATGTCTGCCTTGGTCCAATCAGTTCGTCATGGGTTTTTATGAAAATACTTCTAGTGCAATAGAGCTTATGGATGTGCAAAATTAGCTTGTTGGGTAGTCCAAATTGCTTCATTTTTTCTGCGAGTATATTAAGGTTGACGTTATCATATGTCCCGGTGACATCTAGGAAAACCACACTGGTTGACTCGTTCTTTGTGAATCCCAACTGAATGTCCGAAATTAAACTAGCTAAATTTTCTTGAGTCGAACAGCCTTTTCTGAATCCAAACTGCGATTTCGGAAGTATATTCTTACTTTCTAACCAATATTCTAAACGATTCTTTATTAATCTCTCGTATGTTTTTAATACGCAAGAAGCCAATGCAATTGGTCGGTATGAGTTAGAGCTGTCTTCCGGTTTGTTAGCCTTCAGGATAGGTACAATAATGTATTCATACCAGTCTTTTGGGATTTGAACATCGTTCAAATATATGTCGTTGAATATATTTAGGAGGGTGATTTTAGCTGATCTAGGTAAATTGGAAAGCATCGAATAGTGGATGTTATCTTTACTAGGAGCCGTGTTGTTATTTTGTTTTAGAGCTCTGTCTAGTTCTTTAAGAGTGAATGGATTTGACAAAACGTTTGGTTGGTCTATGCTGTCCAGAAGAGGGCGTTGTGGAGTTACAGTTGGGGGGGCTAATTTACAGTGAAAGTTTTCTAACCATTCTGCTGAGGAATCTATGAGTACGGTGTTTTTTTGAGGTCGATTTTTAAAACGGTTAAGTTGTTGCCATATGTGTTTTATTGGGACATTCTTATTTAAACTCGTACAATAAGAACGCCAGCTTTCTCTTTTGGTTTCTTTTATTATTCTTTTAGCGATAGCATCAGATTTTTTATAAGTAGTTATATTTGCTATATTAGGGTTATTCTTATATTGTAAAAAGCAATATTTTCTATGTTTAACGGCATTTTCACATTTGTCATTCCACCACGGTTTTCCTTTATTTTTTTGGGATTTTCTGTATTGTTATATCGAGGTATGGATTTCTCAGCAGACTGGTTGATAACATTTGTAAGATTTTCGTAGTTTACTACATCATTTCTTATATTATCTAAACACTCAAGAGAGTAAGAGTCCCAATTAGCTTTTTTTATATTCCACTTTCCTTGATTTTTAAACACAATCCAGTTTGGAACTAATTGACAATTAATTAAAATCTGAAGATGATCCGAACCACAAGGATCTGATAAGGTAGACCATTCTAAATTGTGGTACACTTGAGGAGTACATATTCTTAAATCTATAGCACTTTTCTGTCTAAAATAGTTACCTATGTATGTTGGGCTACCGTCATTTAGAATTGTTAAATTGTTATTATCTAATGAATCTAATAATGTTTTTCCATAAGTATCACTATAATCACAACCCCACGCAATATGGTGGGCGTTAAAATCTCCACCTACAATAAAAGGTTTTGGTATACAGTTAAAAAAGGAATTCCAATCATTTGGATTGATTTTTGATTGCGGTGGGATATATAATGATACCAATGTCGGCTTACTATTTTTATCCAGATCTATTGTAATGCAGACTTGCATACAGTTGTTGATTGTAGGTAATACTATTTCCGAATATTTTATTTGTTTTTGGACGAAGATTGCAACGCCTCCCTTTCCGTCTGCACGGTCCTTGTGAACATTATTAAAATTATGAAAGTTGGTATATACATTGGGTTTAAACCATGTTTCTGACAGTAAGGCAATGTTGATGTTATTAGTGGACAGTAAATTTTATAAATTACCTTTATTTGCTACTGCAGAGCGACAATTCCATTGGCAAATTTTTAAACCGCCTTCTTTTATATTTAGAGAAAAATGAGATATATTTTTTTTTGTCCATAACACATCAAATAAAAGTATTTATGTTTAAGTGAATGTAAACATTAATTAATTTATTTTAAGACGATCTTTTATAATACTAAATATTTCAGCTTCTTCTAATTCTTTAAAATTATTTTGTTTAATAATATCTATTACGAAAATAACCAATTCTAAAATTTTTTGTACAGGGAGTTCATTTTCTTTTTGGGTAGTGTGTGTTTGTTCTGATTTATTGTGTAGATTTGAATTATATATGGGACTGTTGAATATTCCACCAGAAGTTTGAGGAAGGTTGAGTGGTGATATTATTAGATTTCTTTGTGTTTCTGTGAGATCTGGTGTATTGGGTCGTGTTTTTTTCCTTGGAGTGGTTGTTATCTGTGTAAAGCGGTTTGTTGTTCTTTGATGTGAATTACTGTTGTTATATAAAGGGGTTATATCTACGTTATGATTGTGTTCATTGGAAAGAATAGAGGCGTATGTAATTTTTGGGACATTTTTCTCAGCATTCTTATAAGACGAATTTGAGTGTGACATATATTTTTTAATCTCTTTCTGTCGTTTAAATTCTTGACGTTCTTTAATTTGATTAGCAAAATGTTTTCCTTTGCAATGAAGACATTCCGGTTCATCTAGAAATTTTGTACAGGTTTCAGAGTTGTGATTGTCTCCGCACTTAACGCACCTGGCTTTACTTTTACATTGGCTACCCATATTGGCTGACCATATCGAAAACAATTATGGCACAAAATGACTTTTTGTACATACGGTTCAACATTAAATATAACATGATTGATCGAAATATATTTAGGTAATTCTTGTGCTTTAAATGTAACAACTACTGTTTTCGTGGGTATATATTTAGCTTCGTTATTTTCCATGATTTTTTTATGAATGCGTCGTATTGATTCTACTTCAAATTTGCAATGTAAATCGTACGGTTTGATTTTTTCTTTAAGATTGTCAGCAGAATATTCGGCATCTATTCGAAAAACCCCCTGTCTATGTAGTATAAATTTCGGTATATAAATGTCTAAATTATAAACTCTTAAAAAGGACTGAGCTTTGATCAATTTATTAGCCGATTCAGAGGTTTTAAATACAATTCGTTCTCTATTCTTTCCAATTGATTCAATTGTTTTTATTTTATTGTCAATTTCTGGTACTACTTTTAAAACAATATCACCTACCTTCACTGGATTTAATTTTCCATTAAAATCTGATATATTATTTTCAACGTAAACATGAAATGGTCCGGTATCGGTTTGTCTGTATATTTAAATTGGTCGCTCTGCTCGTTTTTGTGCCGGAGGTATCGTTGAATTATCATCGGATACTTCACGGTTATTTTCCTTTTGTCCAAAATTATGAATAAGATTACTTACTACATTATGTCGATTTTGTTTTTGTTTTAGACTACTACCCTGTTCTTGTGTATATTGGATATCTTTTGAACTCGTGTTGCCCTCTTCTTGTATATTTTCCAGAGATTCGCACACTTCCATAGTTATTAACTGGTTAGTTTCATTGGGGGGGTTACCCCCCTTAAAGACATTCATAGTTAATTTATTTTAGTCTATGCCTGTAGTTTTTTTAATAAACATTTTGTTTAATAAGTAAACTGAACCACTAATAATTAAACTTAACACTACTAAATTCACTAATTCACTTATGTAACGCACTTATTAGTAAACGCTCCGACTTGTACGAGGTATACCTACTATCGAACTGTGGTATAATAATTCAATGAGGATTTATAAGGATACGTATTAAAAAGTATTAATAAGGAATTATTACATCGAATAATTTTGTGACTTTTTTTTGGGATCTGAAGAGTTATGAAATTGAAAAGATATACTAAAAGGAGTTCCTAGTAGACATTTTATACATTTTTATAAGGATATATTTGTACTTATTTTTATAAGACTTCATGGGTACATATCAGTTTAGTTTATATAAGAATTTAATGGAAACGTGTAAGGATGCATGTTAAAAATTATGAATGAGGTATTATCAAATACTTTTGTGAGTTTTTTTTTGGAATCTGAAGAGTAATGACATTGAAAAGATATACCAAGGAGTTCCTAGTAGGCATTTTATACATTTTTATAAGGAGATATTTGTACTTATTTTTATAAGATTTCATATCAGTTTAGTTTATATAAGAATTTAATAAGGATTTATAGGGACATCTATTAAAAAGTATTAATAATGATTTACAATTATTAATTTGATAAGTGTTCATGGGGTTCCAATAGTGGTAAAACTACTAATGTTTCATCAGAAAAACAGGGATCAATTGTATAACGTTTAATAAGAAATAATTAGTATATGGATTTTATAAGATTTGAATGGTTATTATTGGTTTAGTTTTACATAAGAAATTTTTTTTTAATAAGGATTTCTCAGTGCACCCATTGAAAAGTATTATTTACAACTATTAATTTGAAAAGTTTTCATGGGATTTCAATAGTAGTCAACCTAAAAAAGTTACAATACTTACTAAACTAAACTTACTAATGCAATAGATTTCATATAATTTACATTAAAATCCATTGTAAGATTAAAATCCATTGTAAGTATATACACATTGTATTTTAGAAAATCCTCTTATTCCCATAAAAGCATAAATGTCTTACAATAGACCTCAAGCGAGGAATATACATTAAAAACTCACAGAATCTATAAAATTTTCGTGTTTCAAACGCCATAAAAACTTATAAACACTTACAGGCCTCGTACTGAGAATTTACATTAATATCTTTCAAATTCATATAAAAACCTATAAAATTTCACAATTTAATTACCATAAATACTTATAAATATACTGATAGACTTCACTCAGGGAATTTACTTTAAAACCCAATTGCATAAAAACTTGTTTACTATTAAAACGTGCAAGTGTTGATAGACTTCAGGCAAGGAATTTACATTCAAAACTCATTTCAAATAAGTACTTCAAAAACTTAGACACATCTGAACCTATAAAATCTTCGTATTTCAAACACCATATAAGAACTTACAAATACTGATAGGCCTCGTATGGAGAATTTTCATTAAAGATACTTTTCAAATACATATAAAATATCTATAACACTTCATATTTCAATTACCGTGAAAACGTATAACTACTAATAGGCTCCATATAGGGAATTTACATTAAGAACCCATTGTACGCAAAAAATATTATAAAAAATTCGCATTTCCTATTAATATATGCAAATGCTGATAGACCTCAGGCAAGGAATTTACATTAAAAACACATCTCAAATAGCCACATCAAACCACATTCAGAACTTATAAAAAACTTTGTATTTCAAATACTATAAAAACTTAAATATACTAATACATATAACTACTGATAGACTCCATATAGGTAATTTACATTAAAAACCCATTGTATGCAGCAAATATTATAAAAACTTCGCATTTCCTATTATTATGTGCAAATGCTGATAGACATCAGGCAAGGAATTTACATTAAAAACACATTTGAAATAGTCGCACATCTGACCACATTTAGAATGCAGCAAGTATTATAAAAACTTCGCATTTCCTATTAGTATATGCAAATACTGATAGACATCAGGCAAGGAATTTACATTAAAAACGCATTTCAAATAGCCGCACATCTGACCACATTTAGAACTTATAAAAAAACTTTATATTTCAAATACTATAAAAACTTACGTATACTAATAGGTTTCATACGAGGAATGTACATTTAAAACACACACACATAACTAAAACTTATGAAAGTTTAGTGTTACATACTTCAGCCTCCAGTAGAGGGAGCTGTTATACATGTCGCTAATTCATATCTAATCTCATGTGAGATTCATGTCTAATCTCATGTGAGATTCATTCTAATCTCATGTAAGAAACTAGCGTGAGCTTGTTAAATTGAAAGTAAAGCAGTTTCTTTTACTGCTAACTTATTAACTTCGTTTACATATACTATAAAAACTCATCAATATTGGTATACAGAATTTACAATTAAAACACATTTCAAATACACACATCAGAAATTATAAAAACTTATACATTTTTTTATAAGGATTTTTTGACAGGGTTTTAAAAATGTAACGAAGTGTTTCTCGTTAATAATAAAATGTAGTAAATCAACTCTACGCTTCGTTGCTTACTCCGTTTACGTTTGAATTTATTTGTTTTAATCCTTTAAATTCCAAATTGATCATATTTATTGTCATCGCCCTCTTCCGTATAATTGAGAAACTCCTACGACAAATAAAGAACCGCGTTATAGATTCCAAAATTAAGTAGAGATGTAGTAAAACCCGCCGGGAGAAGATAGCGCGAGATATCAATGAGATTTTACCAAAATTGACCGCTACTCGCGCTGTATCACCGCAGGAAAAGTAGTATTATTATGAGATGACAGAAAAAATATGCGCAGAAACGAGTTTATGCGCTCCATCATTCTAAGCCAATGAGAAAGAATACGTGACATTCAATGTCAACACCAGTGGCGGCGGTGTCCTGCAGTAGAGCGGCGGCGACGGTAATAATAATAATAACACAACTTTATTAGGCAAAGTTTAGTGGAACTTACTATTCTTACACTTCTCCTGAACGAAGGTTACTCGTAAGAGTTGGCAAGTTTTAATCTACTCCATTTTCACAGTTCCTTGGCCGCGAAACTTTTATTGCAATTACACATCCCTATACCCCAGATAAAGCTATGCCACTGGTAAAAATATTCGCGAATTTTGGCTCCGCCCTGGCATCTTCTCATAGTAATACTAGTCTATCGAGGTGAAAGAGCCATTTTTAAAATGACACTTTCGGTTCATCACTCCAGAAGGTAAGATGTGGCACTTTTATTAATTAAGCAGCTCCGCCACGTGGTTTATCATCGACTCCGTACGTCCAACCGATAATGATGTCTTCCTGACTAACTGTATTCAAGTGCTAATTTAAAATATTTCCGATTATAATGTATCAAAATATGACTACCAATTTTCCGAGCTCATAGAAATCTAACTTATTAAAGTGATTGTGCTCTAGAAAGAGACTGTTAAATTCTCGAGATTTTGTCAAAAAAATTTATGTTCCCGTAATTTTTCTCAGGACTGAAACCTAGAAAAAGGAACATAGTAGACTTTTTGAGAGAATACCTGAAAACTGTTTTTACCAGATTATTTTAACTTGTACCGTGTTTTTCTACTCAACGAGATAGAATTATTCCTGATAATTTACCGTGGCTCAGAGCCCGTTTACCTGCTTATTTTATTTTGATCATTCCGTATTTTCATGAATCAAAAATAAAATTCAGTATTTTGAACAAATTGTGAAAATTTGTTACAAAATAATACCTGACAAGTTATCGTGGCTTAGAGCCTGTTTTTCTGCTTAGTTTATTTTAACTATTGTGTATTTCTATGAATTAAAAATAAAATCCAGTGTTCTGAAGAATTTATGAAAATTTGTTATAGTCCGGGAACTTGATGTATAAATCTAGAAATTCTGAAACTCATATTTTGATACTCAACATCTCCTGTAACCTCTCTGATAAACCCACGTTTGGCTAGCAATGTTCGTCGCTCTGTGAACCGAAGTAATTTCACAGGCAAACCGTCAGATCGAAGAATTATTATCATACCCTGCATGTTTATTACTGTAAATAATTGCTCTACTATTGCCTGGTTATCAAGCACTGCATGTTCTAACTTTTTATGCTGCTTGTTTTTCTTTTTTTTTGTACTGCCGGATATTTTTTTTACTGCTTTTGTTGTGCTGCTTTTCTCTGTTTTACCGCTTACCACCCAGCAACCCGCTTGCTTACCTCAACCAATAATTTAGTGGTAGTTTTTTTTACAACCTGCAACATTCCGTTAAAACTACCCTAGCCCGCCTAGTACGTCACAAAATGACACCCGAATAATAATGATTTCGTAGTAGCTACAAAACCTGCAACGCTCCGCTCAAAACTATCTTCTCCCCACTTGCTTGGTTAGTTAGTCAGTTTGGTTAGTTAGCCTGTTTATTTATTTTTTTTTAATTGCCAGTATAGCTTTGCATGTTATAATGCTTATTTCTCATATAACAGCTTGGCATCGACTATTTTTGCAGGGATTCTTTATTTTTTCATAAGGATACAACAGGTGGTGAATAGTGATGTCAGGTAGTAGACAGCAATCGCCCTTGGGGGTGAAATATACCCTGTCAGGGAGGTGTAAAATTGCTTCTTTTTTTTTCTTGTTAAAGACATTTACTTCCCGCTTTTGAGGATGCTGATCAAGGACAATGGTAAGAGTGTGACTACCTCGGGGGGGTCGGTCTCACCTGCCCCCCCAACCCCACCAGGGATGTTTTTTTTTATTTTATAATTTGTATATTGAGTGGGAGTGGTTTCAAAGTCACCATTTGTCCATTTTAATCCTCACCAAAAATGAACCGATCCTCGCAAGGATTTGGAATTCATTTTCCTTAAAGCAGGATGTAAGGAAGACAATACCTTTGTTAAACATTTCTGTTTTCAATAAATTATATATACAGGACACGATTTTTAGTACAATATAATATTTGTTACAAGACATTAATATAACCTAGGGTGCTTACAAAGAGAATTACATAATTCATATTCCTCGAAATGAACATCACATTCAATGCTATTGCCTCCATCATCACACTCATTGTCCGTTTCCGATTCATAATCGGAAATATACACCTCGGGTATAAAATTTAGGAAGTTTACAGCACTATCACAACTATTATCAGATTCGTCTGTTTTTATGCTTGGTTCGTCGTCTTCATCTTCTGGCGCACAATTCTCACAAAATTTACCTTGACAACTCTTACAAAAAACGCTACATCGCAAACCTAATTTTATACATCCGCATCGTTTCGCACATCCGCCTTTACAATTACAATTATAGTCTTAAAAAAAGAAGAAGGAACCAATTGATTTTTTGAAAATGTTGGTTCTAAGCAACCGTTATTTGATATCCACCCCCAGTCAACAGGATTCAGTTCATTTCCCAACCAGGTTTGACATTGATAATACACTCTAAGAGTATGTTCTTTAATCACCGCTTCAGTAGGGGGTAGCATACTAACATTTAAATTTTTTTGTCTCGTCTGCATAAATTCATACCGAGTAGAGTTGAAATCTTGTGTCCTCGAGGTATCCGGAAGATTTCAACTTCCGGATACCTCGAGGACACAAAATTTACCCAAAAAACAGTAAAGGCGGCAAAAAAAAATAAAATAATAGTACGAGTCCATAATATCAGCTAAGTCACTACCTCTTATTATTATTATTATCATGAAAGGGATGGTTTCCGACAGTTTAAGGGTGAAGGAAGGGTCTAACCAGCGTATAACCATTTTTTTTTTATCAGCGTCCTCGAAAATGGGGAGTAAAGAAGCAATTTTACACCCCCTGACAGGGTAGATTTCACCGTCAAGGTCTACTATCTGACATCACATTTCACCATCTGTTATATCCCCATGAAAAAATAAAGAATCCCTGCAAAAATATTCGATGCCAAGCTGTTATATGAGAAACAAGCTAAAAACGTACTCTTCGCTGGCTTACTAAACTTTTTATATAATTGTTACACATTCTATAGGATACTCTTCGCAGTTTTTTGTAAATAATGTTAAACATTTTTAATTTTATAGAACAAACTTAGTTGGTGAAAGAAAGTGCAAAATAAAGTAAAAATAAAAAAAAAATGCTATACCCCATGTGGGTTTCGAACCTAGGACACTTGGATTCCGAGTCAAAAACGTGAGAACCACCTAACACGTAAAAAATGTAAAAAATATAAATTTTTATAAAAGCATAAAAATCAAAAAAAAATCTCAAATTTAAACCATTAATAACATTTTATTTACTGATCGATTTTGTTCAAAAACAATAGGGTTCTTCCCCTGGCTAACACTAACTTAGTGTCCAAATTTCAGTACAATCGGACTTTTCTTTCTTAAGTTATCGTGCTTACAAGAAACGTGACGGACGGACAGACGGGCGGACGGACGGACGGACGGACGGACGGACGGACGGACGGACGGACATTTTGAATGTTCTTCAGAATTCGTTCACTAACACAATTATATGAAAATTTTTTCTCCACGAGCGATATTTACGATTTTAGAAATGTGCCGATCAAATACATTATACTCTTCGTTTTTGCGAAGAGTATAATAAGCAAGAAGGGGTAGTTTTGGGCCGTTTCAAGGGTGCGCATGACTAAAAACTTTTTTCACCATGTTATTCGTGTTCAGCACCCTCGAAAACGGAGGGAAATAGGTTTCATAACTTTAGCACAATTTTGCACTTTTTAGGGAAAATCCCGACTCCTCATTTCCACTATACGCTTCGGCCACATGTACGTGATGATGATGAACAAAAGTTACCTGTAATAAAGCACAATACGCGACATAATATAAAATAAAAATTACAGTTGCAGTGATCTCAAAATGCATTATAGTCGCTTTCAAACCGTTCAAGATTTTATTTCGTTCGCCCTAACACCCTAAAACCTCTGTCATTAACAAATATTTCATCCAAAAATTCGAATTAATTGTCATTGATTGCTAATAATTTCTTTTCTATGTAGTCCATTATTGTGAATTTATCACACTCACTCACTGATAGAGGTAGGTATAAGTTAACAGCACTGTGGAAAATAAAACAAGCTAAAAACGTACTCTTCGCCTGTTCACTGAACTTTTTATATAATTGTTACACATTCTATAGGATACTCTTCATAGATTTTTGTAAATAGTGTTAGTTTTAGATGTTTTTAATTTTATAGCACGAACTTGGTTGGTAAAAGACTCAGTATAAAATAAAGTAAAAATAAAAAAAATACCAAATCCCATTTGGATTTCAAACCCGGGACCCTTGGATTCCGAGTCAAAAGCGTAAGAACTACACCACCAACTTACACGTAAATGTAAATTTTTACATTATAATACACGAGCTAAAATCATATTTCTACGGTTGTATATTTATATAAAATATATAAATATTTAGATATTAAAGTGAAATATCATTCCACCAGATTTCTATTCAATTAGAAAAACATAAAGATCAAAAAAAAAATTTTTTTCAAATTTTAATCATTAATAGCATTTTTATTTATCAATCGATTTTGTTAAAAAACAATAGGAATATTCCACTAGCTAACACTAACTTCCTGTCCAAATTTCAATGTAATCGGATTTTTCTTTCTTGAGTTATCGTGCTTACAAAAAACGTGACGGACGGACAGACGGATGGACGAATAGACGGACATTTTGAAAGTTGTTCAGAATTCGTTCACTAACACAATGATATAAAAAAATTTTGTCTGCGAGCGATATTTACGGTTTTAGAAATGTGCCGATCAAATGCATTACACTCTTCGTTTTCGTATTTGCGACATAGCACGACATAGCACATAGCATAACATAGCACGCCTCTGAACCTAATAAATTAGGGTTTTTAGGGTTGGTTCAACCTTTTAGAGATGCAGCAGTCCAGTTCGAGCAACGAGGAGTAGTAGTAGGCAGCTTTCAGCGAGAACCTGAAGATGGCAGATGGACCGGTCTATGTCTGGTTAGGAATTGACAAATGATAGTTGGTTGCTGATCACGATTTGAAGGTGTAATTCAATGCAGGTCGGGGTATTTGCCCGCTGAGCAGTTGTTTGCTTCAAATCTTATTTCATATATATATATACAGTGTGTTTCACTTCTCGTGAAGACACCCCTGTATCTTTTTTATTTGTGGCCGAATTCATTTCAAATTTTTATCAGCCATACAACTCCATAAGAAGACTTTATTCAAGACATAAATGCCGCTTAGATCTAAAACGCCGGCCTACTGCGATAAAAAGAAAACAGTAATTTTCGAGAAATCATAGTAGGCTTAGAGATAGATAAAAATTTTGTTAATAAAAGTTGTTCAGAATCACTTAAAATGCCCCTCTGTAAAATTTTGTGTAAATCGGAATATTTTCAAAAAATAAATTTTTGTTTCACTTCCCGTGAAGACACCCCTGTATCTTTTTTATTTGTGGCCGAATTCATTTCAAATTTTTAACAGCTCTACAACTCTATAAGAAAACTTTATTCAATACATAAATTCCACCTAGATCTAAAACGCCGGCCTACTGCGATAAAAAGAAAACAGTAATTTTCGAGAAATCATAGTAGGCTTAGAGATAGACAAACATTTTGTTAATAAAAGTTGTTCAGAATCACTTAATATGCCCCCCTGTAAAATTTTGTGAAAATCGGAATATTTTCAAAAAATAAATTTTTTTTCACTTCTCGTGAAGACACCTCTGTATCTTTTTTATTCGTGAACGAATTCATTTCAAATTTTTATTAGCAATACAACTCTATAAGACGACTTTACTCAACAGATAAATGCCGCCCAGATGTAAAACTCCGGCCTATTGCGAAAAAAAGAAAATAGCAATTTTCGAGAAATCATAGTAGGCTTAAAAACAGACAAAAATTTTGTTAATAAAAGTTGTTCGGAATCACTTGATATGCCCCCCCTGTAAAATTTTGTAAAAATCGGAATATTTTCAAAAAAAAAAAATGTTTCACTTTTCGTGAAGACACCTCTATATCTTCTTTATTTGTGGCCGAATTCATTTCAAATTTTCATCAGCTATAGAACTCCATGAGATGAGTCCATCTAACACATAAAGAGAACTTTTTACAGCAAATAAAAGTCATACACAATTATTATTGAAATTATTTATTATTTAATTACACGTGTATGCAAAATTTCAGCTCGATTGGATAACGGGAGGTGGGTAAATTTGATTCATCCATGCATAATACATACTTACATACAGATTTCCAAGTAGACGATTGAAAAAAAGAAAACGATATTACTTTTAAGTTTATGTGCAATAATAAATTGTCCCTTTTAGCGTTTAATTGAATGCCGATTTTTGTTCACAACTTTCATTTGTTGGAAAAAGTTCTCTTTAGGTGTTAGATAAAATCGCCCTTGAAATGATTCGGTCATAAATAGAAAAGATACAGGAGTGTCTTCTCGAGAAGTGAAACAAAATTTTTTTGTTGAAAATATTCCAATTTTCACAAAATTTTACAGGGGAGCATATCAAGTGATTCTGAACAACTTTTATTAACAAAATTTTTGTCTATCTCTAAGCCTACTATGATTTCTCCAAAACTACTGTTTTCTTTTTAGCGCAGTAGGCCGGCGTTTTAGATCTATGCGACATTTATGTGTTGAATAAAGTCTTCTTATGGAGTTGTATGGCTGATAAAAATTTGAAATGAATTCGGCCACAAATAAAAAATATACAGGGGTGTCTTCACGAGAAGTGAAACAATTTTTTTTTTGTATTCCGATTTTCACAAAATTTTACAGGGTGGCATATCAAGTGATTCTGAACAACTTTTATTAACAAAATTTTTGTCTATCTCTAAGCCTACTATGATTTCTCGAAAATTGCTATATTCTTTTTATCGCAGTAGGCCGGCGTTTTAGATCTGGGCGGTATTTATGTGTTGAATAAAGTCGTCTTATGTTGTGTGGCTGATAAAAGTTTGAAATGATTTCGGTCACAAATAAAAAAGATACAGGGGTGTATTCACGAGAACTGAAACAATTTTTTTTTTATATTCCGATTTTTACAAAATTTTACAGGGGGGCATACCAAGTGATTCTGAACAACTTTTATTAACAAAATTTTTAGATCTAGGCGGCATTTAAAAAGATACAGGGGTGTCTTCACGAGAAGTGAAACACACTATATATATATATATATATATATATATATATATATGTTTTTATATCAAGTCGAGATCCGAATAAATTTAGGACAACCCGAGATCCATCACAAGAGAAAGACTTTGTTGAGTATATCTTTCACAGAAACTTGCTTTATTATCCTCTTAACTCATAAATCAACACAGGGGAAACAAATTCAACCTTTGAATTTTTCGTGATAAAATTTAAACAAAACGAGATCCTTAATAAAAACCAAACAAGTCGAGATCCACTAATGTATATGTTGATGTATATAGTGTAAGATGAGATCCTGCGATGTTGTCACACTTCTTGGATAAAAGCACATCATATCTCAAAGAGCCAAAAGGGCACTTTGCGCGCTTTTTAACATTCGACAAGTATCTAATCGTGGAAAGGAAGTAGTATGTTTAGCTTTGGATGTAAAGTCAACCACAACTGGTGGTACATAAGAGGGAGTTATGAAAAACTTTTAAAATGTACATATTACTCCAGAAATACTAATAACTTTTTCAAAATTTTCAACTAAATATTTCAATTTTTGTTTTCCTCAATTTTTTAACATATGTCCCTTTTTTTATTTTTCATGTTGCTGAAATTTTAAAAATATGAGAAAGTAGAGTTTTTAGCAGTCGTGTTACTTTTCATATAATTTGCAAAAGTTTACAACTGAAAATTTCTGTGCAAATTTACCATTGATTTAAAAATTACTTGCACGAAACTCGGGGCGGCGTGGAGAGATGAGGCGATTGCCTCAAGGCGCCAAAGGAGGGATATCGATAAGCTAAGAAAATTGACCCCAATATACAGTGTGTCCCAGGATAGATGTAACAAGAGGTGTAATGGACCAAAAATTTTGGAATGGTATTTGGGGATTGAGTCCTGCTTGTTGTAAAACTAAAGTATACCAAAAATGACTTGATTTGGTGTTCTACAGGGTGTTTTATAAGCAAAGTTGTAAAAATCACCACTAATAAAGTACCTTTATTTTTCAAAATATGAAAAAATTCCCCTATGAAAAGTTATTTAGAATGCAATTTTATACCTTTATACCAAATTTCAGGAATACAAAATTATTTTTTTGAAACTTCCCATTTTTGCGAATTAAGAGTTGAATTCATATTTAAAGTTGTATAGGAGCAAATGTTAATCATCTCAAAAAGTAGGCTATTGGTAAATAAAAAATTGAATATAAAAAATAATTTCTATGCAGTTTTAATTGAATGGTTCAAAATAAATACTAATTTATTGAAAAAATGAGATTTTTCAAAAAAATAATTTTATATTCCCGAAATTTGGTATAGAGGTATAAAATTGCATTCTAAATAACTTTTCTTAGTGGAATATTTTCATATTTTGAAAAATAAAGGTACTTTATTAGTGGTGATTTTTACAACTTTGCTTATAAAACACCCTGTAGAACACCAAATCAAGTCATTTTTGGTATACTTTAGTTTTACAACAAGCAGGACTCAATCCCCAAATACCATTCCAAAATTCCAAAATTTTTGGTCCATTACACCTCTTGTTACATCTATCCTGGGACACACTGTATGACAAAAAATTTAACTATATTTTTTTTTTTATTTCTCATTATTTTAGTAAAATATAGGACACTAACTTAACGCTACAATAAATTAAAAGTAAAAATGACTACGTTTTCTTCACGAGAAGAATCGACAAACTGTGGTCAAAATGGCTTTCTTTGGAAAATTGTACCCTTTTTTTTACTATATCGAGTTTTTTCTTAGCATGGTGATTTTTTTAAACTCGATATAGTAAAAAAGGGTACAATTTTCCAAAAAAAAACCATTTCGATCTCAGTTTGTCGATTTTTCTCGTGAAGAAAACCTAGTCATTTTTATTTTAATTTATTGTAGCGTTAAGTTAGTGTCCTGTATTTTACTAAAATAATGAGAAATATAAAAAAAATATATAGTTAGATTTTTTGTCATATTGGGGTCAATTTTCTTAGCTTATCGATACGCCTCCTTTATATCGCAATTTTGTTCTTAATTTCGTAAAATAATATAGTAAGTGTATCTATAAGTTGGGACTGAATTCTAAAAATGGTCATAAATTGACATTATTCGAAGAAGGTACCTACATAGTTAATATAGTTCCAAGAAAGAGCAATAAAAATGGGTGTCTCCCATGTGTTGGGTGGTAACTACTAAAAGTCGATTGCGTAAAACAGATTGACTTCTGTTGAATTATTGGTTGTATCTAAACACGCTGCAAAGAAAAATAGCAATATCACTAAAATATTAAATCTCTCCTAAAACTGTTTAATTATCTTGCAGAAATGTCTCAAGAGAAATGAGATATTTAACTTTTTCTTAAATGGCCAAGTTTTAGTTTTGGTATGTAAATAAAAAAATATTTTATAGAAAAACTTACAAAACAGGGGCAGGTATGGACCTTCAGTTTTTTATTAAGAATAATTTCCACATTAAATTGTCCAAAATCAACCATTCTGTACACCTACTGCCATTTAGTTTTATGTTTTATTTTGAAATTAAGATTTTATTCTGTAGTTTATTAAGATTACAGTGTATTTTATTCCACTAAGGGTTAAGTTTTTTAGACAAATAAAAATCGAATTCTAAATTGATTGATTTTTTTAACATATATTAACCTAAATAATTATATTTATTATATAGTTTTAAAATTACTTTGTAAAAGTATGTCAAATTCAATGGTAATCTGTATTTTTCATAATATCAAATTAAACGTAAATTACCCCACACCTCTATGCTTGGTTAGGAATTTTTCAAAATGACTATTACCGTAAATATCTCTTATACAGAAAAAAGTCATAATTGTCTAAATCATAAAATTCTGAATGACTTTCAAAATGTTCGTCTGTCTGCCTGTTTCTCCGTCCGTTTTTTGTAAGAAAAGTCAGATTTTATTGAAATTTGGGTAAGAAGTCAGTGTTACCTAGAGAAAGAACCCTATTTAAAAGCAATCGATCAGTAAATATAAAGGTTATGAAACATTTTATGAAAAAAATACAGGTGAAGAGTGTTATAATCTTTCATAAAATTGTAGGTTTAATTGCCATACTTGCAATTTTTATCATCTCCCGATGATTACATTTTGATTGCTGAAACGTTGGTTAGTATACTATGCGGTATCTTCGTGTTTATAGAATTTCGTCAAAGGCGTTGCAACACTCTTCACGCGAATTTTCTTTCTTCATAAAATGTAAATCTTACTCTGCTACACGTCCTATACATTATATAGTACAGTAAATAGATGTAAAAAATACGCAAAATTTAGCAATCTCATATGTAATAATAATTTTCATGGGTTATTATTGTAGTAAATGGCAATCTTCAGTTTCTATATGGTGCGGATACTTGCTCTTATACCCAAGGGGTGAAAACCACCCCTAAATTTAGATATTTAATATTTGAAAATGTATTACTGATTTATTTTTGGGATTGTTGACAGGGAATCTGAAGTAAAAATTAAAAAAATGAAAATAACATGACGGCTCTAATATAGCGGATGGAATTTTCTCCTAAAACAAACGTTTTAAACAGAAAAACAAATTTAAGAATCTAGGTGATATTGCATTTAACAGTATTTAAAAAAGAAATAATAATTACTGGACAATTATTGCTATAACAAAATGGCGAAATTTTGTTTAAACAAATGTGAAAGCGCACGTTGTTCAAGCCATAACTTTTCTATTTTTTATAATACAGAAACAAACAAAAAATAATTTTAAAAGTTCATGATTCATTATTTTTAATTCTGTCCATTAGAACTTTTTATGGAAATGTCATAGTTTCTAAGATATTCAACATTTAAACCCTATTAACGTTCGGATGCCGTCTCTAAACTTAAATATCTGCGAAATTATTAATCCTACATAAACATGAAATAAAAACGAGTTCATTCCCAGTTTATAAGCCTTATTTATGGTATCCACCCTTTTTTTTTTTTTCGTTAAAACTAATATATCTTGAGATATTTGCCAAGAAACAAAAACTTTACGTTTTTTCGAAAATCCCTTTGTAGTTGAAAATGCATTTTTTTTTCGAAAGTAAGTGCTGTAAACCTACGAAAAAATATGAGAATCTAGGTCATAGTAGTGTTAACGAAAAACGGTATCTGATAACATATATATTTTTTTAATTACTGACTACTTACATTAACAAAATGGTAACGTTTTTATTAAAAAACTGAAGAAGCACATTTTTTCTGTCATAACTTATCTGTATTTTATGCTAAAGAACAATCAAAAAATCATTCGAACCCTAATTAATAGGTCTTTTATTTTGGTTATTACAGTTTTTGTCGCAAGTGTCATAGTTTATGATATATTTAACATTTAAACTAATTACTTTATACATTCAGATGTTCGAAACATTAATTCTACAGAGATTAGAAAAAAAGAAATTCATCTTCAGTTTAGTAGGTTTCTTGTCTCCCATGGTCTCGCTCAATGGAATACTTTTCGAGTTATTTAACGAAAATCATTTTGAAATACCTCTTTTCAAGCTAAAATCCCAATTTTCAAGTGGTTATAACTTAAAGACTATCAATTCATATGAAAAGTTGCATAGAGCCTTTTCTCTTAAAATATGATACTCTTTTAGCTCCAAAGTTTTTCATTTTTTTTATTTGCCACCCCCTTGAAAAGGAGTGGCATCCACCCCCTATAAATTAGCAAGCCGCCGCATAAAATAGAAACTTTGCTTTGATGCATTTACTATTAAGTTGCCAAAAATGAACGAAATCTAATTCATATGACATTATTCCGAAGTTAAAAACCTCTAGTTATTTTGCTAATAGTAAACTTATTAAACTTATATTTAATCAACTAATAAGCAGAGACCCAAAATAATGAAAATCTAGTCCAGTGTGGGTCAACCTTATTGACTAGATCTGATTTTGTTGCAAATAAACGACGCGGCATTGCCAGATATACAGGATCTCACTTTGTTCATAAAATATTATATACAAGTTAAGCACTCCAGCGCCCTCATAAGTGCGTTTGGTTTAACTACTCGTGTATAAAAATGGATAAAAAGTGGAAAAAGGAGATCCGAGGTAAAATTCACGTGTACACTTCTACCATCTACATTAATTGAATAAACATGATATACACATAGAAACAAGTCGAGATCCGTTTCGGATCTCGTCTTGTAAAAACGGATCTCCACTTGTATACTTTATATCTCGAAGGGATCTCGACTTGTTCACAATATATATATATATATATATATATATATATATATATATATATATATATATATATATATATATATGTTATATATATGTTATATAAAATTATACGCTTATTACCAAGACTTAGCCATAACAAACCTTCACAGGTATATCATATTACATGATAACGACTTCTCTTATTAATCGCTTATCTTAGAGATATTATGTTTCACCTTTGTTTCTCACATTTTATGCTGACTGTCGAATTGCATTTCCTTTGTTCTATATTTTGCTTACTCAGGTTCTGTATGTTATAAATACGACTAGACATGCTTTGTAAAATCAGTTATTAAACTCACTTAGAATGAAACACTTCTAATTATAGTAATATTCCTTCTCCAAGAGCCAACGTTGGCTCCATTTAAGTAAATAAATCCTTTTTAAAAAGTCACTCATGTGAATCGTGATCTAACATTGGCGCAGTCGGTAGGATCCGTAAACATCATCAGAACAAGAAGCCTAACTGGTAGTGAAGCGCAAAAGAACAAGGAGAACATCTGCAGAAGGTGCCTAACTAGTGCGTGTACATCTACGAGAACAAGGAGACCTTCCTCAATGGTGGTGGCGGATCCCAATCCCTTGAAGGACGAAGAACCTACCCATGGAGATAAAATTAATATAAGTCATTTAAAGAATCATCTCGTACCATTTTACTATTTTATTATTTTTCGCAACTTATTTTATTAAAAGTGTATTATACTGCTAATACACTCGGCGCACAGAGCCAGTTCTCTTGTCAAAGTGAATCCATTCCTTTACAAACACAACGAAACAAGTTCATTTAATTTTAAGTTTATTTATTTTCGTATTATACTGCTAATACGAAACATTGTGTATTATACAGCTAATATACAATCCATTTACGCACGCAACGTAACAAGCTAATTTAATTTAAGTTCGTATCATACTGCTGATACGCAGCCAATCTTTAATTCAAATAATCTCTAAATACAACAGCAACAATGCCAGATAGAGATACAGCTCAACCAGCAGCACCCCAACCAATAGTACCGGCATCAGCCGAACAACAACAACAACCAGAGCAAATTGAGCCTTACAAGCTCTCTGAAATATTTTCTCTAATACCTGAATTCGATGGCAATGCCATTAATTCACAAACATTCCTCAACTCCTGTCATTGCGCCCAAAGCATGGCAATTGGAGATCAAAAAATTCTTTTGACCGTCCACATAAAAAGTAAATTGAAAGGCAAAGCTGCCGAATTAATAAATTCTCGTAACCCTGGCACCTGGCCAGAAATCAAAGCACTATTGGAAACCCACTTTGGGGATTCCAGAGATCTAACGGCCTTAATTCAGGACCTACAACGAATTCACCAATTACCCGGTGAATCCGCCTTAACATTTGTTTCGCGTTTACAAACGCACAATGCGAAAATGCACGCTGCAGTGCAAAAGCAAAATTTAACATCGACGCAAAGAACCGCACAATCCGACCTCATCGAAACAATGACTTTAAATAATTTACTAACGGGCTTAGAACCAAACTTAGGCCGCATCATACGTGCCAGCAACCCTCCAAATATATTGAAAGCTGTAAGTAGAATTCGGAGAGAACTACAACTTTCGTATTTTGAACAACAAAAATTTCCGAAAAATAGTCCGGTCAAAAATCTCACTTTACAAACCAAACGACCAACCTCGAACTTTCAGCAGAAATTCTGCTCATTCTGTAAAAGAAATGGACATGTAATAAGCGAATGCCGCACAAGGCACCAGTCTCAAAACTTTCAGAGACCAAGCTTTCAAGGGAACTCAAACTCCCAAAATTTCGCACAACCAAGTAATCAATTTAGTCAGTGGACATTCCCTCAAAACCAACCTAATCAATCGCAACAAAACAGGCCCTCAGCCATAAGGCCGAACCCGAATTTCAATCAACGAAGTTACAATCGGTGACAAATATCCTCTGCCCAACATTTCCGATCTTTTAGACCAACTTGGCAAATGCCAATATTTCACAACCTTAGACTTGGCTTCTGGTTTTCACCAAATTGAAATTAATCCCGCAGACATTCAAAAGACTGCTTTCACAGTTGAGAACGGTCATTATGAATTCGTGCGAATGCCATTTGGCCTCTGCTATTCAACCAAACCCAAATTTCAACCGTTTTAATCAACAAAAAACGCATCATTTAAATTACGAACCCTATGAAAACCAACGCGATTTTAATCAATAGAGTGACTATTCTTCTGATTACCAAACTGCAGAGGACACTTACGAAAATTATAACTTTGAAACTAACCAAAATTTCCAAGAGAATTATACAGCTAATTCCCAATACGAACAGTACGAGGATTATACTGCTAATCCTCAGGATTTTCGATTAGATCCCCAGACAGCACTCGACGTCTCTAATACGTACATTTTAGGTAATATTTTGGTCGGTACGTACCAAGGCGTAATATATACGTCTTAAGTACGTATTTGTATGTACGTACAGTGTATGTTTACACCATATGTCTCTAAAACATACTTTTCTGGAACACCATGGATATAAAGCGAAAACAACTAGTTCATGTGAATTCAGCCCAGTGAAAAAAACACGGTCGGCAGATAATACGGATATGGAATGTTTTGTAGCAAAAACAGAATATCACATATTCCGAAAAGAATTTGTAAAGTATTTATTAAGATAAATATTTACCAACATTTTTTTCCGAAAATTTCACAACAGTCATGTTATAAATTGTTAATAAAAACAAAGCGTACAAATCTGACGTTATCTCAATTTTCGATTTTTGATCAATTTTAGTAACTTCCAGCAATTTTGTGGGGAGATTAAAATAAGCTGCTTTTATTTTAAATTGCGTGCCAGGTTGCGTTGATCCTTTGTGGCTTTTAGTGCATGATCAGTGCGAAGTGCGACGTCGCGGACAGTGTGCTGTCAAATGTCGTTAGTGCCGTTGCCGTTGTGTCCCATCCAAATGGAAGAATAAAATTTGTTAATCAATGCAAGAAAGTTACTTAGCGATTGTTTGTTGTTTGTAGTTAAATTATAAATTACCTATACGGACAAAGGTAAGTCAAATATTTCTCTATATAAGGTATGTTAAATACTATCTCTTTGTTAATCTGAGAGTTTTTGTGATACGAGAGCTTAGACATTTTTTTATTAATGGCGGACTGTTATGCAATAGAAAATCATTCACTTTATAGAGCATTATTACAAATTATTTTATCATTTTCAAGTCCAAGCAATAAAGATCATGTCCAATTAATGTATAGGTCATCACATTGTGTAGCTTGTATGGATGTGACGAACATACCTAGTTACAACATTTTGGCTGATTAGGCCATTAGGCAATAATTTTTACAAAATTATACCTTTGTAATTTTCTAATGAAACTGATAAAATCGATAATACTCATAAAAATGACAATAATATTGACGTGTGGTTCCAAAATGAGTTTTAAGACTGTATAGGTATGTATAGATACGATGCAAAATTTGTACATTTTATAATGTAAAACGTAATGATACATATAAATAAAGATATTTATCTAACGAAAAGATTCCTGCGTTTAGTATATTTTTTTGTACAAAATTTTGCATCTTGTCATATCCCTTTTATAGAAAATTTACAAGACAAAAGATAACCTATAAATAAAAAAAATTAAATCTTTCCTTTGTTTCATGCAAAATTAGAAAATAACTTATTTATCTGTTTCTTCAATAAAATATTTGAAAGCGTATAAAATATAATCGCACTTTTTTTTGTTCAAATAGGCTTAAAATGTAGTGAAATGTCGAGATTTTAAGTTTAAACAAAAAAAAATTTCTGGCACTAACATTGCATATTACCACTTCTGAAAACATAACTGCTGCAAAATGTTTCATTTTTGCTTGAAGTTTTATGAGTGGTAGTAAACCACTATTTTCATAAATTTCTTGCGAATATAAAAAATAGTGTATGGATAAATCGTAGTTTTAAAAAAATTAGAGTAAAACTGAAAATAAATTTTAAAAAATCAAAAAAAAAATCCTGATTATTTAAAAAAAAAATTTAAATCATGATTTTTTCCAGCCCTGATATATTTGTATATTTTCAGAAAGTTATAATGTAGCAAGAAAAAAGTTCAAAAAGGCAGAGGACACTAGCGATTTGAATACTGATGTTAATGAAAAAGAAGAAAAATAACCAGAAAAAGAATATCTACTTCTTCAGATGAAGAGAATGAAATACCAGATAGACTTTGCAGATAGACTTTGTTCCATGGTGCATACAAAGAACAATATAAAAATTAAAAAGGTATTTTTTAAAGCCAAAGTTATGTTTTAAGTTTATTTTGCACAGCAAATAACATACAGGGTGTAACTTAACTGCATGCATATATTTCAGGATGATTCCTCAAAAACAGCTCAGGAATAAAGTTCTAAAATATAAATATCTACATGCAATTAAGTTAAAGAGCAAGATTAACAAATATTTATTTGAATTTTGAGATTCCTCCGACTTATCCCTTTAGAAAAATTCTCCTCATTACTTAAAAAATTGTTTAAATTTTGCAACGTTTCTTCCGAATCAATTAGTAAATTCATCAAGTACTGACTAATTCGATGTCATCTCTTTCTCTTTATTGGGACTTTTTTTGGTCCTCAGTTTTTCCAAAATGTCAACAACATAGATCGTAGATATAGTGTTGTTGATAAAGTATATTTTTTAGGGTCTTCCCTAAAATAAAAATGATACTATAAAATACATTGTGTATTCACGATTTAAATGAATTGTAGCAAATTATATAGGACACACTGTATATATTTTATTTTTGTATTTTATATATATTTTATTTATTTTTGTATTATATGTATACATATATTTGTATATTACATATAATAAATATTTTTGACGAATTTTGAGTTTTTTTTTACGCCGGCTCCACACATTAGGGCCAACGTTGGGGCCAACAGCATTCGTCCAATGTGTGGATTGACGAAAGAGCATTGGCGTCAATGCTTTTTTGTTGATCTACACATTGGACGAAGCTGTTGGCTTCAACGTTTTCCCCAATGTGTGGAGCCGGCGTTACGTTATTTATAACGTACATATAACGTACTATGTACGTCCATATTCTGTTCTATAATGGCCTATAAATATCTTAAAATGTACGTGTTATGTACGTACAATTTAGTGGAAATCTAACATCCCCGGTACGTCTCATGTACGTATTGTGGACAAAACCGTACATATCTCGTATGTAAGTTACGTCCAGTGTGTACGTAATTAAAACGTCTTTAGGATGTAAGTGTGCTGTCTGGGTCCGGAGTACCCCACGGATACTCCAACACAACAAACAGACCAATTCGAACCAATTACGGAACTAGAAACCCAAATACAAACAATGAATCTCAACGACAGTTTCGACCCAAGGCTGAACTTTCCAGAACAAACGTTCATGTAGATACGCTTTCTCACACCTTATTAACCGTAAATTCAAAAAATCTTTATTACATCAAAGATGCAACCGGTAAATTTAAAATTCTTATTGATACAGGCGCAGGTATATCAATTTTTAAACCTAAAACAGCTGAAAATTATAGACGTAGATCTCCTGAAAATGTAATTATACAGGGTATTACTGATCAAAAAATTTATATCAACGAATCTGTTCTCATCCCATTCTCAGACGAGTCACACAAAGTGTATATCTATAATCTAAATATAGATTTTGATGGACTACTAGGCGCAGACTTTCTAGAACATTACGAATGCCGAGTAGATTTTAATAATAAACAACTTGTCACAAATTTTAAAACCGTACCATTATTTAAAGTTACGGAAGAAACTACGGTAAATTTACCTTTACAACCAACTATTAATTCTGATACAGAAAATTCAAATTTAAGCAACATCAAAAATTTAATTTCTATTGAACCTCGCATGGAAAAAATTTGTAAACTAAAATGTAACCTGCGAAATACCGAGGCTATACTGTTAGCCCAGGAAAACGAAAGGGTACGCTTGCCGAATGCTCTCGTAAAAATCGATAGCAATGGAGAATTTTTAACCTCAATCATAAACGCGAATGCAATACCAAAAACGGTAAATTTCTCGAACCTCGAACTAGAACCAGTACAAAAATTCAAATCAATCTTCAATCTAAACACTCAAAATTCTGACCCACACGTACTGACGGAAGATCCTTTGAAATCAGGAACGAATTGCGCTTGGATCATCTAAATGAAGAAGAAGCCGAAATAGTAACGCAGCTTTGTTTAGACTTTCAAGATATATTCTATTTAGAAGTAGACAATTTGACCTTTACCAACGAAATCAAACACCCTATTCACACCGATAATTCCCGACCGATATTTACGAAATTGTATCGCTATCCTCAGGTCCATAAAGAAGAAGTTAAATCCCAAGTATCGAAAATGTTAAGTCAAGGTATTATTCAATCCTCAATCTCACCTTGGTCCTCTCCTGTCTGGGTAGTTCCAAAAAAACTGGACGCTTCTGGTAAACAGAAATGGCGCGTTGTAGTCGACTACCGCAAACTCAACGAAGTTACAATCGGTGACAAATATCCTCTGCCCAACATTTCCGATCTTTTAGACCAACTTGGTAAATGCCAATATTTCACAACCTTAGACTTGGCTTCTGGTTTTAATCAAATTGAAATTAATCCCGCAGACATTCAAATGACTGCTTTCACAGTTGAGAACGGTCATTATGAATTCGTGCGAATGCCATTTGGCCTCAAAAATGCTCCATCAACTTTTCAAAGAGTTATGGATAACATCCTGTTAGGTATTCAAAACGAACGATGTCTCGTCTACATGGACGATATCATTATTTACTCCCCTACAATTCACGAACACATTTCCCGTCTAACTGAAGTCTTTAAACGCCTTCAACAAGCCAACCTCAAAATTCAACCAGACAAATGCGAGTTTCTCCGCAAGGAAGTCGCTTATTTAGGACATCTCATTACAAAAGATGGCGTAAAACCAAACCCTTCGAAAGTTGACGCTATTCTAAATTTTCCTCAACCGAAAAATCCAAAAGAAATTAAATCATTTCTAGGCTTAGCCGGATATTATAGGCGCTTTATCCCCAATTTCTCCAAGATTACCAAGCCCCTAACAAAACTACTACAAAAAGACATACCATTTCTCTTCGACAATGATTGTATAAATTCTTTTCAAAATTTGAAACAAACATTGACGACAATTCCGATATTAATCTACCCTAATTTTGACGAACCTTTCGTTCTAACCACTGATGCGAGCGCATTTGCCGTCGGCTCAGTGCTGAGCCAGGGGCCTATTGGCAAAAATTTACCCATTGTCTATGCTTCTAGAACCTTGTGTAGTGCAGAAACTAAATATTCAACGATTGAACGCGAGCTTTTATCCATATCGTCTCTATTGGACACAGACAAACAAGCTTCTTAAGATAGCTAACTAGCTTAAGAAACTTAAAAAGCTTGTTTGTCTCTGTCCAACAGTGACGATATTTCTTCTTTCTCTGCGCGGCTACTTCCCAATCTAGAAAAAAATTACCAGGAAATTGCCTTGTATATAAAATTTTGAAAAGTGATGATGTTAGAGAATGTAACCTTTGATTTTAGATTAGCTGATGATACGTTAAATGAGATTTGCAGTCAGTTATACTGTGTGCACAAACATCCAGGCACACTAGTTTAAGAAGATTAATCCTAATTTAGTGCACGAGGTGTTGAAGACTAGCATCTAGCCCCTGAACAACACTACTAGTGCCCGTCGCGAGCATGCACAATTTCAACCAATTGCCACTTGCCAGCAGCACGTCGAGCAGCTATTTTCTAACATTCGCGAGTATTTCTCACATTTCTCAAAATTAGGTTAGGTTATGTTATTTTAATTATAAATCAATAATTATAATCGTTAAATACCCTACTTGCTGGTGTAGGTACATAGTAGCCCTAGGTTAAAAAATTAATAATAGAAATATTAACTAAAAATTATGTAACATATTGTTTGGTGGTTATTTAAAGGTTGTTATAATTTCTTGATAAATTAAAATATAACTTTATATACAATAACAAAGGGTGAGTTTACTGTTTTTCAAACAAAAGTTTATCCAAAACATAAAAACAAAAAAACAATTTTAAGGTAAGAGCTTGTATATATTTTAATTATAAAGCAATAATTAAGGTTGTTCATGCTAGCTATAACCTAACAGAATTTTCATAGAAATACTTATTAAGAATCTTGTAACATATTATTTAGTGGTTATTTTAAAATCCATATAATTTTTTGGCAGATTAAAATAACTTTTTATATGATGACAAAGGAGCGAATTTATTTTTAACAAAAGTTCTTGCAAAATAAACACAAGCGATCAGACCATTTCACTTCACAACGCAACTATTAAAAGTGAGTGACAAATTAACGTGCAGTGTGTAGTGAGAAACAATGCGACAGGGGCTTTTTTAATTAAATTTACAAATCGTTGTCAATTATATTTAATAATGCTTTTATGTGCATACTACACCCTAACTAATAAATGTGTTAAGAAAATTTATTTTACATCAATGACACCACAGAAATAAAAAAAATTATATGAATTGCACAAATGTCTCTATCCTGTGTTTGGAACTTTTAAAATACATTTTGTAACATTTTTGAAACTGATTATTTTTTTTTAATAAATTTTATACTTTACCAACATCCGTCAGAATTAAGTACTATTTAAGAAGAAGAAACAAATTTAATGGATCTCTCAGGTTTGTATATATTAGCAGCTTTATAGTTTATAAAAAACTAAGTCCAATTAAATGCCCCCCAATAGCACAAGATCAAATAGAAATAATGAAATATAAAACTAACTACAAGGCATATTATTTAAGATTTGTTATTTATCTAGGAATTAAATTCTTTAATTACCTCCCAGTTTCAGTAAAGCAATTATGCAACGAAAAATTAAAAAAAAATGTAAAGCAATTTGTATAAATAATGATTACATGAAAACCTTAATCAGTTACAATACTTATTATTAATATCTATTTTTCATTCTCTATTCTCTTGTATTTTTCTATATTCTTACATTATAGGTAAACATTAGTGATGGCTAGGTAATTATTTCTTTATTGACTGAGCTAGGAATATGTATTTTTTATGCACATAAAAGCTCGCTAGTGATCTTAGGTGTAAAAAACAGTTATTATATAATTAACAACGTGTTGTATATTTAATTAAAAAAGCCCCTGCCGCATTGTTTCTCACTACCCAGTGCACGTTAATTTGTCACTCATTTTTAATAGTTGCGTTATGAAGTGAAATGGTCTGGTCGTTTGTTTATTTTCTGGAAGAACTTTTGTTAAAAATAAATTCACTCCTTTGTCATCATATAAAAAGCTATTTTAATCTGCCAAAAAATTATATCGATTTTAAAATAACCGCTAAATAATATGTTACCAGATTCTTAATAAGTATTTTTATGAAAATTCTTTTAGGTTATAGCTAGCATTAACAACCTTAATCATTGCTTTATAATTAAAATATATACAAGCTCTTACTTTAAAATTGTTTTTTTGTTTTTATGTTTTGGATAAACTTTTGTTTGAAAAACAGTAAACTCACCCTTTGTTATTGTATATAAAGTTATATTTTAATTTATCAAGAAATTATAACAACCTTTAAATAACCACCAAACAATATGTTACATGATTTTTAGTAAATATTTCTATGATTAATTCTTTAACCTATGGGCTACTATGTACCTACACCAGCAAGTAGGGTATTTAACGACTATAATTATTGGTTTATAATTAAAACAGCTATTAACATAACCTAACCTAATTTTGAGAAATGAGACAAATACTCGCGAGTGTTAGAAAACAGCTGCTCGACGTACTGCTGGCAAGTGGAAATTGGTTGAAATTGTGCATGCTCGCGCCGGGCACTAGTAGTGTTGTTCAAGGGCTAGATGCTAGTCTTCAACACCTCGTGCACTAAATTAGGATTAATCTTCTTAAACTAGTGTGCCTGGATGTTTGTGCACACAGTATAACTGACTGCAAATTTCATTTAACGTATCATCAGCTAATCTAAAATCAAAGGTTACATTCTCTAATATCATCACTTTTCAAAATTTTATATACAAGGTAATTTCCTGGTATTTTTTTTCTAGATTGGGAAGTAGCCGCGCAGAGAAAGAAGAAATATCGTCACTGTTGGACAGAGACAAACAAGCTTTTTAAGCTTCTTAAGCTAGCTAGCTATCTTAAGAAGCTTGTTTGTCTCTGTCCAACAGAGACGATATTTCTTCTTTCTCTGTGCAGCTACTTGCCAGTCTAGGATACTACATTATGGTATGTGGTCCCACCTTTTTACAATTTTACATTTTGCCTAAATTGGTTTGTTTATTTGCTATATTGTTCACACAAGGCCACCTGCAAATTTTTCAAGTATATTCTCATTTTCAATGTTTGTATACGCATTTTTAGTTTTTAGCCGTACTGGCTCCAAGCAAATATTTAAAAATTTACGTAAATAATTTTTTAATATTGTTGATTAATAAAAATAGACTTTTAATTACAGGTTAGATTTCCAATCTACAAAAAGAGTCCTATTTTATTAGGACAAAGTATTCAGAACTTCATAAACATTACACTGAACTAGATTTTAGTTGAAAATGCGGGAACCAGGCAGAAATTTTAATAATAGCTGCGTTATACTCTTTAATCTTAAGAAACACTTATTTTTGAGGTTAACTGTGACGTCACGTGCAGATGCCCCATTACACTTTGTCCATTGTTTAATTTTACTTACTTAATTTCTGCAGCCACTTTGATTTTTTAATGTCCTATTTTGATGGAAAAATTGTTTAAATTTAGACGTTAATTGAGAGTTGTCATCATAGATCCACATGTGGTTAAATAACTGTCAATTTTTCAATATTTTTGTAGAGGTAATATTATTCCTTAGGAGAAAGCGTCTCTAACGGATAAAAACATTTTGGTTTTAAATGGATCTAATAAATCTATGTGATTGCTTCTCATGCATTTTCAGGATAAGGGCAATGAATTAGGGGACATTTTCATGACTACTTCGAGATTTTAAAGGTAATTACGCGATTTTCCTCAATATTCTCCTCATAACTACACGCCAAAAATTTGGTTCTTGCAATTCCTATGTGTAAGTTTAAACAACAGTTTACTTTTTCAAAGTAATTTAAGTAGTCTCGTACAGGTTCAGCTGTTGATGATCTAGACTAAATTTAGAAAAACAATCGGAATTTTTTCAAATTTTACGTGTTTAGTTTTATTATATATGTATATAATTGTATAGCCGGATAATAACCAAGCGTATCTCTGCAACCAATCAGCCCTCTCTAAGGAATCCCTTATTACCGAAAATTGCTAAAAATTATTTGCTGTCTGCCATTAATGTCTAAAGGTACATGCAAAATGGCATTATAGTTATTTATGTACGAAGGGCCGAAAGTGCTCCTTTTTTTGTCGAGAATAAAGTTTGCAATCCGAAACCCGTAGTGCCGAGGTTTGCAAGTATTCGAGACCAAAAAATTCCATTGTGCGACCCGCGGTGCATATTATATTTTTCGTCATATCCACGAATCATTAGACTATGGAAAAACTAGTGGAAAACTATAATTATTTGAATAAGATTTCATATTTGCTAAGGAAATAGTAAAGATAGCGATGCTCGGAATACCCATGACAACCGTCAACAAAATACATTAGGACGCGGCTTCTATTCAAATGACAACTACTGTCAAGACAAATTAAATCATATTATTATAATAGCTCTGAGCATTTTTGAAAATAATGTCGGATATAGAAGATATAACAAGTAAGGCTTGTGTGGATTTACTTCCAAAAAATATAAAACATTTAATTTAATACTTGTTACTATGTTTATAAAATTTTTCCCAAATTTACTTTATTTCCCTAGGGACGTTATGAAAAATAACGACCGGTTGCCAATGGAAACAAGTATTTGGTACATAAAGCGTCACTTACGATCGACAGAATAATGGAATTAGAGTATACTTATGAGGGAAGTAGAAACACGATTAAGAGCGCTCCGGAGTGTGGTAAATTTGCGAATCGTAATTACTCTCATATGAACCGTTATTTTAAAATTTGGTTTTCGCTATTATTTCTTTTGAGATGTTAGAATTGTGGAAAATGGGGAAGATAATTCAAAAAAAATATATATGCATTTATTTCCTTCATTTTTGTTTTTTTTGAGAAAATTTTAGTTTTCCATGAAAGGTATAATTTATTTAGGAATTATCCCTGCGACAGAATTTAAAAAAAAATGAATTATATATTTTTAATTTGCATCCTACTATATCAAGGAATTTTTGCTGTTGAATTACAATCAAGATTGTCCGTTTCATTTATCGTTCTCCCTCGAAGAGAATCCTTTGGCCGGAGAACTTCGCGAGTAGCTATAAAAGTAATGTGTTTACAATTTACTAGTCATAGGCGGACCGAGCGAACCCTTAGAGATAACGCGCTTTATTTTTAATTTTGATATAAGAAACATATTTATATTTTACGTGCGAATAATTACGTAGTACGTTTACTTTCTAGGTTTGTGTGGTGTATCATTGTATAAATTTTTTCGTTTTTTAAAGTCGGAGGAATTATTAAGACGTCGAAGGATCTCAAATATCTATTTTAACATTATCACCAAAAGAAAAAATCGTAGACTATAATTAGAGAAGTTTTCTAAAATATTTATAAAAACTTATTAAAAACTTGTAAAATTAATAATATAGGTACAAAAAACGCAAAGCAAATGTGAGGCGAGAAATTTTAAAATTATTAACAAATTTGGATATAGTTTTAATTAATTGAATAGTGCCACTCCTTCATTGTTGGTAAGTTGTTTATAACAAAAATTACCCAAAAATTTTGAGAAATAACCATAGTAAACATTATACTCTGCTCGATTTACTGAGCATTTCATACAATTGTTGTATGTTTTATATGAGCTTTTTTGTAAAGAATGTTAATTTTAGTCATCTTTATTATACTCTTTGCAAAAACGAAGAGTATAATGCATTTGATCGGCACATTTCTAAAACCGGAAATATCGCTCGTAGAGAAAAAAATGTCATATAAGTCCGATTGTATTGAAATTTGGAAAGTAAGGTAGTGTTAGCTAGAGGAAGAATCCTATTGTTTTTGAAGAAAATCAATCAGTAAATAATAAAGTTATTATTCATTTAATTTAAAAAAATATATTTTTTTAATTTTTGTCGCTTGTACTTAAATAGAAATCTTGCGAAATGTTATCTATATATATTTTTTTTGTTTATTCATTTTACTAATATTTATATTTTATAATAATATGTCCAATGTGTTGAAATATGATTTTCGAAACATATATATTACAAACATTCAATTTTTGTAGTAATGTGTGATGGTTCAAAGTTTTGCCTTGCAATACAAAGATCGTGTGTGAACCCCAGACAGGTTGGATGTTTTTTTTTTTCAATTTTTTTTTCATATATTTGTTTTCATAACAAAGTTGATATCGCAAAATTTAGGATGTCCAAAAACTAACATTATTTGCAAGAAAACAGCGAAGAGTATCCTATAGAATGTGTAACAATTATATAAAAAGCTCAGTAAATTGGCGAAGAGTACGTTTCTAGCTTGTTTTATTTTATTATGCAAATTTAGTTGATGAAACACTCGTCTGTATACAATAAATGACTAAATCCAAACTATTTGTATTTTGCTTCGATTTCAAGTCAAAATTTACTCCAGTCAATCTGTACATTTGTAGGGTGTGAAAAAAACATTAAATTTTTTCTTAGTATTGTAGGGGGATTCTTCATTAACAATCCAAGTTTTCATCCTCAGGTGGGGCTACCTTATCGACGACATCTTGTCATACGTTTGTTCGGAATAACTCTTCTGTTGATTGTACGGAAAAAGTATTTATTATTATGAATTTGGTAGACGATAAAGTTATCGAAAACTGTAATTTTTTTGAAGCGATTAATGATTTAAAAGTAACGTCGCGAAAGTTTAATAATTAATTTCTCTACTATTGAACGAATAGATACGTTTGCATGCGGCTTATTGCTTACCGTGGGTAATAATAGTATTTTATTCAACGAGCAAGTAATAGCTGTTATACGCGAATAGAATACTATATTTTATCTATGACCCTCTCTTCGCTTGAAACCATATTTTCACGACAAAGTGCAAATTATTAAAAAAACATGATAGCAATTTTAAAATCAAGAAATCAATGTGTGTACGACAGATTGAATCGAGTCATGGCATGCATGATGTTTTTGAACTATAAAGCGTCTTTTGTGATAGACAAGTATTGAGTAATGAACATGAACTCTTCGAATTGGTTTTAACACAATGAGTAATGAATTATTAAGGCCGTGAGTAATGAGCTTATTACTTATTCAAAATATGTCTATAAAAACGAATCATTCAATAATCGTAGAAAATAGTATATTATTCAACGAATGATGGCTATTACTCAAGAGGATGACATTCACTGAGTGAGTAACAGCTATCACACGCGAGTAGAACACCATACTTTTTCTACAACTACTCAACAGGAAGTTGCGCTTTAAGGTAAATTTGCCGAAAATAATAATTGTCACAAATTGCGAGATTTTTCGGAAAAAATGCGAAGAGGCACATTGTATCGACTTACTTTATTTTTTTAGGCAGGAGAAAAAATTTAAAAAGGGCTTTTAGCTTAATCAATAATGTTTAATTTGGTTTTTTAACTTCCGGAAATTCCGAAAAAACGGCTCCGAGTGCCACGATGGAATGTGGTGATTTTTTTCAAAAATCGAGATATTGTTTAAACGTGTTTTTTATGAAACTAAGATACTATTGACACATTTTTTTTGTGTCATAGAAAGGGTTAATATGCAAAAAAGGGTTTTTGCCAGGTCGTCCAAAGGAAACTGTTGTTTGCAGAGTATGTAATATCAGAACCAATGGTCTAAAAATGTTTTTATGGCTGTTAACTAAAAATTTCTACACTTGACAGCATTTTTCTTTGTAGTGGTTTTACCCCATTCACCCTTATATTCACAACGTGTTTTAAAACAAATGTTGTTTTCTAAATAGCCAAATTCATAACATCAATTTGCTTAAATAAAACCTACAAAGAAAACTGCTGTCAAGAATAAAACATTTTAGTTAACAGCCATACAAATATTTCTAGAGTAAAAACACCTTTAGACCATTAGTTCTGATATTACATTCTCTGCAAACAACAGCTTCCTTTGGATAACCTGGCCAAACCCATTTTTGCTCTCTTTATGACACAAAAAAATGCTGTCAATAGTATCTTAGCTTTATAAAACTACGTTTACGCAATATCTCGATTAAAAAAAAATCGCCACGTTCATGACACTTGGAACCGTTTTTTCGAAATTTCTGAAAGTTGGGCCTGGATGCCAGACCTGACCACGAAAAATGTTGTCAAGGGTATTTTTGGATTTTTTAGGTCATCTTAAAACATGTATTAAATGGCCAGAAAAAAAATTCATTAAAAGTACTATGTCAAATTTCAATTTGAATTTTACAAGTCACATAACCGCGCAGAGATCTAACCCCCATTTCACCCCCTCCTCCTGCATCTACTGACAAACAGACAACAAAAAATTGAGGCAAGTACATTTTTGCTGTCGTATGAGCTAATAGCCATAATTTGGCTTTCCCCCTACAATACACAAAAATTTGTAAAGATATTTACACAAAAACTTTCCTCTCTGTTTGGCATACTTTATTTATAACTTTTTCAGTTGCATGACCATCCTGTATATTTCGTTTACTAAAATTATCAGACCAGATCGGTTTTTGTGCTGGCAGTAGTGGTCGTTTCTTATTTTTTAAAGTGACTCTGTTTTTCATTAAAATAATGTCAGGTTCCTCCTCGATAATTGTGTCAACTGCAGTCCAAATATTATTTACATCAAAGTGATCACCCTGTATATGTTTTATAAATTCCTTCCTTGACAGTTGTGTTAACTACATGCGAAATATTATTTCCCACCATTACGTTTTTTTTATTATTTTTTGTATTTTCGTATTTGACAGTAGTTGTGTTAACTGCATGCGAAATATTACTGTCTTCCGTCACACTTTTTTCCTTAGCTAACAGTAGCGTCAACTACCTACGAAATGTTTTTCTTCTTCGTCAAATGGTTTTGTAGGTATAGCACCAAAAGAGAGACAGACAGACTGACAGCCGGAATAAAAAAAAAATTCGTAATCTACATACCTAGTTTGAAATGTGAAAATCTTGAGAAATCCCGGAAGGTGATTTTTTCATAATTACAATACTTCCCTTCGGTAAGCGAGGGAAGTAAAAATATTCCTATATATATTTTTTCAAATGTCTATGTTGGCAGGAGTATCCACTGTTGCTTAGATTATTATTAATTGTAAACTTCAACATATCTAGATGAAAATCGTATCGACGGTTGAATATTATGTTATTATGAAATGTATATTAGTAAAATATATAAAAGAAATGGCAGGAAATAACGTTCCACAACATTTTCATTCAATTATAAAAAACAAAAATTGAGAAACCAAATTTCTTACATTTAAATGATTAATACCTTTTTCATTTACTAATCGATTTTGATCAAAAACAATAAGACTCCTCTTCTATCTAACACCAACTTACTGTCAATACAATCGGACTTACGTGCTTATCGTGCTTACAAAAAACGGATCGAATGGACAGACGAACGCATGGACAGCCAGACACTCGAACAGACGGACATTTTAAAAGTTGTTCAGTATTTTTTCTCTATCACACTAATATGAAAATCTGCTTTCTGAGCGACATACAGTTTTAGATACCGTGTGTGTAGTCGCGGGCTAGCCATGGGGAGAAGAATTACAACATCGCGCGTGCCAGCTGGCTGAAATGAAATAACAGAGCTGGAATGCTCCATCGACGGACGAATTTACGGCTGCCGGTGTTGTCAAATCTCTCGCGCTACGTGAATGTACATGCCTAATGGGAAATTACACGCACGATATGTGCCGACCAAATGCAATATACTTTTCGATTCTGTATTTGCGAAAAGTAATAATAATTTGACCAGTGAACTATACGCACAGAGCTTATTGAATAAAACAACTTACGGTGTTCATTTTAGTTGTACCAACGATTATATATACACATTTACTTTAGAAGATAATGCGGCCCAAATTAACATTTCCCAAAAAATGCCTCCTACCGGAGTAAATAGACCCATGTTATTTAAAGTGTTTGGAAATAAAAATCCAGTTCAAGAAAAAAATAATATTTAATTCTTTTATTAAATATATTTTTAATAGTATACCTTTATTAATTATTCTGTATTATTTATTATTATATGGATATATTTATATAACCTAATTCTACCGTTAGTTCCCATTTATTTTTTAAACACAACAGCGCAATTTTTAAAGAAAAAAATTTGTAAACCCCGTTTTGCGATAACAATAAAAAACCGATTTTACTAAATATTTAATTGCTTTATATAATTTATTTTTGTGTTCATTATTAATAATGCTGATAATTTGACTGAGACATATTAATACATATTTTACAAGGTATAACACGCCTATGACTTATTGAAAACAGTTGTTAAAACTCTCGGGACGCGCAATTAAGTAAATAAAAAATCCATAAAGGAAGGTCGTAAAACTCATTTAATGGGAACACATTATTTGATATGAAATATCTACAACGTAGCCCTTTGTTTAACGTGAAGATATTTACAATTGAGATATATAACAAAACTAGTGATGACGCTATCGACTCCGGAGAACTCTTAAATTAAAATATTTAACGATTACACCTGGAAAATTCACCTATTTTCAATAATTATATAAAATCTTAAATAAGCCGGCGAAAAATATAATGTTTACATCAAAAGTTATTTGTAATTTTGAGCAATGTTTGCTATAAATTTTGTAATTTGAGTGACGATTACTTTTTGAATGCTGTTCATTCATATCTAAAAAACGTATGACTCTTAAGTATATGATTGGTTGGTTAGTTATTATAAATTATTTCAACTAGTCTCTTTCTGTGCATGTTGTATAAAGTTTCTTTTATTTAATGTTTTTTGTAACACCGTTATATAAGTTACTTGATTGATGAATTTATATCAACATAAAACCAATGCAAATCGAAAATTTGAGCGTATCCTCATTTAAATATTAGAATAATAAAATTTAATCTTAATCGCTGTTTATGTCCATAGTCATTTTATTTAGGATTTCCGTGTTTTAAAACTACTTTCTCATTTCGAATGTAAATTATTTCTTAACTTATACGAATATACTTTCATAGAATGGCGAATTCGTCGATTCCAAAACGTCTGAAACACGTTTACCAATATGGCAATATGGCTGTAATATTTTTGTATGTATATAAAAAACAACCAAGTATTATGCAGTAGCAGATTTTGTAAATAATATAGCGAGAAAAACAAGGAGTTTAAATGATACTTATTGTACATGACATATTATATGGATTAACAATTTTAAAATATCATATTTATGAGAGTAATCAGTAATCAGTAATTACTGCCCAAAATATATCAGTTGTCCAATTCTTGATTTACGGTTGACCGAGAATTTCTTATCACCAAGCATTATATTAAGACAGCCGCTTGTCTATATTTATAGAATATTTTTTAATTTTTAACCGACTTCATAAAATTTAAAAAAGGAGGAGGTTCTCATTTCGACCCGTATTACTTCCACATCCAGTGGAAGTATAGTAACGACAAAAAATTTTTTAAAAACTTTTATTGTTCAAATAGGCTTAAAATGTCATGAAACGTCGAGATTTTAAGTTCGAGCGAAAAAAAATTTTCTATCTGTCGGTCTGTCTGTCTGTAACTTTTTTTGTGCGCGCGTTTACTCTGGAACCGTTTAAGATATTGACTTGAAATTTGGTACACATATGTACCATAACGAGATCTGGAACTAGATTATATTTTAATCTTGTTCCGTCGAAGAGTTGGGGGGTAAATTGGGGTAAATGAGGGTAAATGGGGGTAAATAGGTAAATCAAGCAGGTTAAGAGTCCATAAAATTGGTATTTAGTATATATCAAAGAACTTAGTCTCAAAAAATTTTTTGGCATTAGCCACCCCCATTACTACCCCCACCTCATTATTAAAGGAGATGAAAAAAAAATAAAATTGTAATTTAGCGTGTATACAAGAACCTAAGCCTCAATATTTTTTTACTTAATCCACCCCCACTCCTCTACCACCATCCCCAACCACCCACTACCGATGTGGCATATCGTTTTATAGGTTTTTGGGGTAGGCGATTTCAAATATCATGTTATTAAAGTTACTTCAAGTAATATACATGTGCAGTAGCTTTCCTCGAATACCATCGATGCGCAGTGGCTTTTCCAGAGTACTATAGTTATTAAAGTTACTTCGAGTAGTATGGATGGATGCGCAGTGGATTCCCTCGAGTACCATCGATGAGCAGTAGGTTACCTCTGGTAGTATGGATGCGCAGTAGGTTTCCTCGAGTATTTTGGATGCGCAGTGGCTTTTCTAGAGTACTATAGATGCACAGTAGATTACCTCAAGTAGTATGGATGCGCAGTGGGTTTCCTCGAGTCAAATAGATGCGCAGTGGGTTATTTCAAGTAATATAGATGCGCAGTAGGTTTCACCGAGTATTATGGATGCGCAGTAGGTTACCTCAAGTGGTATGGATGCGCAGTGGGTTTCCTCGAGTAAAATGGATGTGCAGTAATTTTTTTCTAGAAGTATGAATGCGCAGTGGCTTTCCTCTAGTAAATCAGATACACAGTGGGTTACCTCGAGTAATATGGATGCGTAGTAGGTTTTATTGAAGAAAATGCTTGAAGTAGAGGCTTTACTTCTATCGTGTAGTCCACGTCACAGAATTATTTTTTTATATCTTTGTCAAGCTATTTTCTGCGAATTACTTGCACCTCCAGTTGAAGTATACTAACGCATGAAAAACTTTTGAAAATTTTCATTGTACAAATAGGCTTAGAATGTCATGAAACGTCAATATGTTAAGTTTGAATAAAATAAATTTGTCTGTCGCGTCGGTCTGTCCGTTAGTCTGGTATCTGTTTGGTGTTCACGATTACTCTGGAACCGTTTAAGATATTGACTTAAAATATGGCACACGTATATATTTTAACGAGATCTGGAACTAAATTGAGATAAATAGGTAAATCAAGCAATTAAGAATGCATGAAATTGGTATTTAGTAAATATAAGAGGAGCTAAGGTCTCAAAAACATTTTTGGCAATAGCCACCAAAGGGGGTGAAAAAATATTGTGATTTAGTGTGTGTAGTCATCAAGAATTTTTTTCACTTCATTCACCCCCACCACAACCACCATCCCTACTGCTGATGGGGCATATCGTTTTATGGCTTTTTCTCGTACACGATTTCAAATATTATACCATCAAAGTTCCATAAACAATTATTTCCACTTAGTGGAGTGCAATTATAGTATTTTAGTTGTAAGATACTTAGATAGGAAGTCTGGATGTGGAAGTGGTGATTCCTTAGGCAGCGGTTTTTTTATATTTATTATTTATAAATTCGCTTAAGTGATTTCTATGAAATCTTTTCAAACTGTATGGCTCAGTGCTGTCTACTAGGTGAGCAAAATTTGGAAGCAAGATTTTTAAGAATATTTGACAATATGGCGAAGTCCCCAGTGATCATTTAGTTTCATAAAATTTAATTTTGTGACAAAAAATTAAAATTTCGTCGAAATTGCATTAAAATTGGTAGATGGTCAGACACTGCTGCTTTTGCTGCGCAGTTCTAGGCTCGCATCTGCAAAAGTTTCTTATCGTGTTCACACTGATCCTAAAAGAAGCGTGCAGCGGGCAGTTTTTTCTACTGCAGCTGCCCGTCGAACTTCAAGTCTGGATAAAGATTGCAGTGATGTTCACACACAACACGCTGTTTTTGCATCGTGCAACCAGCTGCTGTATGCAACCTATTGTTTCTTGGCCTCTCGCCGTTTTCGTGTAGTAATAAATGTAATAAAATCCAATTTGTGTACTGTAAAATATAGATGACGAGACAGTAGCTACTGCTTGTTCATTACTATTAAAACCAGGGCTGACTTGATTTAAATCATTTGATTAAATCACGTTTAAAATCATGATTTTAATCAAGCAATTTTTATTTAAAAAAACAGTGACTCTTTTGTTCTCAAGTTCTCAAGTTTATATAAGAAAAAAATACAAACTTTGTTAATATTAATTTTTATTTGCAAACATAAAACTTTAAAAAGCTTTTAATTTAAAAGCTTAAAACATTAACTTAACAAATATATGAACATATAAATAACCGCTACCTAAGGAGTCACTACTTCCACATTCAGACTACTTATCCAAGTCTCTTACAACGAAAATACTATATTTGCACTCCACTTTGTGGAAATAATTGTTTATGGAATTTTAGTAATATATTTGAAGTCGTGTACCCCAAAAACCCATAAAATAATATGCCACATCGGTAGTGGGGGTGAATGAAGTGAAAGAAGTTCTTGATGACTTTGCTTCTTGTACACACACTAAATCACAATAATTTTTCACCCACTTTAATAATGGTGAGGTGGTAATAGGAGTGGCTAATGCCAAAAATTTTTTTGAGACCTTAGCTCCTCTTATATTACATGCCAACTTCAAGGACTCTTACTTGATTTACCTATTTACCCCCTTTACCCCAATTTACCCCTCAACTCTTTAACGGAATAAAATAAAAATATAATTTAGTTCCAGATGTCGTTAATCGTGAGCACCAAAAAGTTACAACCCCAACAGGCAGACTGACGCGACAGACATATTTTCTTTTGCTCAAACTTAAAATCTTGTCGTTTCATGACATTTTAAGACTATTTGAACAATGAAAATTTTCAAGCATTTCTTTGCGTTGGCACACTTCCACTCGATGTGGAAGTAATACGCAAAAAATCGCATGACAAAGACATAAAAAATCATTGTGTGCCTGGACTATAGATAGAAGTAAAGCATCTACTTTGAAGCATTTTCTTCGAGGAAACCAACTACGCATCCATACTACTCGAGGTTACCCACCGTGCATCCAGTTTACTCGAGGAAAGCCCCTGTACATCATAATTTCGGGGAAACCCACTGCGCATTCATACTACTTGAAGTAATCAATTTTACTTGAGGACACCCACTGCGCAACCATACTACTTGAGGTAACCTACCGCGCATCTTTAGCACTCGAGAAAAGCCACTGCGCGTCCGTACTACTTGCACATCCATACTATTTAAGGTAACCTACTGCGCATCTATAGTACTGGAGAAAAGCCACCGCGCATCCGAAATACTCGAGGAAACATACTACACGTGGTAACCTACTGCGCATCAATGGTACTCGAGAAAAACCACTGCGCATCCATACTGCTCGAGGTCACCTACTGCGTCGATGGTACTCGAGGAAAGCCACTGCGCATCCATAATACTGGGGGAAAACCTACTGCGCATCCATAGTACTCGAGAAAAGCTACTGCGCATCCATCCTACTCCTACAGGTTGCATGATATTCTAATTTGAAATCGTAGAAGTTAGACACACACGCGATGACGCGTCCCGACGCCATCTCCTCATATATCCTTGACACATTGGTGTCAATTTAGCAACCTGCTAAAATAATCTTGAAAGGCAGGCACGCTGATGTTCGTTTGTTCATAGGACTTACAATGCAACAATTACAATGCAACCTGTATGGTGTTTGTAAATATTAAAATTCCATACCTAGATTTTCTCTCCAAGTCTCTCACAACGAAAACAATTTTGATACTATATTTACACTTCACTATGTGGAAATATGGAATTTTGATAACATAATATTTGAAATCGTCTACCCCAAAAACCCATAAAATGATATGCCACATCGGTAGTGAGGTTGGGGGGTGGTGGTGGTAGAGGGGTGGTAGTGGGGTGGTAGTGGGGTGGATGAAGTAAAAAAAAATTTTGAGGCCCTAGGTTTTTGTATGCACGCTGAATTACAATTTTATTTTTTCACCCCTTTTAATAATGAGGTGGGGGTAGTAACGGGCTAATGTCAAAAAAAATTTTGATTTTATATATACTAAATACCAATTTTATGGACTCTTACATGCTTGATTCACCTATTTAACCCAATTTACCCCAATTTACACCCCAACCCTTCAACGGAATAAGATCAAAATATAATCTAGTTTCAGATCTCATTAAAATACCAAAATGTACCAAATTGTACCAAATGTGTACCCAATTTCAAGTCAATATCTTAAACGATTCCAGAGCAATCGTGCCCACAAAAAAGTTACAGACAGAGAGACAGACAGATTTTTTCTTTTGCTCGAACTTAAAATCTCGACGTTTTATGACATTCTAAGCCTATTTGAATAATACATTTTTCTATGATGATGCTTTTTCATTGCCCAATCTATTCCTAATACCTGAATGAAAGCGAAAAAAGCATTCTTTCCACGTTTGTAGAAGAACCAACGGCACACAGAAAAAGAAATTATTAGATCCAGTGCTTTGTTAATTTGTGGAATATCTTTTTGAGATTTCCACCACTGCACTACGTTAACATTTTGAAATATTTATTCTGAAAACAATGTTTCTTAGCTATAAATATCAAAACTTAAAGATCCTTCCAAGATCAAACATGTATCATATTAAAAAATTCCCTACATGTTGCAGCTTTGTTTAATCTTTTTTTGTAACTATAAACATACAAAATATAATTCATTTAAAAACATTAATATTTTTGTCAAGTCGCGACATATATTATTATTTGAAATTAAGCAATTACCTACCTCGAAATGTTCAGTACATAAATGAACAACTTTTATAGTGCACTCACTACCGCTGCAAAAGATTCACTTGAATTGATTCACTTGAACTGCGCAGTTTTTAACACTGCACCCCAACAAAAGTAGCTGTGTCTGACCGTACTTTTAGGTATTCTAGAAGTAGCTCATAACGGATGTGATGTCAAAAGTTGAGAATTCAAAATGACGAAAATAATATAGCTGCGATAGATGTAATATATTTGCATATTCACATGAAATTTAATACATAGTGATTTCAAGATTATTTGATAACGAACTTAATGTTAAAGCTTAAAAAGTTAAAACGACGGGTATTTTTCTGTGTAGAAACTAAATAAAGAAGCCACTAAAAATGGTGAAAAAAAATTTAAAAAAAAACCGCCTTCAAGGAAGATACCTAAAAATTACGAAATAAAATTTTACCGTCGCCCAGGTTATTGAATCTTATTACCTAATATTGACATTGAGGTCCCTGCAAAATTGAAGAAATAGCAAAATCAAACTTGGCTTGAACTGGACAGTCCAGTTCGAGCAACGAAGAGCAGCAGTAGGCAGCTTTCAGCGAGAACCTGAAGATGGGATTCTGTCGAAACGTCAATTAGACAATGGCTCCAGTAGGAGCCTATCAACTACGTGGGAAAACACCCAGAAGTACACCATATATATATATATATATATATATATATATATATATATATATATATATATATATATATATACATATATATATATATATATATATATATATACATATATATATATATATATATATATATATATATATATATATATATATATATATATATATATATATATACATATATATATATATATATATATATATATACATATATATATATATATATATATATATATACATATATATATATATATATATATATATATATATATATATATATATATATATATATATATATCGAACCATTCCTTACCCTTCCTAGACCTGGTTCCAAAGTGGGAGCCGAAACGTCGAGACTCCAATAATCTCAGACGCGGTTCAACCCGTGAACCTAGTATTTTTCATATATATATATATGTATATATATATATATATATATATATATATATATATATATATATATATATATATATATATATATATATGGAACCAGGTCTAGGAAGGGTAAGGAATGGTTCGAGTCCGGGGCCTCAATCTGCCTACTCCCCAGGTCGAACCTTGGTTCGTCTCTAAGATCTCAATCTCAGTTCTTAGAGAGAACTGACGAGTTGTGGCTTGAGGTGAGGTATTTATAGTAGGATTGATGGGTGTGGTGAGCACTGGTGCGGAACGGTTGTGCGTGGTAGGAGGGTCGCTGTGTGGTGTTAGTGAGGGTTGTGTAGTTAGTGGAGATATTAGTGATTTCCAAGCAGTTGGAAGTCGAAGACTGTCGTCCCTTTTGTTTAAACAATTAGGACGCTTCTCGATTTCAATTGCTTCGCGGATCGTTCGTGTTTTTCGGGAATATACAGGTGCTATTGTTTTTGTGTTGTCAAAGTCTATGTTATGTCCAGTCTGGAGACGGTGTTGTGCTAGGGATGAGGTAAGGTCAGTATTTCTGACTGCTAGGCGATGTTCGTATACCCTGTTGTTAATGCGTCTGTTTGTTTGTCCAATGTAAGTTTGGGGACAGTCGGAGCAAGGTATTTCGTAAACGCCATGGGAGTCATTAAGGACTTTTGGGGACTTGATAAGGTTGGAAATAGTCTGTTGTGTTGTGAATATTGTTTTTATGTTGTTTGTTTTTAGGACTTTGGAGATTCGGTCTGTAACACCTTTGATGTAAGGTAGGAAGGCTTTGTGTTGTTCAGGTGGGGATGTATCCGGAAGTTGTGTTTGGGGTGGGTACTGTGCTTTATTTATGGTCCGTCTTATATGGTTTCCGTCATAACCGTTTTGTACGAGTGCGTGTTCTAATGTGTGCAATTCCGTTTGTCTGTTGTGGCTGTCAGTTAGTCTGAGGGATCTTGTTATAAGAGTGTTGACGACCGAATTTATTTGTGAGGGATGGTGATGGGAGTTTGCATTTAGGTAACGGTTTGTGTGGGATGGTTTTCGGTAAACAGAGTAAGAGAATTGGTGTGTGTTATTTTTAGTGATAAGGACATCTAGGAAAGGTAGGGACGAATTATTCTCCACTTCCATGGTGAACTGTATTTTGGGATGGATGTTGTTTAAGTGGGACAAGAAAGTATTTAGGGAATCCCTACCGTGCGGCCAGATAACGAAGGTGTCATCAACGTATCTTAACCAACACGTGGGTTTCAGGTCGGAAGTGTTGAGGGCTTCAGTTTCGAAGTTGTCCATGAAGATATTGGCTATGATGGGGGATACAGGTGATCCCATAGGGGCTCCACTTATTTGTTTATAGTATATAGTATTATAGTATATATATATATATATATATATATATATATATATATATATATATATATATATATATATATATATATATATATATATATATATATATGTTAGATCACGATTTACATGAGTGACTTTTTAAAAAGATTTATTTAGTTACATGGAGCCAACGTTGGCTCTTGAAGAAGGAATAATACAATAATTAGAAGCGTTTCATTCTAAGTGAGTTTAAAAACTGATTCAACAAAGCGTGTTTAGTCATATTTATAACATACAGAACCTGAGTAAGCAAAATATATAACAAAGGAATTGCAGTTCTGCAGTCTGCACAAGTTATGAGAAACAAAGGTGTAATATGATATCTTGAAGATAAGCAATTAATAAGAGAAGCTGTTATCGTGAAATACGATATACCTGTGAAGGTTTATTATGGCTAAGTCGCAATAAGATAGCGTGTAATATTATATAACAACTTCCCCCTTAATAAAAAAGTTGATGTTATGCAGCAACTTTTGAAAAGTGTTAAAACGTTAAATGAATATAATGCAAAAATAAATTGAAACAATGTTGAATGAATACAAAGCAAAATAATAAAATAATGTAAAAGTTAAAATTGGTAAGCGATAATAAAACATTACATAACGTAATAAGGATAAAATACAATAGTCTAAATTAATAGACAAGAGTAAAACTCCACATGAAAGTCTATGTTAACTCGATGTCCTCTTCTTCTTGAGGTCTAATACCGGGTCGCTTTCTTGGAGGGATCAGTCTAGGAAATTTGGTAAATACTCTGCTTCGCTCTGAAGGAGGTGAAGGAGGGTTATCCGTTGAGGGTTGGATTCGCAATGCTCCACATCTTCTTCTTCTGCATTTACAAGTTATGTAAAGTAGAACTAATAGGATGATGAGAGTGATTATGAAGTATGTGAACCAAGATACATGTTTGGTCACAAAAGGTTCGTTTATGAGGTCGTCTAGGTCTTTGGAATATTGCTCTAGTTTGTTTTTAGCAATATCTAAATCTTCTACGTCGAGACTGATTAATTTAAGCGGTTTTAATTTTGGGATTTCGATTTTGTCGGGCATGTGATTGCAGCATTCAAAAGGAATTTGGATTGGATGTGAATTGTCCTTAATTTCGGAAAAGTCTTTAGCACTGGCTTGTATTCGAGTAATGCCTGCATAGGCGTAACATCCTGGTTGTAGTTTTATGATGGAATTTTTGTTAATTAGCTCTGTTATGGATTCTCTCTTCGGGCAGTTGATGGTAATGTGAAGTGGTTCGGAATTAATTACTAGCCATGTGTTGTCTTCAAGTTCTTGGACGTTGTATCCTTGACTAATGATGAAGGAAGTTTGACAATTTTCTGGGAGTTTCGGCAATGGTTTTAATATTCTAGCTTCACAAATGGCATTTTGGTCGATAGGATAAGCAAACAGGTTCGAACATAGTTTGGTTCCAAAATAAAGTGGTTTGCATTCTTTCAAATTTTGTATAGGTATGTACATTAAAGAATCATCGTCTCTCGCGATAAACTTTTGTGAAATAGATAAAAAGTGATGTAGACCAGTTCTGTTATCAAGTATAGGTATAGGGTACAGACGAAAGGTGTTGTAATTTTGAGGTTCAATGAGAGGTATTGTTAAAACAAATATTAAGTTAGAATCTAGTTGAAAAGCTTTTAGTTCAATAATATCCAGATATTGAGCAACTGCTGATAGTTTAATTGGAAGAGGTAAATTGTTCCTTCGCAAACTCTGTGAAATCTCTTGTAACGCCGTTACTAAGTGATCAGGTGTTATGATTGATGAATGAATAATTCTTAATCTGGCGAATGTTATTGAATTTAAAATATCGTTTAGATTGTCTTCGATATACAAATAGCTGGCCATTAGTTGTTCGGAAATGTATAGAAATTTTAGTTTTATTTCGGCAGCTTGGATCGTTTGAGTCATAGTTTGAATTGTGTGCTCGATTTCTTTGATATCTTTGTTAAATGTTTCCTCATCAATTTGTAATTTTTGTATAGTTGAGTTGAAATTTTTGATAACAGAAGTTGTAACTGAGATTTGATTTTTGATTAAGTTTTCTAATTGATGTTCGTCATTATTTAATTTATTTATACAGTTAGTGTAGTACTCGCCATCTTCGGCGTCTAAGTTTCCGGTAATTGATTTGAATATTGTTCCGAAACCGTTAAGTATTCCGCGTTTATATCTCTTTGTGTCTGAAAAGACTTCGTCAAATTTCGTTTTTATTGAACTAGCTATTTGCATTAAAAGGTTAAACTCTGTTTTAACTTCGCTTCTAAACAGGATTGATTTTTGATCAGCACCATCGAGGGTGTTCAAGATTCTGTCTAAATTATTTTGATTCTTGTCAAAAGCTAGTTTGAGGGATGAAATATTTTTATGCACTAGTAGAGTCCATTTGTCATTTGTCACCACGATGTCCGTGTCTTGGTGATAGTATACACCAACAGTGTTATTGATCGGGGTAATTTTGTATTGACAGAGTGCTGATCCGAACAGCAGGAGAAACCTGAAAATAAATTTAATTTTCAGTATATGGTTTCATTCTATCAAAATTTACTTTAGTTTCTTGTTTTGTTTCGAGATTTAATAGGGTAGCAGAATTTTGAAAAATTTCTTTTATTTTAAAGGGACCGTTAAATTTGTTTTGTAGTTTGTTCTTAATTTGTGATTCTTTTACATAAACTAAGTCGCCTATTTTGTATTCAGGTCGTTTTTGGGGAATATTTCTGTCGAAGCGAACTTTTGCTTTCTCTTTTTGAGATTGTGTTCGACTACGGGCTATTTTATAGTAGTGGGATATTCTATTGTTTAAATCTCTAACGTATTTAGTTATTAATTCTTTTTGGTTGTACAAAGTTTCGGGTGGTCTGTTAGATGTATGACCAAAGATAAGTTCATATGGGGTAAAACCGTGTGTTTTATTTACCGAATTGTTATAGCATATTACTGCATATGGTAAAATCGTGAAAGGATGTTCGTTTGGGTTTTCAGTTTTGTGGATTCTTATCATTTCGGCTAAAGTAGCATGAAATCTTTCTATGGATCCGTTCGATTGGGGATGTCCTACGCTTGAATAAGTTAATTTTATGTCGTAGAGGGTGCAGAGATCTTTGAGCAAGCGGTTGTCAAATTCGCCACCGTAATCGCAATGGATTCTTAATGGGGTACCGTAATGTTGGAAATATAACAACAAAGTGTTTACGACAGATTTTGCGGATTTATCCGGGACTGCATATGCTTGCGTGAATTTAGTTAATTCGTCGCGAATGGTTAAAGCATAATTTCGAGTAGGGAATTCAAATAAATCGATATTGATTCTTTCGAATGGTGTTCTTGGGGTTTCTGTGACTACTAGAGGGTTATTAAGGTTTTTCCGGCATACTTTAGTTTTTTGGCAAGTTTCGCAATTTTTTATAAAATTTTCAACGTCTTTAGTTAGACCTTGCCAAGTGTATTTTTCTCTAATTCTTCGAATAGTTTCGTTTATTCCGCGGTGTAGATTATTTTTACCAAAATGATTTTGCTCCAATATAATTGGAATTTCGTCTTCGTCGGCAGTTCTGACGATATCTTGACAAATTACTACTTTTAAGTCTTTTTCCGCAAAAATGAATGATAGGATTTCAAGTATGGGGAGATCTAAATTATTTTCGACAAAGTATGTCTTAGAGAGATCTAGAACATCTTGATTTTTAAATAGTACCAAAAATAGATGTTCAATTACAGATTCGATATCAAAAGGTAGAGGGATGATAAAATATCTCCTATGTCTGACTGTTTTGCTTGATACAATATTGATTTTATCGTTATGAAATTCGGGGTTTTCTTCGAATATGTCCTCGATAATTTTGTGATGTAGGTCTTGTAAGTTGTTTTGTTGGAAAAAGGTTATAATATCTTTATGTTCTCGATACAAAAGTTGTTTGTTCGAGGCTTTGATTTTCGAATAGTCAATTAAAGATGTTGTTTTATATAAGTTGGCGAAAGTTTCAAATTCTTGGGAAATCTGTTCGTTAGTGATTTCGTTATTATCGTCTGGGTTTTCGTCGTCGTCTGACTCTTCGTCGTTCGCGGCTAGAACCTTTGAATAGAATTTGGAACATTCAGAAAAATGATTAATTTTGATTCTGGAAAGTGCATCCGCGTTCTTATTGATTTTGCCGGGTTTATAATTTATTTCGTAATCGTACTCTTCTAATTTGAGTCGCCAACGAGCAAGTCTACTTCCTGGATCTTTTATAGAGAATAGCCAGGTGAGTGGTCTGTGGTCGGTGACAAGTTTGAACTTTCTACCGTACAGGTATGGTCTAAAGTGCTTTACACTCCATACTATGGATAAAAGCTCGCGTTCAATCGTTGAATATTTAGTTTCTGCACTGCACAAGGTTCTAGAAGCATAGGCAATGGGTAAATCTTTGCCAATGGGCCCCTGGCTCAGCACTGAGCCGACGGCAAATGCGCTCGCATCAGTGGTTAGAACGAAAGGTTTATCAAAGTTGGGGTAGATCAATATCGGAGTTGTCGTTAATGTTTGTTTCAAATTTTGAAAAGAATTTATACAATCATTGTCGAAGAGAAATGGTATGTCTTTTTGTAGTAGTTTTGTTAAGGGCTTGGTAATCTTGGAAAAATTGGGGATAAAGCGCCTATAATATCCGGCTAAGCCGAGAAATGATTTAATTTCTTTTTGATTTTTTGGTTGAGGGAAATTTAGAATAGCGTCAACTTTCGAAGGATTCGGTTTTACGCCGTCTTTTGTAATGAGATGTCCTAAATAAGCGACTTCCTTGCGGAGAAACTCGCATTTGTCTGGTTGAATTTTGAGGTTGGCTTTTTGAAGGCGTTTAAAGACTTCAGTTAGACGAGAAATGTGTTCGTGAATTGTAGGAGAGTAAATAATGATATCGTCCATGTAGACGAGACATCGTTCATTTTGAATACCTAACAGGATGTTATCCATAACTCTTTGAAAAGTTGATGGAGCGTTTTTGAGTCCAAATGGCATTCGCACGAATTCATAATGACCGTTCTCAACTGTGAGAGCAGTCTTTTGAATATCTGCGGGATTAATTTCGATTTGGTGGAAACCAGAAGCCAAGTCTAAGGTTGTGAAATATTGGCATTTGCCAAGTTGGTCTAAAAGATCGGAAATGTTGGGCAGAGGATATTTGTCACCAATTGTAACCTCGTTGAGTTTGCGGTAGTCGACTACGACGCGCCATTTCTGTTTACCAGAAGCGTCCAGTTTTTTGGGAACTACCCAGACAGGAGAGGACCAAGGTGAGATTGAGGGTTGAATAATACCTTGACTTAACATTTTCGATACTTGGGACTTAACTTCTTCTTTATGGACCTGAGGATATCGATACGATTTAGTGAATATCGGTCGGGAATTTTCGGTGTCAATAGAATGCTTAATTTCGTTAGTAAAAGTTAAATTGTCTCCTTCCAAATAGAATATATCTTGAAAGTCTAAACAAAGCTGCGTTACTATTTCGGCCTCTTCTTCGTTTAGATGATCCAAGCGCAATTCGTTCCTAATTTCGAAGGATCTGTCTGTCTGTGGATGTTTGTCGGAATTTTGAGTATTTAAATTAAAAATTGATTTGAATTTTTGTACTGGTTCTAGTTTAAGGTTAGAGAAATTTATAGTTTTCGGTATTGCGTTAGCGTTCACGATCGAAGTTAAAAATTCTCCGTTGCTGTCGATTTTTACGAGAGCATTTGGTAGGCGTACTTTTTCAATTTCTTGGGCTAACAGTATAGCCTCGGTATTTTGCAGATTACATTTTAATTTACAGATTTTTTCCATGCGAGGTTCGATAGAAATTAAATTTTTGATGTTGCTTAAATTTGGATTTTGGTTTTTGATGTTAGAGTTACCAGTTGGTTGTACAGGTAAATTTACTGTAGTTTCTTCCGTGACTTTAAATAGTGGTACGGTTTTAAAATTTGTGACTAGTTGTTTATTTTTGAAATCTACTCGGCATTCGTAATGTTCTAAAAAGTCTGCGCCTAGTAGTCCATCAAAATCTATATCTAGGTTATAGATATAAACCTTGTGTGACTCATCTGAAAAGGGGATGAGAACAGATTCGTTGATATAAATTTTTTGATCAGTAATACCCTGTATAATTACATTTTCAGGGGATCTACGTCTATAATTTTCAGCTGTTTTAGGTTTAAAAATTGAAATTCCTGCACCTGTGTCAATCAAAATTTTAAATTTGCCGGTTGCGTCTTTGATGTAATAAAGATTTTTTGAATTTACGGTTAATAGGGTGTGAGAAAGCGTATTTACATGAACGTCTGTTCTGGGAAGTTCAGCATTGGATCGAAACTGTCGTTGAGATTCATTGTTTGTATTTGGTTTGATATTTGGTCGAATTGGTCTATTTGTTGTGTTGGAGTATCCGTGGGGTACTCCGGATCTAAGCGAAAATCCTGAGGATTAGCAGTATAATCCTCCTGCAGTGTTTGAGAATTAGCAGTATAATTCTCGTACTGCTCATAATATTGAGAATTAGCCGTATAATTATCTGAAAAGTTTTGAGCGTTGCCTGAATCGTAATTTTCATAACTATCACTTACGTTTTGATAATCGGGTGAGTAGTCATTATATTGATTATAGTTACATTGATTATCATAATTGTCATAGGGTTCGTAATTCAAATGATGAGCTTTTTGCTGGTTAAAGCGATTAAAATTTGGGTTAGGTTGGATAGCTGATGGTCGCTGTTGCATAAAATTAGGGTTCGGCCTTATGGCTGAGGGCCTGTTTTGCTGTGATTGATTTGGCTGATTATTTTGAGGGAATGTCCTCTGACTAAATTGATTATTACTCGGTTGTGCGAAGTTTTGATGAGAAAAATTTTGTGAGTTTGGGTTTCCTTGGAAACTTGGTCTCTGGAAGTTTTGAGACTGTTGCCTTGTGCGGCATTCGCTTATTACATGTCCATTCCGTTTACAGAAGGAACAAAACTTTTGTTGCAAATTGGGACCTTGTGGTCGCTTTTGTTGAATTACTGGATTTTTGACTGGACTATTTTTTGGGAATTTTTGCTGTTCAATATAAGAGAGTTGTAGCTCTCTACGAATTCTAATAATCGCGTTCATTATAGAAGGAGGGTTACTGGCACGTATTATTCTGCCTAGATTTGGTTCTAGACCCGTTAACAAATTATTTAATGTCATAGTTTCAATCAGGTTTGTTTGCGCGGTTCTTTGCTCCGAAGTTAAATTTTGTTTTTGCACTGCAGCGTGCATTTTCGCATTGTGCGTTTGTAAACGCGAAACAAATGTTAAGGCGGATTCACTAGGTAATTGGTGAATTCGTTGTAGGTCCTGAATTAGGGACGTTAAATCTCGGGAGTCTCCGAAGTGAGTTTCTAGTAGTGCCTTTATTTCTGGCCATGTGCTAGGGTTGCGTGAATTTATAAGTTCGGCGGCTCTGCCTTTTAATTTATTTTTGATGTGCATGGTTAATAGAATTTTTTGGTCATGAATTGCCATACTTTGTGCACAGGAACACGAGTTTAGGAATGTCTGTAAATTTATGGCATTGCCATCGAATTCTGGTATTAGTGAAAAAATTTCAGAGAGCTTGTAAGGCTCAATTTGTTGTGGTTGTTGTTGTTGTTGTTCGGCTGGTGCCGGTGGCACTGGTTGAACAGTCTCTGGTTGAGCTCTATCAGGCATTTTGCTTTTTTATTTAGAGATTTTTGAACTAAAATTGGTTACGTATCAGAAGTATGATACGGAAATTAAATTAAAATTAGCTTGTTTTGTTACGTCGTAAATGAATTGTGTATTAACTGTATAATACACAGTCGTTTCGTGAATACGAAAATAAATAACTTAAAATTAAAATTGTTGCGTTGTAGCTTGTATAGGATTTGTTTGATAACAGAATTGGCTTTGTTTGCCGAGTGTATTAGCGGTATAATACACGTAAATAATTGTGATAAATAATATTTGTAAAAATGAAAAGAAATAACGAGATGATTCTTAAAATGACTTACGTTAATTTCATCTCCATGAGTAGGTTCTTCGTCCGTCAAGGGATTGGGATCCGCCACCACCAGTGAGGAAGGTCTCCTTGTTCTTGCAGATATACACGCACTAGTTAGGCACCTTCTGCAGATGTTGTCCTTGTTCTTTTGCGCTTCACTACCAGTTAGGCTTCTTGTTCTGATGATGTTTACGGATCCTACCGACTGCGCCAATGTTAGATCACGATTTACATGAGTGACTTTTTAAAAAGATTTATTTAGTTACATGGAGCCAACGTTGGCTCTTGAAGAAGGAATAATACAATAATTAGAAGCGTTTCATTCTAAGTGAGTTTAATAACTGATTCAACAAAGCGTGTTTAGTCATATTTATAACATACAGAACCTGATTAAGCAAAATATATAACAAAGGAATTGCAGTTCTGCAGTCTGCACAAGTTATGAGAAACTAAGGTGTAATATGATATCTTGAAGATAAGCAATTAATAAGAGAAGCTGTTATCGTGAAATACGATATACCTGTGAAGGTTTATTATGGCTAAGTCGCAATAAGATAGCGTGTAATATTATATAACCGTGAAGGTGTGTTAGGGGCGACAAACCCATGTGTATATACATCCAATTATTCGTTGGATAGTTCTCTCCGAGTCCCATAGGTTTAATGCAAAATTTTCCCTACCCTGAACAATTATTCAAAAATCCCAAAAAGTGATTTTCCCCATGCAATTTAAATGGGAAACTTCAGGTCTCCATAGGCACCACTTAAAATCAAAATTTTGAACAACCAAAAAATACGTGAGTACTTTTTTCGGATTTGGAAACAAATTGGGGGGATCGAGACCCTCTATAAAAAACCGGTGCCCAAGGAATCACTACTTCCACATCCAAATTTTTTATCTAAGTCATTCACAACGAAAAAATTTTGTATGTGAAAATAATTGTTTATGGAACTTTAATAATATAATATTTGAAATCCTCTACCCAAAAAACCCATAAAACGATACCCCACATCGGTAGCGGGGTGGGGGTGGTGATAGGGGGTGGTAGTGAGAGTGGATGAAGTAAAAAAACATTTTGAGGTTTCTGGATTTTGTACACACCCTAAATCACATTTTTTTTCATCCCCTTTAATGATGGAGTGGGGGTGGTAATGGGGGTGGCTAATGCCAAATTTTTTTTTTTAACCCTCAGTTTCTCTTGTATATACTAAATACCAATTTTATGGACTCTTACCTGCTTGATTTACCTATTTTCCCCAAATTTACATTGATCAAATGCGGAGCTGGCCAATTTACCCTTCGACGGAACAAGACGAAAATACATATGTGTACCAAATTTCAAGTCAATATCTCAAACGGTTCCAGAGTAAACGTGCGCACAAAAAAAGTTACAGACAGACCGACAGACAGACCGACAGACAGACCGACAGACAGAAATTTTTTTTTCGCTCAAACTTAAAATCTCGACGTTTCGTGACATTCTAAGCCTATTCGAACAATAAAAATTTTTAAAAATTTTTTTTGTCGTTACTATACTTCCACTGGATGTGGAAGTAAAATTAAGGCATTTTTGGACCACCCTACTGTCTACTGCTGCTCCTCGTTGCTCGAACTAAACTGTGTTCAGTTTGAGCAACGAGGAGCAGCAGTAGACAGCTTTCAGCGAAAACCTGAAGATGGCAGATTAGATTTTGTCGAAACGTCGTTTAGACAACCGCGGCTGCAGCAGGAGCCTATCAACTACGCGGGAAAACACCCAGAAGTACACCAACACATTTAACACCTGCAAAATCCTTGAATAGAAAGTATACACCCACGGTAATATTTTTTTTACTAACAAACAGCTAAATACTCTGTATCAATTTTTACTTATTATGCCTCTGTATTATTTCATTAATATAGAGCATTATGTCTTCTCCTGAACAATAAAATTACCTAAATATAATACTTTGAACTGACCCAAATAAGAGGAAAGAAACTTTTAATTGCATATCTGCAGAATTTTGTAAATATGTATTTACCAACTCACTTTCTTTTATTTAAACATATGTCAAAAAGAAAGTTAACAAAATTGATCAAATGCGGAGCTCGCGTAAATTAGTAATATAATATATAACAGGATATAGATAGAATCAATGCAACAATTTTGGAGGAAATACCGAAAGTACTTGGTCTATACTATTCATTGTTAGAAAGCTTAAAATTACATACTTTAATATGATTTGAATATTTAATTGTAACTTTTAGCGAGTAATTTTAAAGATAGCGTGTAAAGGTTTCTATACACGGACGGTGGTGTACGTATATCTGAAATGTTTGTCAGGCCATTAACAATTTATCATGCTATTCTGTTTATTCATTAATAAGATTTAACTTTTCCTATTGTTTGTTTACACTTGTAACTCTATGTTATCATTATTTTAAAATAAAAATAGTTGTCGATAATCCTTAACGTAATGGGCCTTTCCCGCTATTTTTTTTATTGTGTTATTGGAAAGATCCTATCAAAATATTACTAAAAATGAATTTTAATTTTTTTTCTGAACGCATAAAATATTACAGAAAATATTCAAATATTACCTAAATCAACAGCAGATTTAAACGATAGCATTCGGGCGGCAATGTGACGTCATCATAACCACACCAATCAAATATGATCTTAAACCGCTGCCAGAATTAGCTATAAAGGTGCATTCTCAAACCAAGTTCCCAAACAATCTCACTTGCGTTCTGTTTTCCATATCTTGCAATTCTATTGGTGCCTGAAGTACATTTATGAGGAACCACCAATAGAATCTCGTAAAGTAAAGTGCTAACGTTTAATTGAGAACGTCCGTTTATAATCCCGATTGACATTGCGTAAACGTAAATGTTGTGATTTCAATCTAAAGAGACAAATAAAGTATAAAATCAAGCCCGCTAAAAGGAAGTTAGTAACAATATACACATACGTTAAAATGATCTTCACAACAGAAAAATCCAGGAGCAGTATAAACAACACCAGGAACTTTTGCAACTTTCCACCACAATTTTCGAATTTTCAAATTTGTTGGGACGCGCAAAAATAACTTGGTAGTATTTTCACTAGTGATTGGACACACTGGTACAAAACAAACCCTTGTAAGCGGCATTTTCTAATTATAAAATAAAATTACGTAAATATCGTATCAAACATAAACAATAGAAAGTGAGGTTATCGAATATGATTTGAGCATTTCAGTACAGCGTTGCCAGATGATACTGATATTATACTATATGTGAACCAAAACGATCAAAAATAGAGAATATAAACATGATATATGGATTTTAGACTCAGACAGTGAAAGGTTGACAGAATTTTTGTTTTTATTTAGCATCAGGTTAACGAAGAGTACGTTGTAATGAAAAAAAAATGGTCTATTCAAACTAGACAGTTGATATCGGAAATACGATGTTCACATAAAAAGACGTACACCTGGCAATAGACAACTCCCTTTAAAAATACGACTTTTTATTGGTCTGATCAGACTGACGTTGCAAGCTCGCGCCTTAGAACTCATGTTTCAAATTAAGTGAAATAAAACTGATTTTGTAAAGTAAATATTTGGTAGAACATACAAAATTGCAAGAAACTAAATTAATATAAAATTATATTACAGTTTATTATATGGTTTGGTCGTGGTGAAATAGTAAAATTCAGTCATGCGGGAAAGGCCCATTGTGCATATTATGCATAGGTACGTAATTAAATGAACCTAGAAACGAACCCTTTCTTCTAATTTTTTTTACTTCCACATCCAGTGGTAGTAACGACAAAAATTTTTCTAAAATTTTTATTGTTCAGATAGGCTTAGAATGCCATGAAACGTCGAGATTTTAAGTTTGAGCAAAAAAATCTGTCTGTCGTTCTGTCTGTAACTTTTTTGTGCGCACGATTACTCTGGAACTGTTTAAGATATTGACTTGTTTGGTACACATATGTATTTTAATGAGATCTGGAACTAGATTTTTATCTTATTCCGTTGAAGGGTTGGGGGGGGCTAAATTGGGGTAAATGAGGGTAAATCAAACAGGTAAGAGTCCATAAAATTGGTATTTAGTATTTACAAGAGCAGCTAATGTCTCAAAAAAATATTTTGCATTAGCCACCTCCATTACTACCCCCCCACTATAAAAGGGGGGGAATTGTGATTTAGTGTGTGTGTATAGGGTTATTCATTATATTTAGGCCACCCTTTATTATCATTATTATTGAAGATAGAAAAAAAAGTTTCGAACAAAAGTTGTAGGGCTGTCACTGAACCTCTTTAATAAGTTAATGGAAGCACAGTGGCGTGCAGAAATTGATCCAGATAGCACAAAATATTTATAAAATATTCCTTAAATAATCTTTTCGGAGTATTGGATTAATCTGAGATAATGCTCTGAATATATACACTCTATGAGGTATATTCCCATAAAACACTAGGCTGTCCGAGGGACGTACTATGGCAAATCCCATTTAGTATTTGGGCTTGCCTATGGACATCCTAATAGCCCAGTTTGTATGCTTTTCGGCACTCTTTTGGTCATCCCAATGGCACAACTCGGTATCAGATAAAAGTAGTACGAAGGACGTCCTGAAGGCGCTTGTACTAAGGACGTACCAGGACATCCCGGGATATTTCGGGATGTCCAATGTATTACGAATAGGCTGTACCAACTACATACTGAAATCTTCCAGAATATAATACGGACTGCAAATAGATATCCACGGGCAACTTAATTTTTCTGTTTCTTGGTGGGATCCTCTGCCACATGTGTTCTCTTCTAATACAGTGTCCGTAAAATCAACAAAATAATACAATCATCCATTATTTTACTTGAAAATAACCTCTACTCGTGTGACTTTTAGTCATAGAAGAGTAGAGGTTATTTTCAAGTAAAATACTGGATAATTGCATTATATTGTAGATTTTACGGACATTGTTTTAGAAGAAAACATGTGGCAAAGGATCCCACCAAGAAACATAAAAAATAATAAAATTCCATAACCAGCATTAAGACCTACAATGTTATACTTAAATTTTAAAGAAATTGAATTGTAAAAAGTTTTAGAATTTTTGTCAAATATGCACATTTTTTAAATATTTTCACTTGCCTATTTTTCCTTATAATTTACAGGTACGTAATTTCTTGAGTTTATGGTCAGTTAAAAAATAAAATATTATTTTCTTACGATTCGGTTGTGGCCTAAATAATGAATAACCCTGTACAAGAACCAAACGCCTCAAAATATTATTTTACTTCATTCATCCCTACTACCACCCCCTTATCACTACCCCCACCACTACCGACTTAGGATATCGTTTTATGGGTTTTTGGGAAGACGATTTTATATATTATATTATTAAAGTTCCATAATAGTCCACTCAATGAATGGTTTCTAGAGGAAAATGCTGAGATCACAATTTTTGACTTTCTGTGTTTGGACTATTTAGGTGGTAAACATACCAAAAGTCCCGGAAGGTAGGAGGTGGGGGGGTGTGGCTGCAGGGGGGCACGAAGAAGGTCCCGGTTTTTGGTTTTTCGCTCATATCTCGAAAACGGTTAGCCATAATCAAAAAGTGGTTATATGAAAAATTTTCTACAATAACGCTTCTATCAATTTTTGTCATATTTCTTATGGTTCAGTAATGAATTGTATATCTTTTGACTGTATTCTAACTTTATTATAAAATTACAAATTGAAAATAAATTTTAATAATCATCGTAGAAAAAAATTTCTTGTGCAGATATCCGCTTCACAGCAGACTGAACTCAAATATCGAATAAAAAATGTATTTGCGTCTCTAAGTGTGTGTGTGTGTGTGTATATGAATGTATGCGTGTATACCGTTTCTTGTAAATACTATAACTTCTGTTAGACTTAAAATATTTAGTTACAATTTGGAACATATGTAAAACAGCATATTACAATAATCCCTACTGAAATTGGGCCATATCTGTAATACATGGTGACAACCAGAAGCCTACAAATTCCACTTGATAATAATCTTGTTAAAAATACCATGTTCCATATTTTAGGATAACATTGATGTATCATGTAATTTGAATAAAGTTGGTTTGCCTAACATACACCCGGTATATTGCGGTTTATAAATCTTATACATCTTCTCATTTTTGTATTACAGATATGGCCCAATTTCAATAGGGATTATTGTAATATGATGTTTTACATATGTTCCAAATTGTAATTAAATATTTTAAGTCTAACAGAAGTTATCGTATTTACAAGAAATGGTATACACGCACACATACATACCGTGCGTGTAAGTTCCCATTAGGCATGTACATTCACGTAGCGCGAGAGATTTGACAACACCGGCAGCCGTAAATTCGTCCGTCGATGGAGCATTCCAGTTCTGCTATTTCATTTCAGCCAGCTGGCACGCGCGATGTTGTAATTCTTCTCCCCATGCCTAGCCCGCGACTACACACACGGTATGTACGCACACACACTTACAGACGCAAAGACATATTTATTCGATATTTAAGTTAAGTCTGCTGTGAAACAGATATCTGTACAAGAAATTTTTTTCTACGATGATTATTAAAATTTATTTTCAATTTATAATAAATTTATAATAAAGTTAGGATACAGTCAAAAGATATACAATTGGGTTGTTGCACTAAGTTAAAATTTGAAGAGAATCTATGTTAAACAATAACAATTATTCATAAAAAATCATTAGAAACATGTAGAAGTTGAAAAGAAAGTCTTGTAATATTATAAAATTAATTACAAAAATACATGCATTTTAAACGGAGATGACATAATAACGGCAGTCTGTAGAGAAGTTAGTTATAAAACGACGAGAAACGGGTACTATTTTACAAACTCGCTGTTAGCGACGGAGAAAAAAGACAATCACGACAGTTTAATCTGACATTATATTTAACGTCAAATTCAACTGGCGTTCATAGGTTACAATTCGGTATAATTTAACAGCATCTAGTTATGGATAAATATAAGTACAGATAGTGTTTTCTGCCGTACTGTGTAAATAATACCACCAATTCACCAGAAAAACTGTTGTGTTCCAATAATAAACGCTGAACGTAATAATGAATGATTCAAAGCCACCAGAGAAGGACCAAGTCTTCTTATTGTGGAGACCATTTCAATGTCAAGTAAAGTAACAAATTACAATGTATTCTAAGCGTTTTATTTGTGGTAAGTTATATCTTAATGTAGGAATTTGATTTTTAATATGGGTTTATGTTGTAGGAAAACGGCCGCATCACAAGACTTGTGTGACGTTCTAGCTGTTACAAATTTAAATTACCCGCCAAACTGGTGGATAAAACAGGGTGTATTACTGTATTCTTAACGGCTCTAGATTAGAATGTTATTCATGCTTTGACTTCCTAAAAGGAGGAAAATGGCTTTAATCTGCTTTTATGTATTTTATCCAGAGCTGGGCAAATATGTACTTACAAATACCTCATAAGTATTTAAATACTAGAAAGTATTTAAATACCAAGTATTTAAATACTTCTTGCAACAAGTATTTGTATTTATACTTGCAAATATTTATCTGAAATATTTACTACTTAGTATTTGCGAAAATGATCCTAAAGTATTTATAAATACTTAAACTATTTAAATAACTGAGAAATATTTAAATACTTCTAAAAAAGTATTTAAATCCTTTTCTGACAGTATTTAAATACTTTCAGAAGTATTTGAATCTCAAAAGTATTTAAATAAATACAACAAATATAATCAAATACACCAGGGAGGCAGGCAGATAGTCGTCAAGAATCAAGACTATGTAGTTAATAAACACATTGCATCATTCAGTATTCAGTCATTCACGTCTTAATTCCCAGAAAGTTGGTTGAGAGCAGACATAGATAGGAAGTGTTAACTGTTAAGGTTAGGCTTTTGGAGAGTGAGAGGGAAATATGCGTTTATTTTCGGTTTATTATAAATAATTAAATAACCAAATACACTATAATCTTTAAAACTGTTTTAAATAATTGCTATTGTTCTAAGTTCTAACGAATACAACTATATATTTTTTTTACTGTAAATTTCTGTGTACTTGAATATCGTAGTTTGTCAATGAAAATTATTAAAGTATGGCATTTAACTCTATACAAAGTTTATGATAAAATCTGTATATGGTTGTATTCCTTATAGCAATGGGGAGTATTTGAAACTATTTTAAGGATTATACCATTTATGATTTTTTAAATATTTATAATAAAACGAAAATAAACGCATATGTTTCTCTCTCACTCTGCATGTATATGTTTAGTGATTGTGACAGAGAACAGTTGAACTAGTGCCATAGTCTCTGTGCTTTATTTGGGTATTTGCAGAAGACGCAAAGGTCTAGCTCTACCCAACTAGAACTGATAAGTATAGAGGTATTAAAATAGTGTTGTAGAAGTTCATGAAAGTCATGAAACCTAAAGTTTTGACACCTTAAATAGTCAAATAGTGTTTAATATAATAATAATAATGATAATGATAATATTCTTTATTGATTTCTACAAAAATAGAAAACTTTTATCTATTGAAAATAATTAATATTTAAATACTTTCAATTTTCTGAAAGCATTTAGTATTTAATATTTAAATACTTTTTCAAAGTATTTGCCCAGCTCTGATTTTATCTAGTTTATGTTGGAATAAAGTGCAGTTGTTTTTGTTAGCTATTGATTATTTATGAAGCTCTCTAGACGCCCCATAATACTAGGATGATCAATAAATTAAGAAAGGAAATTTAAAAACGCCGTTGAAAAACTATATGAAACAAACTGTGAAAGTCGTCTAAAGTCGGTGAACACAATCAGTCGGAAATGGCTACGAATGCGTTGGATTGTAGTTATAAATGCCATTAATTATGTGTGTTATAAATACATATCATTGTTTATTGCTTAGATAGATACTAGCATAAAGTACTTACCTATTTATTATTTTTTGTTATAATACAGACCTTTCTTGATATCTTCGTAAGTCTCATTCTGACTCTTCTTAAAAGTAAGTATCAATGGATAATAAATAATTTCTTTAGTAGATAAACTTATTTTGTTGTTTTCAGTTAGATACGGATGTATATAGTTAATAGGAAATAAAACAATGAAAAGGAAATATTTAATAAAATACAAAGTATCGTTAACAAATTCATCTAAATTAAATAATAAAATACATATTAGACATATTATGTAATATTAATAAGATAAGATAAAGGAAGTTCTTGCAGAAATTACAATAGTTTGTACTGTCTATAGCAGCTGTAACGTAAGTACCTTGCAGCTTTTGCACTTCCAACCATTGCAATGTCAAAACGATCGTCTCTTTTTAAAAATTCGCTGACCATAAATATATCTACCGCAAGTAGAATGTCAGAATTGGCTTTTACAGATATACTGCCTTAGTCGTTTTGTAAAAAAATATTAACAATAACTGCAAAGCAAACATCAATCACTGCTAGCTAAACGTCAAATTTCGAGGGGTAGACCGCTGCCCAGATTTTGTACACCAGATTTCCATTTTGTCTTGATTTCCGATGATTTCCGATGATTTCCATTGATTTCCACTGATTTCCGATGATTTCCACTGATTTCCATTGATTTCCACTGATTTCCATTGATTTCCAATGATTTCCAATAATTTCCATTGATTTCCAATCGAAACATGCGCATGCGCAGGTATTTGGATTCTGATGCTCTGCGTATAAGACTCAGATTTCGGAGTACAGATCTGTATGAAATTATATGAGAAGTCATACTTAAAATACAAAGCACAATATATACCGTTTTTTTTTCGGATAAAAAGTGATTAACAATGACAGCAACAAATGCGGGGTTTTATGCTTTTTCATCAATATCTTAAAATATGAACGAGGTAGGTTAAAAGTATGCCTTTCACTTTCCATAGAGAAAATTATAATTTTCTGTATAACAAAAAACACCCACTTTTAATAATTGCGTAATGCGGTACGGATTCATATTTGCATCAATACTGGTCGTTTCCTGTTAAATGTGTAGTGTAGAGCCATTCTATATACTTGAGATATCCAGAATATTAACGATGGTGCTTTGCTTTATTTCACGAATATTCTTTTTCTCAGAACTTGACGATAGCAGCTGCAAGCCGATTGCAACAGCAAAAGACATATTGTCCGATGGTACTGCGCTTTTAAACATTAACTTAAACGAATTAAAAAAAAAATCGTACTATCCGGATCGCAAAAATCAAAAAAATTTTCTTTCTGCGGCGGCAAAAATAATCATCTGATCAAGTTGCTATTTTAAACACAAACTTAAACGAATTAATAAAAAATTTTATATAAGTACTACCAGGATTGCAAAAAACAAAAATCAAACTATTTCTTTTTCAAGATCAAGATAAGGTTCAAAGATTTTTTTTTAAATCTCTAAAACTGCCCTTACTCCTAAATGGGAAAGTTTGTCCAATATGTGTTGGACCGATTTTTGGTAGAGAATTAAATTCTCTAACAAAATGGCCATAAAAAACGGTACAGTTTTGATAATTGAGCTTGTACCGACCGCCAAAGTCTCAAAAATGTCCTAGGCACTTGCTTTTCATCACTTTTTAAAAATCTGAAAAAGGACACATGAAATTGTCTCAGATGATACCTATGACCTAAAATCCGCAAAAAATTATGACAATACAAAGAAGTTTATTTATGTAGTAACAACTGCTTAAACAGAAAATAAGACTGAAAAAACTGCTGTGCTATGAAAAGTGTTTTTTTTAGAATTCATAGATGATCTGGGATTTTATTCAGACTTTCAATCACATTTTAAACGAACGAGAAAAGTCGTAAGGTTTCTATCAAAAAATAACAAAAAGTAAGCGCTTCGGTACATCTTTTTCAAGATTTTGACGGCCGGTTCAAACTTTTCTAAATATAGATACATAAGCAATATTTTATAGAATTTTATGTTCGCCAAAAAGTTAGCTAATTTTCAAGATATTGACGAAAAAGCATAAAAATCCTTTTTTTGTTGCTATTATCGTTAATAATTTTTTTATCCGGCCAAAAATCATACCTCACAATAAGTTTGGTACAGAGTTATAAAGCAATTCCATTTTTTATTATGGCCCTTGTAAAGACTAATATGTTGTGTTTTGCCCTTTAATAAATTCTGATAAATGTGGGATTCCCTGAATACTGAATAAAATCTATGACCTGGCTCTAGCATTACGTAAGAAAGGCTAATTTGTAAGAAATTTAAGTGACTGTAAAGTGAAATTATTTCGATATTTCAGAGTTTTCACTAAACATTAAACTGGACATTATAAGAGCCACACATTTATTATATTATACACGTAATTTGGATGACAAAGAATAAATTTATCGCCCTTTACCGCGGTACAATTCGCATTTGCTTCCACAAAAGAAAACCTGTCGCTGAAAATTCGTTATGAGCGCATGCGCAGTGCAATTGTTTTCAAATTTATTTCCATTGATTTCCAGTGATTTCCAATTGAATTCCAATGATTTCCGTTGATTTCCATTGATTTCCAATGATTTCCAGTGATTTCCATTGATTTCCAGTGATTTCCATTGATTTCCAGTGATTCCCATTGATTTCCGCTGATTTCCACTTGCGTGTACACCAGATTTCCACAGCGGTCTACCCCTCGTCAAATTTACTTTTGACATATGAGGTTATTTTCTTTCTTGTCAGCAATGTCAACGTATTCGTCTTCATCTGTTCTGCTTATAAGTTCACATCTAACTGCTGTTATGATGTCACTACCGTTTTCGCGGCACATTCAAATAGTCGAAGTTTGACAATTTTTTAAAATATGTTGCGCTAAGAATTTTTCTTCCAAATTAAATATATAACTAAATTAAGTCCTCCACTACCATATTTCACTATTTTTGAAAATTCTTCAACAAACCAATTCATTACTGAACCATAACAGATACAAAAAAAAAATAATAGAAACATTATTGTAGAAAATTTAGTCAACTTTAATTTTGCATATAACCACTTTTTGATTATAGCTAACCGTTTTCGAGATATGAGCGAAAAACCAAAAACCGGGTCTTTCTTCGTGCCCCCTGCATCCCCCCACCTCCTACGCTCGGGGACCTTTGGTATGTTTACCTTCTAAATAGTCCAAACACAGCCCCCAAGTCAAAAATTGTGATCTCGGCATTTCCCTTGAACGTTCATTGACGGGGCTATAAACAATTATTTCCACATACAAAATTTTTCATTGTGAAAGACTTGGGTAGCAAATCTGGATGTGGAAGTAGTAATTCCTTGTATTGGGCAACCGTTTTTAAGTAGGTACTGAAGAGGCAAAACCGAGAAAACGTAATAAAAAACCGCTGCCCAAGGAATCACTACTTCCACATCCAGATTTTTTATCTAAGTCACTCACAACGGAAAATCACAATTTTTTTTCATCCCCTTTAATAATGGGGTGGGGGTGGTAATGGGGGTGGCTAATGCCAAAATTTTTTTTGAGATCTCAGCTTCTCTTGTATATACTAAATACTAATTTTATGGGCTCTTACCTGCTTGATTTACCTATTTTCCCCTATTTTCCCCTTCGACGGAACAAGATGAAAATATAATATAGTTCTAGATCTCGTTAAAGTACATATATGTACCAAATTTTAAGTCAATATCTCAAACGGTTCCAGAGTAAACGTGCGCACAAAAAAGTTACAGACAGACCGACAGACAGAAATTTTTTTTCGCTCAAACTTAAAATCTCGACGTTTCGTGGCTTTTTAAGCCTATTTGAACAATAAAAATGTTTAAAATTTTTTTTGTCGTTACTATACTTCCACTGGACGTGGTAGTAAAATTCTTTACCTACGATCACTACTGTAAATAGTAAAAAACACACTACCTGCCATCCATGTAAGTTGAATTTTACGTATTGTAAACAAAACGCACTGTAAACAAATCGCACTGTAAACAAAACGCACAGGACACCCAATTATAGGTGGCTTATATCGCTGACGCGGGGTTTAAAAAAAACAAATGCGCCTACGTAATTTTCAAACGCTGTCAAAACTGACATAATATTTGTTGAATGACATTGTTGACTAGTAAACTGAATCCAGATTTTACTAAATAAATAAATATGATCGTAGGTAAAGTATAGTACATAATTCGAGTTGTAAAGCAATTACGCACTCATGGAAATACGCACTCGCCGCTACGCGGCATCGTGCGTAACTTTTCCATTCGTGCGTAATATGCTTCTTACAATTCTCATTACGTAATATACTATAGAAATTTTAACAATTAATTATATTTTATAACTGCCATAGCGGTGAAAGCGGTGAAAGCGGCGAGGGCGGCGAGGGCGATCTGAGTATCCTACGTGAATTTACAACGCGTAGCACGGTACCGGCTAGTTGTTGAAATGTTGGGGACTAACAACACATACGCTCATGATGTAATATCCTTACATCTGTACGCGTCCAATTTAAATTGTTATGAAATCTGTCCACACAACGTGCAGAAACCTTGTTGTGAGGGTTGCCCACCTCTGACATACAATATATTTCATAGGACAGAACATGGAAACAAAAATGTCTTTAGGCATGCGGGAATAATAAAGATTTATTAGATAAACGTGGACCAAAACGAAATAATCTTTGTAGTGCAATAAAAATCAAATGTGTTAACTGAATTATTACATTTTAGTGATACAGATATATTTAGGAAAAAGAAAAAAGAGATATAAATGTTCATATTAAAATAATGCATATAACCCTCGCACTAAAGTGCTAAAATTTAAAATAAACAAAGTTTAATTGTGCAAATATCCTCATTCTTGAAAATTGGGATCACCTTTTAAAATCAAAAGGGCCTTCGCAACTCTATAATTTAACATCTGGACACTGAACCTGAAACAATAATAATTATTTAGAAACAGCAAACGGCAAACAAAACTAAGTTGCTCACGCTCACCACTTGTGTCTCTTTCCTGCCTGCAGTACACTCTCGCCGAGGCGTTGCGAGGGCAGGCGAGCGCGAGAGTGTACTTGCTGCGCTCGCATCGCCCCGTGCGCCCTCGCCTCGTCTCGTTAACGCGCTCACCTGCCCTCGCAACGCCTCGCAACGCCTCGCAACGTCTCGGCGAGAGTGTACTTGCTGCGCTCGCATCGCCCCGTGCGCCCTCGCTTCGCCTCGTTAACGCTCCGATTTGTGTCGGTTTTTTGGCCACGAGTCAAAGGGAACACAAGCCGCGAGGCCGATGGCACCTAGTATATTCTCGCTTGATTTCGTTTCGGGGAGCTGAATTTTTGCAAAAAAGGCAATTGTTAATTAAAAATTTGTTGCAATTTACCTAATGGAGGAAAAAAATTGAAAATTATCGACCATAAAGATCTTCCAGATGAATTCGGAAAAAAATATTACGTCGTATTTGGAGCAAAATGCAAATTTTAAAAAAATAAAGAAAAATCGAAAGTGCCCAAAAGTGCATTTTTTGAAAAGGTTCTATCATGATATTTTTCGGACAGATGCGCATTTGTGTTATTAATACCCTCATCAATTTTTTTCAGATTTTTTTATTTGGTGGTACATGTTGAAAAAAAATAAAAACTTCAAAACAAATATTTATTACATTTCTTAATAACATAATTTTTAACTAAACATCAAAAAGATAATTAATCCTTGTTACTTTCCTCATCTATCACCAGCTGCATGTTTGCGGTATCAAAAATAAGGGTCAGAATTTCAGCTCGATTAATAAATTTATAATAGATACCTTCTTCTGCTTGTTATTCACGACATCTTGGCAGACTTTTTGAGATCCACGAATTGTTCTAGTTGTGTTCTCTTTGTAATATGGCACGTCTGACAGCATCACACCACCTACCGCGGTTGCCACATTAGGTGCACAGCCCTGCTAAGGCTCTCTTCCAACAGCTCTTAGGTAATATCAGCCCAATGTTAAGAAGGGCGCTACGTACTTCTTAGAGCATTGAGAATATTGACATGGTACGATAGGCTGTTCACGGAATTCGTAATAAGCGCCTTCAGGCGTTTTCACCTCTTTTTTCTCACATGCTGAAAGAAAATAAAAACCTCGCCAAAAACCATTTATTAGTTTCTACAATCACCGATTTCTACTAAAATAATACACTAAGATCTGTGTTTTTTTGGAGTTCATGTTTTCTTTCAGTTTCTTTGCATGGAAGTGACGAAAATATTGTCACGATTCGGCTACTGCTGACTGCGTGACGTAAACGGGCATAAACATGTAACTGTAATAATAAATCTGGCATCACGAAGGTGGGGATGTAGTATATGATATTACCATGACAACAAAGTTATGCATTACTTTATACTACATAGGCTACAGGCCAAATTCTGATGGATATACTGGAATATGTCATTTTTGTAATTGTACCAAGAGATTACGAATAGTTGCATGTTGCTCACACGTTGCGGTTGCTGTTTATTATTTATCACACGATAGATATCATCTGGATGTACAACAAGTTGGGCAAAATTTGGCGTGACAGAAATATCACGAAACGCACAAAGATCAGACGTGCTGTCGAACTAGTTCTCTCCATCTTTCTGTACGCCTCTGAAACGTGGACCGTTAGGGAGACAGACAGACGACGTATTGATTCTTTCGAGATGTACGCCTGAAGGCGCCTGTTACGAATTACGTGGACAACCCATCTCGTACCATCTCCATGCTCTAAGAAGTACGTCCCACAAAGCGACTCTCCAGCACTGTATTTTTCCGAATTCTCTCATTTTTTGGTCACATCAACCGATGAGAGCACAATATACCGGGTGTAAACGAATAGTGGGCCACCCCTGTAACTTCCTTGTTTTTAAAGATATCTGGATAAAATTTTGTATGGTGAAATTAGGTAAGATTTCCAACTTTTGCATATCATAAAATATTAACACAAATATACAGGGTTGATTAAAATTTAATTGAAGTTAGATCATAAATTTCTTAAGAAAAATTGCCATTCCTGCCGGTAACGATTACACATTACGGAACTTTTGGTACCGTTTAACCCCTACTAAATAGAGCTTTTTGAATATCTGGGTGGCCCATATTATAATGTTTAAAAAAAATTAGTCATTTTGAAAAATGTGATTTTAATGAGTTTACAGCACCCTGTATGATGTATTATTGGACATATTCACGTTTTCATATTTTTTATATGAATTACATTGGAACAAAAATAATTTTAACATATTCGCAGCCATCTAGATTGACAACTAAAATTCGAATTATTTTACGTGCAACACTGTATAAATTGTTCAAAATAATATTAATGTATCCAAAATATGATCTTTATTTCAAAAATGTAAAAACATACAGGGTGGTCATTTCCGGTGAAACCGGAAGTGATAAATATGGCGGAAAGTTGGAAATCTTAAGTACCTAATTTCACCATACAAAATTTCATCCCGATATCTTTAAAAACAAGGAAGTTACAGGAGTGGCCCACTATTCGTTTACACCCGGTATAGCGCCCTTCTTAACATCGGACTGATATTACCAAAGAGCTGTTAGAAGAGAGCCTTGATGGGGCTGTGCGCCTAATGTGGCAACCGCGGCAGGTGGTGTGATGCTGTCAGACAACAAATAGAAGACAACTAGAACAATTCATGGATCTCAAAATGTCTGCCAAGACGTCGTGAATAACAAGAAGAAGAAGGTATCTATCATGAATTTATTAATCCAGCTGAAGTTCTGGCCCCTATTTTTGATACCGCAAACATGTAGCTGGTGATATATGAGGAAAGTAATGAAGATTAATTATCTTTTTGAAGTTTAGTTAAAAATTGTTATTAAAAAATGTAATAAATATTTGTTTTGAAATTTTTATTTTTTTTTTTAACATGTGCCACCAAATAAAAAAAATCTAAAAAAAATTGAGGGTATTAATAACACAAATGCTCGTCTGTCTGAAAAATATCATGATGGCACCTTTTCAAAAAATGCACCCTTGTGCACTTTGGATTTTTCTTTATTTTTTTAAAATTTGAATTTCGATCCAAATACGACGTAATATTTTTTATGATTTCATCTGGAAGATCTTTATGGTCGATAATTTTTTCGTCCATTAGGTAAGTCGCAACAAATTTGTAATTAACAATTGGCCTTTTTGCAAAAAATCAGCTCCCTCTTGGATTTCTGGAATAATACTGTAACAAATATTTTTTTAATTTAATTTTTGTAATTTCCTTTATGGGCATTTTTCATATGCTTAACCGGCTACACCTTTTATTATTCAGGCATGTTTCATTGTTATACAGTGAGATAAATGATAATTATTAAAATCACATTTAAATTTTCAACACTCACCTTGTCCTATTTCTATGAATTGTTTTCATCCACCATCTTTCCAAGGCTTTTCAATTTTATATTTTTTATGCTCATAATTAAAATATGCAACCGCACAATAAACTGCAGCAGCGGCAATTTCAACAACATCCATGTCATTATTAGAAAATATTATTTTCAACATCATTTTTTTTCTTTAAAATGCTAGGAATCAAATCACATGTAATTCAATACTTCGTCAGTATTAGCTAGAAGAGTAGTTGTTTTGATTGTTTCTCCAATAAATGTTTTAAAGTATTTACCTAACTAGTATATTAGCGTGCCCAGATTAGGGCAACAATATACAGAAAGTAGGTAATTTCGTAATAAATGAAAAAGTGTGTAAGTTGTGATTTGCTTGATACCTAAATAATATTTTCTAATCATGATAAAAGCAAATAAATAAAATTAACTAATTGTAAAAATATCCATGTCATTCATTTACATTACTAAAAACAGAGACATTCGCCGAGCGATCTCGGCGAGAGTGTACACATGGCCCTCGTGCTTCCTCTACTCCTGGTAAACGTCTCGCCGAGACATTCGCCGAGCGGTCTCGGCGAGAGTGTACTGCAGGCATTATATTTTTCCCAAGCTTACTGGCCAACAACAAAATCATATTTTAACGGTTAAAATGTATATATAGGTACTTTTTATTCACATTATAATCAGTTTTTATTATAAAAAAATGCCTGTCTGCCTAAATTTCATAATGAAATTAATGCTTACTAGTAGAGTAAAATCTGGAAGTAAAGTCGCTTAGTTTTCGAGAAAAAAAAACCGGCGTAGAACCAAACCAGAGTTAGTGGGAGTCTTTAGTAAGATAATCGTGTATACGAAATCATTTTTTACGACATTTTTTGGTGGTCGAGAACTTTTTTATTTCGGAAAAACTCAAAAAAATAGATTTTTAATGAAATATGTTTTTTAACATCTCCACCGCTATATCTCTGAAAATATTTGTGCTATCAAGCTACCTTTTTTTTAGATTAAAGTAGACACAATAGCGCTTCGAACAACGTCCCACGAGAACCCGATTTATTTTTTTTTAAGTTGGAAAAATAATAGGAAACTCAAACTTGTTATTTTCAATAGCGTAATTTTTGACAATCGAGAAAAAAATTATTGTTGAAAATTTGTATATACATGCTGTGTACAAATTGAAGCCAATAGTTGAAAAAAGTTTTTAGGATAAAAATTTTTCATGTTCCGTTTATAGTATTGAGTTTTTTTTAACGGGCCAAAGTCATATTCTTGCGCGCTCGGCTGTAGCAAGCCTGCCGACTGCAACGATCTAACGGTCCCGGTCGGGGTGTATGTAGTAGTTTAACTTATACCGTGCGTGTAATTTCCCATTAGGCATGTACATCCACGTAGCGCGATAGATATGACAACATAGCTGCCGTAAATTCCTCCGTCGAGCGGAGCATTCCAGCCGGTTATTTCATTTTAGCCAGCTGGCACGCGCGATGTTGTAATTTTACTCCCTATGCCTAGCGTTCGGCTACACGCACGGTATCAATAGATACAAAACCAGTAGTGATCAAAAGTATCTAGTGGATCAATATTATCGTTCAATATTTCATATATTGTACAGTAGTATTGATCATATGTTCACTCAGAGAAATTTGGCGTTTTAAAAAGCACAAGAAATCACTTGAATATAAATATATTGATGTAGGTACTGAATTCAAGTCGTCAAAACTCAACATTGAATTTTGTATATTTTTACTTTTATATTGATTATTGAACAAATTATTGCTATAAACCCTTCAAAATATAGGGAATTTCCTTTCCTTTAATATTTAAAATGACTGTTTTACTTACCTGACTATATTAATAACTCATCCATATAAACAAAAGTTGAACATTTACATTTTAAAGAAACTCATTAGTTTTATACATACGATAGTTAACATTTTTAAAGAACAGCACAGTTGAAACAAAGTTGTATTATTTTTTCTGATAAATTCAATTGAACATTATGCAGTTATTTTAAAAGGGTCAAATATTTAAATCATCATTAGGCACTTTTGTTTTGAAAACGCTTCACAAAACCATATGTTGTCTTTTTAAATTAACTATAAACACTAATGAGGAAAAAATATATTTGATTTATTTTCAATCATTAGTGATTTTTTTAATTTTACAGTGTTTTTTCTCTGAGTGTTGTTAATATTAAGAAATTGTACAATACATATAAAATAGTCTCCTTTTAATAATAAAAAGACAGGTAGGTAGATATAAATACCTAATCTATAAATATCAATCAGTGTTACTAACTACCCATCTAATTAGTAAGTTTATTAGACATTTTTAAATGAATGAAAGTAAAAACGTACGCATAAAATGAGTTTTATTGTTTAAATAAATTTTCTGTTTGGATAGATAAATATGTAGTATGTAGTTTATGTAGGCCCTTCATTAATAGCATTCTAATTCGTTCATATCTGCCTCGAAATCTTTAATAATGTTGTTAGAGGAACGACATTTGCACTCGTTTTAGGCCTTCCTTAAAACAAGCACATTTTCGATTGTCACAATTTTTATCCGAACAATGAATACTTAATGATTTTCGACAACCTCCACTTCTACGCGACTAATCTGACCAACCCTGCATGCGAGCGTCCCAATGTCGCATTTAGCGCTGATAAAAAAAATCGCTGTTGCCAAACGGTACACTTTAGGAAAAAATATATTGTTTGAAAAACTTTTGTGATTATTAGGCTTTCTTTTCTTCGCTGCATGTATGTAAATATTTTCAAAAATAAAAAAGTTTATCGATTGGTGAAGATTTCAATACATAAAATATATATTTTTAGTTTATCTGATTTTTAGAGAAATGAAAGTGCGAATTGTGCCCAAACCGTTTATATTGGTAAAAGCGCTACAGTGTGTGCTTTAATTTGACACAAAACAAATTTCGGTACCTTTGATAGTTTTAAAGATGGAAACAAAAAAAAACAATTTTATTTAAAAATACACTTTTTTCACTTTTTATTGATTTAAAAAGTTCGAGTCCACAAAAAATGTCGTAAAACGTGATTTCATATGCCCGGTGACATACTCAAAGAAACCTAACATGTTTCACCTGGTTCTACGCCAAAAAAAAAAACGACACGATAGACTTACGAAATCGCTGCTCTATACGAATAACAATAACGCTCCAACTAGACTAGCTTCCTTTTTTTACTAGCACTTGTATCATCATCATGATACTAAGAAATAGAGATACGCTCTCCCGCATACCTCCCCTTACTGCAGTTCCCGCTGTTACGTCACGTAAAAGTCAACTAGTTCAGTGGTCAATTTTTAGTTTAGATGTAAACTAAAATTACCTTAACCGAAGTGTTTAGAAGCTTATCCTTCGATAAAATAACAAATTACGACTCTTTTGGTTGTTCGAAAGAAAAGATAGAGCCAGAAATGTGAGAAAATTGTAAAATAATAGATACAATTATTTTTTCGTTTAACTCGCTCTAACTAAAAAACGGGACAACGAGTTAATCTCAAACTTTTACCGTGTGATGAATCTACATTTGTTAACAAAATGTGTTAATATGAAGGTCAAATTTTAATAAGCGTAGAAAATATGATTTTTTTTCTAAGGCTATGTCGATAAACTGTGAAAATTTACAGGTGGGAATACAACAAACGAGAAACTTTTTTGTCTTTCGAAATAGATACCAAGTATATCGAATGCATATGAAGATAAAGGATGCAGCTAACTTTTTATTTGAAACTTTTTTTTCTAGGATTAACAGTTTTCGAGAAAATTGCGGTGTGAGAACTAATGTACGTTAGTGTTGTTTAATGAAATCGAATTCAGATTTTTTTGAGGTGTTTCAGTAAATCAATGGAGGTTATTAAATATTTGTAATAATTACCATGAGAGAACACATTGATATATCCCCCGCTATTGAATTAAGTCATACTGCGAAAACGCTATTTTGCAGATGCAAAATGTTTTTCATAATAAAAATATTAAAGAATCCGACAATTTATCTCTAAATAACAGAATAAATATTTCTCATTCTTCACTGTTTGTCTATTCTCCTGAATAACGTTAGATAAATGCACTGTTTCATAATTAAACTAATTAAAGTAGTATATTATTTACTACTACTATTTATTTTGTTTAATTAAATGAATTAAAATTTGATATTAAATAAAAACAAAATAAATAGCTTACTTACACGTTGAAAAATCAACGGTGCAAAAGATCATATGTGATCTTTTGGGTGTTTTCACAAACATTTAAACCCACAACGGCCTTATGCGAAATGAGAAGTGCTGACAAAAGCAGTAATAGAATTCTATGATATTAAAAAGAAAATTGCCTGCAATCAGCTTTCTAGGTCTTATATTACGGTTTTCGATGTATTTTAGGTGTATTTTTAGGTAGATAGTCGCCGGCGCGGGCTCGATTTGAAGTTGACTAGAGGGTGACGCTATGCGCACAGTAGGTCGAAAGCTGGTACTCGTACCGATCGTATCTTATATTTCATAGTATCATGTATCATCTAATTGGGGACAGCAGAGGTGAAGATTCTGACACCGAATCATCTAACAAAATTACAAGTTTCCGTTTTCTTCTAGGTGAAGTAGTTAGAAAACTTGTTTTAGGCATATGGGTTGATGCCTCAACCGACATAATATGTTGTCCTCGTGGTTTTTGTAATCCTGATGAAGATGCAAAACAGAGATTGCATTTGTTCTAAGGTGCGTTTGTGTGCTACCGTTTCGAAATCCTCAGGTTTAAAATGGTCTGAATAGACAAATTTGGTACGGCTCTGTGACTAACATGTTCATCTTGTTTGAAGTATATGCAACCGTGCATGAAAAGTTTCCTCATCAGTTGGAAATCTACAATAAATATTGTAATTTAAACATTTGAAAATAAGAAAAAGAACAATATAATTAAAGTTACCAATGAAAACTAATTTTTGATTAAAAACACTTTTACAGTGTTTAACAAACCAGTCCATTTTGCATATTTTAGACTTTCACAAGACCACATATTTTACTTTTACTATTATAATGTTCATAATAAATAAACAATGTCAATGATATACTCCACCCTTATTATAATTATAAATGAAACTGAGGCATCAAAATGGCGTCGTGCTCCATCTCCCTTATTGCAAGCGCAGTACCGATGCACAGTCGACTATTCGCAGTATATTCCTCTAGGTATGTGACCAACAAGCGGTTATTCCATACTGGTGAGGAGTACCCATGCATGTGTTAGATTTAATTCAATTTGTTAAAGCTGTTAAAAAAATAGGATTTAGTTACTTTTTCAAATCCTACCCCCTATAACCACCTTGCTGTCAAACCGTCAGCTGCCAAATTTTTTGTCGCTAAACTTTGTTAGTTCTAAATCTGTCAAACTGACAGCTGTCAAAAATTCTGGTTCTAAATTTTGCTGGGGATTTTATGTTTTGACAGTTGTCAAAAATTTTTAGGTTGGTATTGCACTTGGTTTGGTTTTTAGGATATGTTAATGTTTTTTAGGTTGTGATTGCCGGAAATTTTTCCGGCGTTGTGCCGGAAATGGATTCAAGTTTCTCAGACTTTTAATATCACTGTCACTTTTAATAGTATTGGGCAAAAAACCTACTTTGGGCCCAGTTAAGGACCGTCCGTAACCACATGGGCTCCTTATGAGTTGTGTAGACCTGACAGCTTTAATTCTTTTTTTTTCTGACTATCATAATCCTGACTTCTGAGTATTTTCATACTTTTCTTGCTAACGTTTCCTCGCACGTTGTAGGATTGCCTTTTTACTCTCATTTTTAACCAGACGCACTTACTTACTTCCCTTTTTTTTTCTGTTAATGATTTACTTTAAGGATGATAAATTTCAGCTGATGTGTTAACTTTTAGATTCCGCCACTCACCGGAAATATATTTATAGGCATAACCTATACAATTGATAAAATATCCCATAACCTATAAATTAATATTCGTAAAAGTTACCAACCCAAATATTTTAACAAATGTCAAAAATTTTTAAAAACATAGAATATACTATAGATTGTTATTTTGTTTTTTGATTTTTTTCACGGACACCAAAACGAAAGGGTGCAAGTGTGATATATCAAAATATAATATAAATAAATATATAAATATAATCATAAAAAACAACTTGTTGTGCCAAAATGACACTAAACGTAATCCGATCTCAACCAAAACCTTTTCGGATCTTCTGGAGCACTAAAGAAACCCTCATGCAAAGTTTCATCTAAATCCGTTTAGTAGTTTCGCCGCTATTGTGCTAACATATACACACACACATACATACAGGCATTTTTCAAAAACCACTTTTTTGGGTTCCTGGGACCTCAAAACGTTAAAGATTTGATGTTATCTCAATTTTCGATTTTGGACCAATTTTAGTAACCTCCCACAGTAGGGAAGATGTATGAAATTTTAAAAGCTTGAAAAAGTGATTTGCTCTTAATTTTCATTACGCAGAAAACGATTATAACAAAAGATATTCAAATTAAAATTTATTTTCCGTAAAATTAATATTTAGATTATGCCGTAATTTGTAAACGAAACCGCGTGACTGCAAACAGTTTCTTATTGGCGTTAGTCCGATAATTTGTCCAAAGTAGACGCAGTGTCCTAACTTCTTTTGTCTACGAACTAATTTTGGAGAATCTTGAATGTACAATTACCATATTTTAGTGATACTCGTTTTACATTTAGGCACAATGCAATATTTGTAACTCATAAGTCATAATAATGTTGTGCACTAGTTCATTAACCAAATAATAACACAATAACACCACAAACAAGAACTTGGGAAATTGACTGTAAACAATAAATAGTAAACTGACATTTGACAAACCCATTGAAATTGCTTTAGATATACGAAACTACTGAAGCATGTTTATACGAAAAAAGAAACTTCCGTTCACTATTCCGTCCTTGTCTGACAAGATCTGATTGGTTGAAGAAAACGTCCGATTGGCTTAATCGTCTGTAAACAGACCGAGAAAAAAGATGGAATAGTGCACGCAAGTTTCTCTTTCTATGTCACTTTCTCTAGTCGAGTGCACCTTCCAGTTTGTTATTAATTTCGACGGACAAATCATAACGAAAAACGTCACAGTTAATGGCGCCAAATAACTGCCGTTTTGAAATATCCAAATTCCTCACCGAAGAAATTATTTATTTTCTCGCTGTATTAACATTCAAAAAATCGTAAATTTTAAATTTTTATAACTTTTTTTTGATGCTGTATCGATTTTCATTATAAAAAAAAATCATGCAACTTCTCTATTTTATGGTGGGGAGGTTAAAATCAGTCATTAATTTCATCAATATTATTAGATCTCTTGCTCACTATATACCGTGTGTCCACGAGTCCGGAAGAGGAAAAACTTTTCAATTCCTAATTTTACAAAAAAAAAGTAATTCTTGACGAAAAAGTCTTCACCAGAAATCCTCTTTTCGGTTAACAGATTCTTTCAGCTCGACAGCGTTAGCCAAAAAACTTGATTTGATTATGAATAATTTCCAAATATTTTGAAAATATTTTCGAAAAGATTATTAAATGACGTTTTTAGGTGATATTAGGGAAAAAACAATAATTTTCTTTTCTATTGTGATTCGTTTCATAGCAACAGAGTCCGTAAAATTAGTTTTCATGATCTTCGATCAAGTTAATAGTCATTGTAGTCGAGTCAATGGAGGTTTTCACTTCTTAATTCTCAGCAATAGCTCCGATTTTGATAATTTTTTTTTAAATGTGTGTTTTTTTATTATTATTCAAAATCAGAAACATCCCATGTGGCGCAAATAATTGTATTTAAAAAAAAAATGTGTGTTTAAAATGTGTTTTAACCGCCTTCCATGTCACCTCAATGACCCTCTTAAGTCTAGAAGTTCTAGATGTGTCTGATCAAAGGAGACGGGGCCCTACAGTTTATGGTGGAATCCGAACCACTTCTTGGGGAAAATTTCCTATGAAAAATTTTTTCGCTGTGTGGGGCTCGAACCCACTTCGCTAGGTACGCTCAGAGTGCAAGCTAGACGCAATACAATACAATACAATCAAACTTTATTATTATTATTTATATCAATATATCCAGACACCTGTGTCCGAATACTGTCAGACATTTACGGGGCGCAGCTCCGTGACAGTTGAATGACAGGACGGAACGGACTCTGGTCAACTTCAAAAAAAAATAAAACTTTGACCTGAACTCCTTTCACCATAGGGCAAATTAAAAAAGGTATTAACAGATAAATTTCCAAAAAGTAAATGGATATTAAAACTTAATATTAACTGGAAGTAAAGCGCACTGTTTAAATTATGATATGCTAATACGGGAAAAAGAACCAAACCAAAAAACCCGCTTCAGAAAATGGTGGTTACTGTACGAAGCGGATGCCAAGCCGCTTAATGTATAGTTTAAAATAGAGGTTAAGATAAAGTAAAGATTATAATTAGGAAGAATAATTTATAACAATGGTAAAGAAACGAAAAGAGGACAGACCAGAAAATAAGGAATGAATGTTATCGTTAATGAAAGATTAAAAAGAGAATATAGGGCTAGATAGGTTGCCTAAAAATAGGCAACGCCTGGCATGGCAAGGTGTGTTTTATTCTAAAGGGGGCATTATGTTCTCTGATTTGGGTAATGTTGTTTGTTAGCAGACTATCACCCAGTTTAAAAGTATAGAATTTTTGAGAGATTTGTTGGATGTAATCTGCTAGTGGTGTTATGTCATGGCAACGTGCATATAATTCTCTGAGGGAGGTATATCTTGAAGAATTTGAAATGAGGCGCATAAACTTGTGCTATCTTAAGAGTCGTGACCGATGCACTGCACCACACCGGTGCCGCGTATGTTAGACGCGCTAACTCACTGAGCCACCGACCCCCTTTATTTATATTGTTTAAACATTAATAACAGTATTTACAGGAAAATATATTAAAAAAAAATTTTTTCGCGATATTTATAAAACATTGAGTTGTTTTTATTGAAAAAAGTTAAGTTCAAAAATGTTTCTCACAGTCGCGGTTGATAATTATTTATATTGTTTAAACAATAATAACAACTTTTACACGAAAAAATCTATTTCTTTACGTTTTTTTCGCGATATTCATTAAACAGTGAATTGTTATTGAAAATTTAGTATAATAAATATTTTGAAATATTTCGAAGCTAATAATTATTTATATTGTTTAAACAATAATAATGACATATACAGGAAAATTTTTTAATGTTTTTTATCTATATTTATACAAAAGAGAGTTGCTTTATTGAAAATTGAGTATCAGAAATGTTTCTCACAATCGAGGCTGATAATTATTTATATTTTTTAAACAATAATGACAAGTTTTACAGAAAAAAATCTATTTTTTAAATTTTTTTCGCAATATTCATGGACAAGTGAAATGTTTTATTGAAAATTTACTTAAAGAAATATATGCTGTGCAAACATTTACAGTAGAAGTTAAAATCCTAACGATTTTAGCATAACAATATTTTATAATAAAAAGTAAAAAGAAATAATATAATATGTGTATCTATTATATCTACATAACTTTTTCCACTATGATATCATAAAAAGATAAAGAGATACAAATCATTTTGTAAAAATCAGTGATGATGAAAAGTTACGTGCAGCAGCTTTTATGGTTGAAAATCAATGTGAAGAACTACTTTTTAACGAAGGTATATTTTCTATTCTTGCTTTGTATGGAGCTAAAACGTCCGTAAATTTAAATGAATTAAGGTATAAACGATTTTTAACACTTGCCTCAAAAAATAAGAGCGTCCAAATTCCGTCACCACCTCCAACAGAAGATGCAGCTAAGCAGCATATCAAGGATGTATTTTGTGGAGTTCAAATATAAGATTTTCGTGCCCAATTAAAAAAAAAAGGTTGGCCACAACAACGAGTAACGTGGTTAGCGTTACTGGTTTTACCCTGGCTAGCACAGTTAAAGGTACGGAGAGCAAAAAGGTAGTGGGTTCAAGGTTCAGGGCGCCATGATTAACTAGTGAATCAAGAAAGGAAAGCTAGAGGTTAAAGAAAATCGAAATTAGGTAACAATAACAATATATTACAATAAGCATGTAACTATAAACAATAACAGCACATTGTAATAAACAATACGCCTATAATACACGCGTAAAAGATATAAGATACTAAAATACCCTTATATATCGGTACTCATAATAAACATAAGATACACTAAACAGTATAATATAAGAGAATGCTATTTAGGTATTATTGAGCAAATCACAACTTACACACTTTTTAATTTATTATGAAAATACCTACTTTCTGTATACTGTTGCCCTAATCTGGGCACGCTAATATACTAGTTAGGAAAATACTTTAAAACACTCACTATTGGAGAAACAATCAAAACAACTACTCTTCTAACAAATACTGACGAAGTATTGAATTACATGATAGGATTCTTAGCATTTTAAAGAAAAAAAATATATTGAAAATACTTAAATTATTTATTTAAATTCAGTCATTCACACATTTTTATTTAATGTGAAATTACCTACTTCCTGTATATTGGTACCTTAATCGGGTCAAGCGAATATACTACTTTGGAAAACATTTTAAAACACTCATTATTGGAAAACCAACCAAAACAACTACTCTTCTAGCTAATATTGGCGCAGTATTGAATTACATGAAAGGATTCCTGGCATTTTAAGGCAAAGAAAATATTGAAAATACTTAAATCATTAATTGAAATTCAATCATTCACAACAATCATTGAACATTACATTCTATTTCAACTCTAGAAAAGTTGAACAAGTTTTTTCGAACTCGTTAGCTCTCATCAGTAGAGTATAGAAACATTCATTCATTATTTACAAGCCTATTCTTGATTTATTTTTACAATTAATTATTATTTTTACTTCCACATCCAGTGGAAGTAACGACAAAATTTTTTTTAAAAATTTGTATTGTTTAAATATGCTTAAAATGTCATGAAACGTCGAGATTTTAAGTTTGAAAGAAAAGAGAGAAAAAAAATTCTGTCTGTCTGTCGGTCTGCCTGTAACTTCTTTTGTGCGCACGTTTACTCTGAAACCGTTTAAAGGTGAGTACTGATTTGAGCATTTTTACAATTCTGAACAACTTTCGTCAATAAAATTTCCCGATAAAAAAATGCCTAGCACCGGCCTAGCAGAAATAGAAGCTCTACAACAATCGGCAAAAAAATGTATAGCATACCATTTGAAAAAAAAAAAAGTTAAGTATCGTTATTTTGGCATATGTGATCAAAGAGATGATCTAAGGACGTCATTCGATAGAGCTTGACAAACGATTTACAAATATATATGGTTTATTGTAGTTTTCTGTTGAAATAAAAAAGATACAGGGCGCGAATACCAAACCGAATCACCCGGCATAAGAAAAACAACAGGTGCAAAAACAGTGAACTAGTGCCACATTCTCGGATAAAATTTGTTTTAAGCGATACATTGAAAAAGGTGTGAACAAACGCCGAAACGTCTGTATACAAACAAATAATTGTGAAAATTATAGAAATTTATTTTAATGAACCAGGACCCAAGAATTAAATCCTCAATGTATATATATATATATATATATATATATATATACTATTTTTTATTCTTCCTTGGGTTCAGTGATCCCACGCAGGTGGCTATAGTTGCCTCCGTGGTGTGTTAGTTGTCGCTCTGGAAATCCAGGGTCTTCTAACTCTTGCCACAAATGTTCGACTGGCTGCCTGTCAGTGGCCTCCGTTTGTGTCAATTTCCTAAGTTGTGCCTATCTTTTCAACTTAGCTACACTGTGCTGATGAGGACCAATGAGTCAGAAACACGTGTCCACGGTTGCTCTTTTTCTCTGCGGCCTTACCCATGAATTTTCCCGTTTCCAATAAAGCTTTGATCCACATGAACATCTCCTATTTTATATATATATATATATATATATATATATATATATATATATATATATATATATATATATATATATATATATATATATATATATATATATATATATATATATGTATATATATATGTTAGATCACTGTTTGCGTGATTGACTTTTTAAAAACTTTTTATTTGGTTACATGAGGAATCAACGTTGATTCCTGAATAAAAGATACAATTTATGTATGATACATTTAATATGAAGTGAGTATGATAACTGCTGGTACAAATGCTTGTTAGTCTTATTTGTAAGTTTTCAAAAGATGTGTCAGCCAAAGTTGAACAAAGGAAATGCAAGCTAGCTAATCAGCATAATATTGTGAGAAGTTAAAATGAAATTTAATATCTAGATAAGCAATTCAAAGGAAGCTGTTATCTAATACTGTAATATGATGCTATCTGTAATGTCGCTTTATATCTTGATGATATAGCGTATAATTTTATATAACAACTTCCCCCTTAATAAAAAAGTTGATGTTATGCAGCAACTTTTGAAAATTGTTAGAAACGTTAAATGAATATAATGCAAAATAAATTGAAACAATGTTGAATGAATACAAAGCAAAATAATAAAATACATAAAAGTTAAAATTGGTAGATGATAATAATAATAAGCGAGTAGTACATTACATAAATGTAATAAGAATAAAATGCAATGGTCTAAATTAATAGACAAGGGTAAAACTCCACATATGAAAGTCTATGTTAACTCGATGTCCTCTTCTTCTTGAGGTTTAATACCGGGTCGCTTTCTTGGAGGGATCAGTCTAGGAAATTTGGTAAAAACTCTGCTTCGCTCAGAAGGAGGTGAAGGAGGGTTGTCCGTTGAGGGTTGGATTCGCAATGCTCCACATCTTCTTCTTCTGCATTTACAGGTTATGTAAAGTAGAACTAATAGAATGATGAGAGTGATTATGAAATATGTGAACCAAGATATGTGTTTGGTCACAAAAGGTTCGTTTATGAGGTCATCCAGGTCTTTGGAATATTGGTCCAATTTGTTTTTAGCAATATCTAGGTCTTCTACGTCGAGATTGTTTAATTTGAGAGGTTTTAATTTTGGAATTTTGATTTTGTCGGGCATGTGATTACAGCATTCAAAAGGAATTTGGATAGGATGTGAATTGTCCTTAATTTCGGAAAAGTCTTTAGCACTGGCTTGTATTCGGGTGATGCCTGCGTAGGCGTAACATCCTGGTTGTAGTTTGATGATGGAATTTTTGTTGATTAGCTCTGTTGTGGATTCTCTCTTTGGACAGTTGATGGTAATGTGAAGTGGTTCGGAATTAATTATTAGCCATGAGTTGTCTTCAAGTTCTTGGACATTGTACCCTTGACTGATGATGAACGAGGTCTGGCAGTTTTCTGGGAGTCTAGCTAGTGGTTTGAGGATTCTGGCTTCGCATATGGCATTTTGATCGATGGGATAAGCGTATAGGTTTGAGCATAGTTTGGTTCCAAAATAAAGAGGTTTGCATTCTTTCAAATTTTGTATAGGTATGTACATTAAAGAATCATCGTCTCTCGCGATAAACTTTTGTGAAATAGATAAAATGTGATGTAGACTAGTTCTGTTATCAAGTATCGGGATAGGATATAGGCGATAGGTGTTATAATTTTGGGGTTCAACAAGTGGTATTGTTAAAACAAATACTAAGTTAGAATCAATTTGAAACGCTTGCAATTCAATAATATCCAAATACTTAGCAACTGCCGATAATTGGGTTGTTGCACTAAGTTAAAATTTGAGGAGAATCTATGTTAAACAAAAACAATTATTCATAAAAAATCATTAGAAACATGTAGAAGGTGAAAAGAAAGTCTTATAATATTATAATATTAATTACAAAAATACATGCATTTAAAACGGAGATGACATAATAACGGCAGTCTGTAGAGAAGTTGGTTATAAAATGACGGGAAACAGGTACTAATTTAGAAACTCGCTGATAGCGACGGAGAAAAAAGACAATCACGACAGTTTAATCTGACATTATATTTAACGTCAAATTCAACTGACGTTCATAGGTTACAATTCGGTATAGTTTAACAGCATCTAGTTATGGATAAATATAAGTACAGATAGTGTTTTCTGCCGTACTGTGTAAATAATACCACCAATTCACCAGAAAAACTGTTGTGTTCCAATAATAAACGCTGAACGTAATAATGAATGATTCAAAGCCACCAGAGAAGGACCAAGTCTTCTTATTGTGGAGACCATTTCAATGTCAAGTAAAGTAACAAATTACAATGTATTCTAAGCGTTTTATTTGTGGTAAGTTGTATCTTAATGTAGGAATTTGATTTTTAATATGGGTTTATGTTGTAGGAAAAACGGCCGCATTACAAGACTTGTGTGGCGTTCTAGCTGTTACAAATTTAAATTACCCGCCAAACTGGTGGATAAAACAGAGTGTATTACTGTATTTTTAACGGCTCTAGATTAGAATGTAGAATGTTATTCATGCTTTGACTTCCTAAAAAAATTGATGAGCGGGGGGAGCAGAAATCCGAAAAATCATTTCTTGATCTCAACATTTTTTGATGACCGAGAGGAAAAGTTTTTTTGATCACAGATAGTACTCCAAAATGCTAGATTGTCCAGCGAAATTCCGGACGTATGGTCACCCTACTTTAATCTGCTTTTATGTATTTTATCTAGTTTATGTTGGAATAAAGTGCAGTTGTTTTTGTTAGCTATTGATTATTTATGAAGCTCCCTAGACGCCCCATAATACTAGGATGATCAATAAATTAAGAAAGGAAATTTAAAAACTCGCCGTTGAAAAACTATATGAAACAAACTGTGAAAGTCGTCTAAAGTCGGTGAACACAATCAGTCGGAAATGGCTACGAATGCGTTGGATTGTAGTTATAAATGCCCTTTGAATTATGTGTGTTATAAATACATATCATTGTTTATTGCTTAGATAGATACTAGCATAAAGTACTTACCTACCTATTTATTATTTTTTGTTATAATACAGACCTTTCTTGATATCTTCGTAAGTCTCATTCTGACTCTTCTTAGAAGTGAGTATCAATGGATAATAAATAATTTCTTTAGTAGATAAACTTATTTTGTTGTTTTCAGTTAGATACGCATGTATATAGTTAATAGGAAATAAAACAATGAAAAGGAAATATTTAATAAAATACAAAGTATAGTTAACAAATTCATCTAAATTAAATAATAAAATACATATTAGACATATTATATAATATTAATAAGATAAGATAAAGGAAGTTGCAGAAATTACAATAGTTTGTACTATCTATAGCAGCTGTAACGTAAGTACCTTGCAGCTTTTGCACTTCCAACCATTGCAATGTCAAAACGATCGTCTCTTTTTAAAAATTCGCTGACCATAAATATATCTACCGCAAGTAGAATGTCAGAATTAGCTTTTACAGGTATACTGCCTTAGTCGTTTTGTAAAAAAATATTAACAATAACTGCAAACATCAATCAGTGCTAGGCTAAACGTCAAATTTACTTTTGACATATGAGGTTATTTTCTTTCTTGTCAGCAATGTCAACTTATTCGTTTTCATCTGTTCTGCTTATAATTTCACATCTAACTGCCGTTATGATGTCACTACCGTTTTCGCGGCACATTCAAATAGTCGAAGTTTAACAATTTTTTTAAATATGTCGCGCTAAGAATTTTTCTTCCAAATTAAACATATAACTAAATTAAGTCCTCCACTACCATATTTTACCATTTTTGAAAATTCGTCAACAACCCAATTTAATGGGGAGAGGCAAATTGTTCCTTCGTAAGCTCTGTGAAACTTCTTGTAGTGCTGCCACTAAGTGATTAGGGGTTATGATTGACGTGTGAATGATTCCTAGTCTGGCAAATGTTATTGAATTTAGAATGTCGTTTAAATTATCTTCGATATACAAATAGCTCGCCATTAGTTGTTCGGAAATGTATAAGAATTTTAGTTTTATATGAGCTGCCTCAATAGCTTGAGTCATGGTTTGAATTGTGCGTTCGATTTCTTCGAGATCTTTGTTAAACGTTTCCTCGTCAATTTGTAATTTTTGTATAGTCGAGTTGAAGTTTTTAATAACAGAAGTCGTAACTGAAATTTGATTTTTGATTAAGTTTTCCAATTGATGTTCGTCGTTATTTAGTTTATTTATACAATTAGTATAGTACTGGCCATCTTCAGCATCTAGGTTTCCAGTTATGGATTTGAATATTGTACCGATACCGTTAAGTATTCCTCGTTTATATCTTTTTGTATCTGAAAAGATTTCGTCAAATTTCATTTTTATAGAGTTGGATATTTGTGTTAAAAGGTTAAAGTCTGTTTTAATTTCACTCGTAAAAATAATTGACTTATGATCACCATTATGGAGAGTGTACAAGATTCTGTCTAAGATATTTTGATTTTTGTCAAAAGCTAGTTTGAGGGATGAAATGTTTTTATGCACTAGTAGAGTCCATTTGTCATTTGTCACCGCGATGTCCGTGTCTTGGTGGTAGTATTCTCCAACGGTGTTATTGATTGGGGTAATTTTGTATTGACAGTGCTGATCCGAACAGCAGGAGAAACCTGAAAATAAATTTAATTTTCAGTATATGGTTTCATTCTATCAAAATTTACTTTGGTTTCTTGTTTCGTTTCGAGATTTAATAAGGTAGCAGAATTTTGGAAAATTTCTTTTATTTTAAAGGGACCGTTAAATTTGTTTTGCAATTTGTTTTTGATTTGTGATTCTTTTACGTAAACTAAGTCACCTATTTTGTATTCGGGTCGTTTTTGGGGAACATTTCTATCAAAGCGAACTTTCGCTTTCTCCTTTTGAGCTTGCGTTCGACTACGGGCTATTTTATAGTAGTGGGATATTCTGTTGTTTAAATCCCTAACGTATTTGGTTATTAACTCTTTTTGGTTATACAAAGTTTCAGGTGGTCTGTTGGACGTATGTCCAAATACAAGTTCGTATGGGTGTTTTATTTACTGAATTGTTATAGCATATTACTGCATATGGTAAAATTGTGAAAGGATGTTCGTTTGGATTTTCAGTTTTATGAATTCTTATCATTTCAGCTAGAGTAGCATGAAATCTTTCTATGGATCCGTTCGATTGGGGATGTCCTACGCTTGAATAAGTTAATTTTATGTCGTAGAGGGTGCAGAGATCTTTAAGCAAACGGTTGTCAAATTCGCCACCGTAATCGCAATGGATTCTTAGCGGGGTACCGTAATGTTGAAAGTATAACAACAAGGTATTTACGACGGATTTTGCGGATTTGTCCGGGACTGCATAGGCTTGTGTAAATTTGGTTAACTCGTCGCGAATAGTTAAAGCGTAGTTTCGAGTTGGGAATTCAAATAAATCGATATTAATTCTTTCGAATGGTGTTCTTGGGGTTTCTGTGACTACTAGAGGGTTGTTAAGGTTTTTCCGGCATACTTTAGTCTTTTGGCAAGTTTCGCAATTTTTTATAAAATTTTCAACGTCTTTAGTTAGACCTTGCCAAGTGTATTTTTCTCTAATTCTTCTAATCGTTTCATTTATTCCGCGATGTAGATTATTTTTACCAAAATGATTTTGCTCCAATATAATTGGAATTTCATCTTCGTCGGCAGTTCTGACGATATCTTGACAAATTACTACTTTTAAGTCTTTTTCCGCAAAAATGAATGATAGGATTTCAAGAATGGGGAGGTCTAAGTTATTTTCGACAAAGTATGTCTTAGAGAGATCTAGGACATCTTGATTTTTAAATAATACCAAAAATAGATGTTCAATTACAGATTCGATATCAAAAGGTAGAGGGATGATAAAATATCTCCTATGTCTGACTGTTTTGCTCGATACAATATTGATTTTATCGTTATGAAATTCGGGGTTTTCTTCAAATATGTCCTCGATAATTTTGTGATGTAGGTCTTGTAAGTTGTTTTGTTGGAAAAAGGTTATAATATCTTTATGTTCTCGCTATAAGAGTTGTTTGTTTGAGGCTTTGATTTTTGAATAGTCTATTAAAGATGTTGTTTTATATAGGTTGGTGAAAGTTTCGAATTCTCGGGAAATTTGTTCGTTACTGATTTCGTTGTTATCGTCTGGGTTTTCGTCGTCGTCTGACTCTTCGTCATTCGCGACTAGAACCTTTGAATAGAATTTGGAACATTCGGAAAAATGATTAATTTTGATTCTGGAAAGTGCGTCCGCGTTCTTATTGATTTTGCCTGGTTTATAAATTATTTCGTAGTCGTACTCTTCTAATTTGGGTCGCCAACGGGCAAGTCTACTTCCTGGATCTTTTATAGAGAATAGCCAGGTGAGTGGTCTGTGGTCAGTGACAAGCTTGAACTTTCTACCATACAGATATGGTCTAAAGTGCTTTACACTCCATACTATCGATAAAAGCTCGCGTTCAATCGTTGAATATTTTGTTTCTGCACTGCACAAGGTTCTAGAAGCATAGGCAATGGGTAAATCTTTGCCAATTGGCCCCTGGCTCAGCACCGAGCCGACGGCAAATGCGCTCGCATCAGTGGTTAGAACGAAAGGTTCATCAAAGTTGGGGTAGATTAATATCGGAGTTGTCGTTAATGTTTGTTTCAAATTTTGAAAAGAATTTATACAATCATTGTTGAAGAGAAATGGTACGTCTTTTTGTAGTAGTTTTGTTAAGGCCTTGGTTATCTTGGAGAGATTAGGAATAAAGCGCCTATAATATCCGGCTAAGCCTAGAAATGATTTAATTTCTTTCGGATTTTTCGGTTGAGGAAAATTTAAAATAGCGTCAACTTTCGAAGGGTTTGGTTTTGTGCCGTCTTTTGTAATTGGGTGTCCTAAATAAGCGACTTCCTTGCGGAGAAACTCGCATTTGCCTGCTTGAATTTTGAGGTTGGCTTGTTGAAGGCGTTTAAAGACTTCAGTTAGACGGGAAATGTGTTCGTGAATTGTAGGAGAGTAAATAATAATATCGTCCATGTAGACGAGACATCGTTCATTTTGAATACCTAACAGGATGTTATCCATAACTCTTTGAAAAGTTGATGGAGCGTTTTTGAGTCCAAATGGCATTCGCACGAATTCATAATGACCGTTCTCAACTGTGAAAGCAGTCTTTTGAATATCTGCGGGATTAATTTCGATCTGGTGGAAACCAGAAGCCAAGTCTAAGGTTGTGAAATATTGGCATTTGCCAAGTTGGTCTAAAAGATCGGAAATGTTGGGCAGAGGATATTTGTCACCGATTGTAACCTCGTTGAGTTTGCGGTAGTCGACTACAACGCGCCATTTCTGTTTACCAGAAGCGTCCAGTTTTTTGGGAACTACCCAGACAGGAGAGGACCAAGGTGAGATTGAAGGTTGAATAATACCTTGACTTAACATTTTCGATACTTGGGACTTAACTTCTTCTTTGTGGACTTGAGGATAGCGACACGATTTCGTAAATATCGGTCGGGAATTGTCGGTGTCAATAGGGTGTTTGATTTCGTTGGTAAAAGTCAAGTTGTCTCCTTCTAAATAGAATATATCTTGAAAGTCTAAACAAAGCTGCGTTACTATTTCGGCCTCTTCTTCGTTTAGATGATCCAAGCGCAATTCGTTCCTGATTTCAAAGGATCTGTCTGTCTGTAAGTGTTGGTCAGAATTTTGAGTATTTAAATTAAAAATTGATTTGAATTTTTGTACTGGTTCCAGGTTAAGATTTGAGAAGTTTATGGTTTTTGGGATGGCGTTTGCGTTTATTATTGAAGTTAAAAATTCTCCATTGTGATCGATTTTGACAATTGCATTTGGTAAGCGTACTTTCTCGTTTTCCTGGGCTAACAGTATAGCCTCGGTATTTTGCAGGTTACATTTTAGTTTACAGATTTTTTCCATGCGAGGTTCAATAGAAATTAAATTTTTGATGTTGCTTAAATTTGAATTTTTTGTATCAGAATTAATAGTTGGTTGTAAAGGTAAATTTACCGTAGTTTCTTCCGTGACCTTAAATAATGGTACGGTTTTAAAATTCGTGACTAGTTGTTTGTTTTTAAAATCTACTTTACATTCGTAATGTTCTAGGAAGTCCGCGCCTAGTAGTCCATCAAAATCTATATCTAGATTATAGATATAAACTTTGTGTGACTCATCTGAAAAGGGGATGAGAACAGATTCGTTGATATAAATTTTTTGATCGGTAATACCCTGTATAATTACGTTTTCAGGAGATCTACGTCTATAATTTTCAGCTGTTTTAGGTTTAAAAATTGATATGCCTGCACCTGTGTCAATTAAGATTTTAAATTTATCAGTTGCGTCTTTCATATAATAGAGATTTTTTGAGTTTACGGTTAGTAAGGTATGCGGGGGTGTATTTAAAAGAACTTCTGTTCTGGGAAGTTCAGGGACGGGTCGAAACTGTCGTTGAGATTCATAGTTTGTATTTCAGTTTCTAGTTCCGTGATTGGTTCGAATTGGTCTGTTTGTTGTGTTGGAGTATCCGTGGGGTACTCCGGGTCTAAACGAAAATCCTGAGGATTAGCAGTATAATCCTCGTACTGTTCGTATTGAGAATTAGCTGTATAATTCTCTTGGAAATTTTGGTTAGTTTCAAAGTTATAAAGTTCGTAAGTATCCTCTGCAGTTTGGTAATCAGAAGAATAGTCACTGTATTGATTAAAATCGCATTGGTTTTCATAAGGTTCGTAATTTAAATGATGCGTTTTTTGTTGATTAAAACGGTTGAAGTTTGGGTTTGGTTGAATAGCAGAGTGTCTTTGCTGATTGAAATTCGGGTTCGGCCTTATGGCTGAGGGCCTGTTTTGTTGCGATTGATTTGGTTGATTAGGTTGAGGGAATGTCCTCTGATTAAATTGATTGGTTTGAGAAAAATTTTGAAAATTTGGGTTTCCTTGATAATTTGGTCTCTGGAAGTTTGATGTCGATGGCATAGACTGTTGCTGTTGCCTTGTACGACATTCGTTTATGACGTGTCCATTTCTTTTACAAAATGAGCAGAATTTCTGTTGAAAATTAGAGGTTGGTCGTTTGGGTTGTAAATTGGGATTTTTGACCGGACTATTTTTCGGAAATTTTTGTTGTTCGAAATAGGAGAGTTGCAGTTCTCTCCGAATTCTGCTAACAGCTTTTAGTATGGTTGGAGGGTTACTGGCGCGTATGATGCGGCCTAAGTTTGGTTCTAAGCCCGTTAACAAATTATTAAGCGTCATGGTTTCTATAAGATCTGATTGTGCAGTTCTTTGCGTTCCCGTGAGATTTTGTTTTTGCACTGCGGCGTGCATCTTCGCGTTGTGCGTTTGTAGACGCGATACAAATGTTAATGCGGATTCGCCTGGTAATTGGTGAATGCGCTGCAGGTCCTGAATCAGGGCCGTTAGATCTCTGGAGTCCCCAAAATGAGTTTCCAAGAGTGCTTTAATTTCTGGCCAGGTGCCAGGGTTGCGTGAATTAATTAATTCGGCAGCTTTGCCTTTTAACTTATTTTTGATGTGGATTGTTAGTAAAATTTTCTGGTCATGGATTGCCATACTTTGTGCACACTGACATGAGTTTAAAAATGTTTGTAAATTAATGGCGTTGCCATCAAATTCCGGTATCAATGAAAATACTTCAGAGAGCTTGTAAGGCTCAATTTGCTCTGGTTGTTGTTGTTGTAGTTGTTGTTGTAGTTGCTGTTGTTGTTGTTGTTCGGCTAGTGCCGGTACTATTGGTTGAGCTGTCTCTGGTTGAGCTCTGTCTGGCATTTTGCTTTGTATTTAAATTATTTGGATTGCAAAAAGAAATTGGTTGCGTATCAGCAGCATGATACGAACTTAAATTAAATTAGCTTGTTACGTTGCGTGCGTAAATGGATTGTATATTAGCTGTATAATACACAATGTTTCGTGAATACGAAAATAAATAAACTTAAAATTAAATAAACTTGTTTCGTTGCGTTTGTAAAGGAATGGATTTCACTTTGACAATAGAACTGTTCACTTAAATATGTTATGAATAAAGTAAGCGAGATGATTCTTAAAATGACTTACGTGAATATTTTCTTCATCTGGTTAGTAGGTTCTTCTAATTAAAGGATTGGGATCCACCACCACGGCTAAGAAGTTCTCCTTGTTCTAATGGTTCTTTTCCAATGGTTAGGCACCTTTTGCAGATGGACTCCTTGTTCCGCTGGATACGTTTACCACTAGTTAGGCTCCCGAACATGCGATGTTAGTTAGATCCTACCGACTGCGCCATTTGTTAGATCACTGTTTGCGTGATTGACTTTTTAAAAACTTTTTATTTGGTTACATGAGGAATCAACGTTGATTCCTGAATAAAAGATACAATTTATGTATGATACATTTAATATGAAGTGAGTATGATAACTACTGGTACAAATGCTTGTTAGTCTTATTTATAAGTTTTCAAATGATGTGTCAGCCAAAGTTGAACAAAGGAAATGCAAGCTAGCTAATCAGCATAATATTGTGAGAAGTTAAAATGAAATTTAATATCTAGATAAGCAATTCAAAGGAAGCTGTTATCTAATACTGTAATATGATGCTATCTGTAATGTCGCTTTATATCTTGATGATATAGCGTATAATTTTATATAACATATATATATATATATGAAATAGGATTTGAAGGAAACAACTACTCAGCGGGCAAATACCCCGACCTGCACTGAATTACACCTTCAAATCGTGATCAGTAACCAGTTGTTTCCTTCAAATCCTATTTCATAAACAGTGAGTATAGCCCACTAAGGCTAGAGGTCGCCGCCAGTGACATTTGTCCGACGTATAGTAGCATCTGACCATATGAGAGTTTACCTCTCATCGTCACTTCATATATACAATATATATATATATATATATATATATATATATATATAAAAATAGGAGTTGTTAATGCGGAACAAAGCTTTATGGCAAACAGAAAAAAAAAATCGTGGGTAAGACCGCAGAGAAAAAGAGCAACCGTGGACACGTGTTTCGGACTCATTGGTCCTCATCAGCACGGTGTAGCTAAGTTGAAAGGATAGGCACAACTTAGGAAATGACACAAACGGTGACCACTGACAGGCAGCCAGTCGCACATTCTTGCCACAAATGTGCGACTGGCTGCCTGTCAGTGGTCACCGTTTGTGTCATTTCCTAAGTTGTGCCTATCCTTTCAACTTAGCTACACCGTGCTGATGAGGACCAATGAGTCCGAAACACGTGTCCACGGTTGCTCTTTTTCTCTGCGGTCTTACCCACGATTTTTTTCTGTTTATATATATATATATATATATATATATAAATGTCAAAAAGTCGTCCAATTTTTCAACGAAATTTTTTTCTTTACTCCCGCACTGGCCCTTTTAGCCGATTTTTGTAAGTTCCTCCACTCTGTATAAAGTTTATCTAGTTGTTTAACACAATGAAAATCCTGACGTGTCGGAATGCGAGCTTTATCCCAAAAAACTGACACCTCTGTTATTGTAAATTTAGCATTTTCATGTACACTTAGCTTCACTTCACGAATGTTATAAAAGAGCACTTGTAATACTATAATGTAATATATATTTGTCCTGCAAATAATGCTGCGTCCGTACATGTGCACGATACCATACACTGCTGCGTCCTGTACAATACTGCGTCTGTATACTGGACGCAGTATTGTTTTCCTGTGTTATCTTCAACAAATCTCTGAAATGGTCGATTTTCAGCACCTCAAAATGTTCTTCGTCTCCTGGGTTATATGTAAACATAGAAATGAGTTCTGTTTCGTTTCAATTAAGCAAAATATCGACCCGAGTTTTTTTTGGAATCGGACGCAGTATCATATATTCCGTAAAACTAAAAGTATATTTTTAGTTCCATCGAATTATGTTTGGGGGGCGCATAGATTTGTGAACATAAATATACTTCAAATATTCTCTATTCAAAAATCGTATAATGCTGCGTCCGAGATTTGACAACACCGGCACTAATAAATATCCAGTCACTCTTTCATTCTTACTTGGAAAGCCAAAGTTCGAACGAGTGTAAAATTCTTGTGAAAATTTATATAGGTTTACAAGTAATTATGTTTCATTTTTAAACAGTTTTCTTCTTACTTATAATCTGAATGTGTTTATCACAGAAATTTATTTTCAGGAAATTAAATTAATTTCAAGGGAAAATAATTTACAAATATTTAGTTATATATAATCATAAAAACAATACCTCCTCCAAAATTAAACTGGTAAGCCGTTACTTTGTGGTAATTAATTATGATGATATAATAATGAAACACCAACATTAACATTTACTTTATTTCTTACCGCCAAATTATTGTAACTTGTACCTTACTGCAGTTCGGCACTCAACGTGACATTTTCAGATGATTAAAGTGAATGGAACATACAAAGGCAGTCAGTCTACAGGACATTATACTAATTTTATGGTTACTGTTTTGAATAAGGAAATAGGAGAATTACAGACAATATTGTGAATGTAAATAGGATTACAAATATTAATAAGATATTGTAGGTAATATTCTAGGTATGCTAAGTTAGGAGCAACAAAAATCTATGACTAATATTAACTACTTTTGTTTATTTTATTTACTCTTATTAGGTTATATACTAATTAATGAACTGTTTTTGAATAATTGATAGTATCCATAAACAAATAGCGTGAGTTATAATGAGTGAGTTATTATAAATCACTAGGTGACAGTGCCAATCACCTTTATCTTCATACCTAGCCTATCCAATCGACGTAACGCGCTTCACAAAGGTGTGGCTCTGTCCGAAAGAAATCCTTAAATTAAGTTAAATTAAAATTTACAGTTAATTTTATTAATAAACAAAGTGAGTACCTAATTAAAACAAAATTTTCTAAATTTAATATTTATTGTTATAATCGTAGATAAAGTATAGTATTCAACTTGCGGTAATGGTAATAACCCACTTGATGAATTACAGCACTCGCCTGCGGCTCATGCTGTAAACTTCATTTGCGTGAGTTATTACCTACATTACCGCTCGTTGAATAATATACTACGAGTTCATCAAATAGTGTGATTTATTATAAGTCTAAAAACTATAAATAGAACCATTATTATGCCTTTTTATTTGATAAAAAGGGAGGTTGAAATTTTAGGTTTTTCCAGAAACGGTTAGATGCATGATGCATGAAATTTGGCAAAAATATTTTTTGTTGAAATCTATTAGATCGCGTTAAGACGAAATTTCGATTTTCACTTTTTGAAGAGGTCAAAACGGGTGTAGTAGATGGTTTGAAGCGCACCTGTATTTTTGAAATCGCGTAAGTCAGAAACGTGATTATTCGAGCGATAGACACTTCTGAGGATATAAGAAGACACGCACGTATTTGACGGTTTTCAAAAATAGACCTCCGAACGGGTGAACGGGGAGGGGGAGGTTTTTTAAGCCTTCCGGAAACGGTTAAACCCAGAATCATGAAATTTGGCAGAAATACTCTTTATTAGAATCTATTAGACATGAGCAGGACGAAATTTCGATTTTCACTTTTTAAAGTGGTGAAAACGGGGGTGGTAGATGGTCTAAAAAGTACCCGTATCTCTGAAATCGCCATAAGTCAGAAACGCGATATTCCAGCGATAGGCTTTCCTGAGGAAATAAGGAGACACGTATTCGACGGTTTTTAAAAAGAGACACCGCGGTGAATAATGACATGAAATTTGACACATACCCGCCCATGTTTTCTATTGTGGATTAAAATAATCATTTTTTCGTTTAACTCGCTCTAACACAAAAATAGAACAAGCTAAAAACGTACTCTTCGCCGGTTTACTAAACTTTTTATATAATTGTTACACATTTTATAAGATACTCTTCGCAGTTTTTTGTAAATGATGTTAGTTTTAAACATTTTTAATTTTATAGTATGAACTTAGTGTAAAATAAAGTAAAAATAAAAAAAAACATACCATACCATGTGGGTTTCGAACCTGGGACCCTTGGATTCCGAGTCAAAAGCGTAAGAACGACCTAACACGTAAAAAATGTACATTTTTACAAAAGCATAAAAATTAAAAAAAAAAATCTCAAATTTAAATCATTAATAACATTTTCATTTACTGATCGATTTTGTTCAAAAACAATAGGGTTCTTCCCCTAGTTAACTCTAACTTAGTGTCCAAATTTCAGTACAATCTGATTTTTCTTTCTTAAGTTATCGTGCTTACAAGAAACGTGACGGACGGACGGTCGGACGAACGGACAGACGGACGGACAGACGGACGGACAGATGGACGGACGGACAGACAGACATTTTGAAAGTTGTTCGTTCACTAACACAATGATATGAAAATTTTTTCTCTACGAGCGATATTTACGATTTTAGAAATGTGCCGATCAAATACAATATACTCTTCGTTTTTGCGAAGAGTATAATAATGGATTGTTATCAAATTGTGATGCGCAGTGGGTTTCCCCGAGTACTATAGATGCGCAGTGGGTTTCCTCGAGTACAATGGATGCGCAGTGGATTTCCTCGAGTACTATGGATGCGTGGAAGGTTTCCTTAAGTGCGCAATGAATGCGCAGTAGGTTTCTCCGGGTACCATGGATGCACAGTGGATTTCCACGAGTATTATAGATGTGCAGTGGGTTTCCTTGAGTACAATGGATGCGTAGTAGGTTTCCCCGAGTACCATGCGTACCATGATCCTCAATTTTAACCAAACTTTGATTTAAGAATGTTGTATTAAATTTTGATTCGTTTAGAGTTGGGTTGTAGGGAACACGGTTTTCAAATTCATGTCACCTTAAAATGGCTATAACTTTGCGATGGAGCATCATATATGACCATTCGAAAGCTTATTTTAAAGAGTAGGGATGTTACTAAATGACATATTTATTAGAAATAAGCTGAAAAATTTTCTAGACACAACTTTAAAACTTGCTAATAAACTCATTTTTTAAGTACTTAACCTGAAATATTTCAAAATCCTGACGTGATGAGCCAATTCTGAGGCCAGATTCGGATTCAGCGCGAAAAATTACTTCGGAAATGACCTTAGCTACACAACAACATTCATGACTTGTGTTGTTGAACTGTCAAACTGGATAATATAAGTGAAAAGATCCCTAAGGGATCTTATCAGTGTAATTTTGTTCTGATTGGTTGTTTCAGCACACGTGATTAGAAATTGGCGAATTTAATAGGATGTTGCTATTTGCGCTAAAAATTTTCAGCAAGTTTTTATTTGCCAGTCAGTATCACTAAAAAGTGTTAAGCTCTCGGCATTATTATTCAATGAAAATTGTATTGAAACTGTCTTTGTTTTATTTAGAATTAGGGTATTATTTTGAGGCCAATGTATGATTTCTTGATAAAATCTTTCAGTGTTTTTTTTTCATCAATTAGGTTGTTGCCGGTAACTAGAATGTTTGTATCATCAGCATAACAGATCACATGAACATTTGGTATCTTTTGTTGATGGCTGACCACATAGTTAGTAAATATTATATATAAAAGTGATCCCAAAATTGACCCCTGTGGAACTCCTTGGGTAATATCACAAATATTACTTTCAACTCCACCGACCATTTTTACAATTTGTGTCCTGTTGTCTAAAAAGGAAGAAAATATTTGTAAATCAGTTAGTCGAATACCGTATAGTGCTAGTTTGGCCTTAAGCAGCTGATGGTCTACCAAATCAAAAGCTTGTGAGAAATCTTCGGAAAGACCGTCTAAAGCTTTAATGATTTTGTGATGAAAATCACACAACGCAGACTTGTTGTTTGTAGTGAAACCATGTTCAGCAAGAGACAGTAACATATCCCGATGTCAAAAATCTGATAATTGCTCCTTGAGATGAAGTTCTATGGCTCTTTTAAATTTACTGGAAAATATACCTTGCATTTTTTATCCAAATTATTAGAAATATTATGACCACTAGAGTGTGAAGACTTTAATTTATTTACAAGAAGTTCAACATCCTTAGTTGAAACTGTTGATAGATAGATAGAAAATAAATCCCCTTTTTTTCCAACAATATTTGGTTTCTGGATTAGAAAAGAATTAAATTAAATTAATTAATTAAATTGATATTAAATATGAGTGCGCAAAAACTTTTATCTCCATAAAAACAGTTTTTGAAAATTCTAACGCGGTAAAGTGTTGAAACCGTCTTTTTTTACTAATTTTGGGGTGTTGAAAACGAATCCGTTGCCAGTTTTGGCGAAAAATCTAGGGAGCACATTAAAAGACGACCCTTATTTGGGCGCCATAAAATGAAGGTTCTCATGTTCCCAACCAAAAGTCATTTAAATAATTAAAGAATTTTTTATTTTAAAAAACAAGTAATATTTTCTGAATAGTGATATGCACACCTTACACCCCAACCCCAAAAATGTGAGAAATATTCAGAGGTGGGTAATATTCATCTGAATTGACTAAATCACCTCATTATGATAGAAAAACATTGGGTGATTAGGGATTTCTTTTGCAAATAAAACCAATAAAAACTCTTAAAAGATAAAATCCACCACCTTGATTGGTGGTGATGTGTAAGAGTATTCAGAAGTAATCACATTATAACCTGATAATAGCCATTTAACAAGGAGTAATATTGTAACTATACACCTTTCTTAGGGTGGTGAAGGGTGAGGGAAACGAGGGGGAGGAGAGGTGAATTTAGAATTTTTGTTTCTTTCATTACTTACCTAATGAAACTGAGTATCTTGAAAGAATTTCCTGCACTAAAGAATAACTTTTTGTTGCAAGCTCTAATATCAATTTCAATGCCACCCCCCAAATAAGAGTTATATTTTACTGTCTTCCCGATGTTTTTAGTCAAATCGGATGACAGATTCGTATTCAGCACCCCAAAACTAGTAAAAAGATGGTTTCCACACTTTACCGTGAATGGGCCAAAAGAGGGCTCTCCCTCGCGTTCCCCTCACCTTTCACCACCCATAAGATGGGTGTAAGTTACAATATATAATATACGATTATTTATTTATTTAAAAAAAAAAAACAAAATTCCTTATTAAATGACTATTATCAGGTTATAATGTGATTACTTCTGAATACTCTTACACCCATCCGCACCAATTAAGATGGTGGATTTTGTCTTTTTTTATTGGTTTTAATTGCGAAAGAAATCTCTAATCACCCAGTCTTTTGTCTATTTATCATACTAAGATGATTTAGTCAATTCCGATGAATATTTTTCATCTCTGACCACCCACTTTTGGGGTTGGTGTGTACGGCGTGCATATCATTATTCTGAAAATATTGTTTTTTATATTAAAAATTCTTTAATTATTTAAATGACTTTTGGTTTGGAGAATCTTCACTTTATGGCACCCAAATAGAGGTTGTTTTTTAATGTGTTCCCGACACTTTTCGTTAAAACGGGTGACGGATTCGTTTTCAGCAGCCCAAAATTAGTAACAAAAAATAGCTTCCACACTTTACCACGGATGGGCCAAAAAAGATCTTTTTTAACGTTTTTCTTTACAAAATAGTAAATCCGAAGGCATTTGTACTTCAAGAAATGTGTTTTTCAACTTTCAAGACTAAAACGCTTATCATTCGAGATATGTGCAAAAAGCAAAAGCAAGAAGCATATGCTCTCCCTTCTATTCTAAGGTGAACTCATCGCTTTTTTTTTTCCGGGAGCCGTCTAACTTACGTTTCCGGAGTCACTGTAGCCTCTTGGGCTTATTGTGATATTCTCCCATTAGTATTATGATAACCAATCTAGCACTCTGGTCCCTTGCACTAGTTTGTACAACCCCATCGCAGGTTTGGTTTCATATTCTTCTGGACTCAGTCTTGGTTGTCCATATATTGCCTGTCTTCTGTGATCCAGAGCCTCACAGTCGCACAGGATGTGGTGGGATGTCTCCGTTGCCCTATTGCATTGTCTGCATTTTAGGTCCCCGTTGAATAATCCCATTTTGTGAAGGTGTCCTTTCAGGGCGCAGTGCCCTGTTAGGAAGCCAGTGATTATGCGGAGCTGATTCCTGCTTAGTGACAGCAGTTCTTCAGTCTTCTTTCTGAATGGTTCCTTAATAAAGGTTTTACCATGTTGTTGTCCGGTTATTTGTCCCAGTATTCTTTGTGTTGATTCTTGATCCAGTCCCTCATTTGGACCCGTACTGTGGTTTTAGGCACTCCCAGGGCCGGTTCTGGGTCAATATATGGAGCTGACGATCCCTTTCTCGCTAGCTCGTCAGCTTTTTCGTTGCCATCGATTCCTACGTGTCCCGGCACCCACTGAAGGGTTACCTTGTTGTGGTCCGCTAGGGCTCTTAGTTCTTCTTGGCATTCCCATACCAGCTTGGACGTCACTTTGGGGTTTGACAGTGCCCCTAAAGCTGCCTGGCTGTCCGAACTCATCGCTTAGTGAAGGAGTAAATAAAAATGAACATATATCCAAAATTCCATTTATCTCCTAAATTCAGCATTTTATATTGCAAATTTGAGGCTACTTTTAGTGCACAATTGAAAAACTGATACTAAAATAATAATCGACAGAAAAATCATATTTCGAATTCTACTGACATTTAGAAATAACTGACGGCTATCAATTTGTTCTACTACAAGTGCAATAAAATTATTAGGGTAAATATGACAACCGCGCCGGACGCAGTAATATGCTAAGTTTCACAAAAAGTAGTCATCTCGGACGCAGCATTGTATTGAAGAAGAATTAAATTATTTTCGGACGCAATAACGTGCTGTTTTTGAAAGGACGCAGTATTGTCCTGTATATTAAACATTTTTATTTCTTGAGTTATTACAATTCTAAAACCAGATATTAACTGAATTTGGTTAGTAGATCCAATATACTTCATTAGATTTGAGCTAACTAGAGTATTTCTGGGAGACGCAGTAAGGTTGGCTTGTGAAAGGACGCAGTATTGATAGCGGGATGTATATATATATATATATATATATATATATATATAGATCCTTCTATCAAACCTGAAGCAATACATAATCCGTACCATCCTGAAGCACCGGTTTATAGAATAGTGAGAATAGAGGAAAAGTGATCACATATTTGGGTGTATATTCGTTATGGCATAGCCGATTCTGTAAGATATACAGTGATATTTTAAAAAATAAATATTGAAGTATATTTACACATAAACCGCACTATCCTGAAGCGTGCATATTTTTGGTACCATCCTGAAGGTAAATATACAACAATAGGTAGGTGTACGGTTGTTCCTGAAGCATAACCATGTTGCCGTACTTAAGGCTGTTATTCCGCTAACTTATTTGCAGTTTTAAGCACAGTACCAGAGGATTTCATATTATGTTACCAACGAAAACAGAATGATTTAACTTAAGAAGTAGAAAACGACAATTACTATGTGGACCTAATTTTAATTACTTTCGAACTCACATTTTGAACATGCCAGACGGACATTTTGAAAGTTGTTCAGAATTCGTTTACTTACACAATGATATGAACATTTTTTTCTCTACGTGCGATATTTACGGTTTTAGGAATGTGCCGATCAAATGCAATATACTCTTCGTTTTTGCGAAGAGTATAATAAGTTACATGTTTGTTGAAATTTTAACGAAAATGAAGTTCAACTTTTTTTATTAGGTACCTATTATTATTATCAATCCTTTTTTCTGAATTGAGTATGTTGTTACTATTATAATTATCTGTCTCATTTCTTTTTTTTGAACGAAAATTAAGTCGCAACTTTTTTACACTATTATTATAAATCCTATTTTCTGATGATGGAAACTATTGTTTACTTTAACTACTATATTAATTGTGGTGTCAGTTTAAATAACTAAAAAAATATCTTTTTAATAATACATAGAAAAAAAATCACATATCTAATGACCGATTACACTCTACACAATCAGTTGATGTCATTTTAAATAATGTTGCACATCCTTTAATTTTTTTCGTTCTGCAAATATCAGTTTTATTTTATTATATAAAATTAGTATATCTAATATTGCACATATAACGAGTGTAAACTGGGCTGTTTAGATTTTTAACTTCCATCATTTCGATAATATCAAAAATTTCAATTTGATTCGACTTTGTGTCCGCAAATAATTGCGCTTACCAGAAATATAACTGATACGATTAACATGTGTCGAGGAAATACATTATAAGTACTTTTCATTTTCGTTTCTGCTGAGAATATAATAACCAAACTAGCTACAAGTTTTTTAAATAGCGCCAGTCTTCGTTTTAAAATTGCGCTAGTGCCTATCTCTATATTTTTTAAATAGTGCGCGCATCTCGGATTGTAATTACAGCCAAGGTTTTAGACGCTTGTACTATTTTCAAGAAATCCACGTAACCTTTTTCACACCCCGGCTAAGTCATTAATAAATAACAGAACTAAGAATTCCCATCGGCATCTTTTTATAGTGCAACAAAATTTACAATTTCTTACAGTGGCTAATAACTTTATTAACCTGACCATCTGGTGAGGATAAACATCTTACAATTATTTTCTACCTTTTAATTATCATTCCTAAAAACTCCGAGTTGAAGTTGAATGAAGCACAGTTAAAAAATAAAAAAACGAGTTAATTTGACGAATTTTTAATAAGTTGTAGATTAATAAATACAGATATGTTACGGTTAAAGTGCTAAGTTGACTAGTTGGATAGTACTGAGTGATAGACAAGTTGGATAGTACTGAGTGTCCACCTAGTACGCGGAAGTTCAATATCTCGCTTAATAAAAGAGTAACGCTATTTCTTTTTTGCAGGCCTTTCAGTCCTATAGAGTAGCACAAACCAAAAATAATTTCACTTGTACAGGGTGTTCTGCCTTCCCTGGGCCGGTATCAACTTCGTTGCTTTAAATGGTGGCATATATTTTTTTATCATTTTTTTAAATTCTACTCTTTATTTTAGTATGACTTTCATCACATTTCCAACTTCATATTTTAATTTATAAAACATTCACCATTAACCATTTAACGCTGTATTTTCGGAAAATTAAAAGATAGAGGCATAATTTTCTCAGGGAATATAGTCGAAGCCATGTACTTTTAGAAAAAGTATTGAAATATAAAAAAATTATATAGGGTCCTCATAATTCTATGCCAACTTTCGTCAATTTGAATAGCAAATAAATCGTTTTGTTTTCAAATGGAACAACCTGTACGGCCATACGAAGCACCGATAAGAACTCTATCAATTTGCTGAAGCATTCCCTATTACTAAATTAACTAGTTTCTCTTAAAAATACATATTTATTGAAAATTATAAATTTTGTCGTTTTAAAGCCGAAAAATCATAGCCGCTTGTTAAAAAGTTCAAAGTTGTCACCTAAGTTATCTTTCTTTCTAAGAAAATGAATTTTATAAGAATAATTATTTATTTTATTACTTGATTATGCAATGTAACAATTAAAAATAAACTATGCAGTAATTCATGTATGAAATTTTATTTTATTTACAATACAAAAGTACCTACTAAATATTAGATTAACTATTTTAGATATATGTTATTTAATAACAAAGTTCAAACACAGATATATTATGAAGTTACGTAGAGGCAATTATTATAGTTTTGAAGTTATGGTTAGGGTTTAGACGATATTCTGCATTACAAAAAATGCTATTTGACTGATATTATCAAACCCGAAGAAGTTTAATTTTTATTGTCTAGGTACCAACTTTGTAAATTAAAATCTTGCGGAAGATCAATTTCTTCGCTGATTTTTCAGGCACAGGTTAATCTGTGGCCGTAACAGCATTATTGTATTGTAAATAAAATAAAACTCTTTTATTAACTGAGATATTAAACTTCCGCGTACTAGGTGGACATCCGGTATTTAAATTAACGAAACCTTTCTTTTGTTAGAAAAACACTTTTCCATTAAAATAACTACGCAATTTGGTTCATTCATGTACTTTCCAGCTAGTTGACAAACAATCCAAGATATATCGCTAAAGTATTAACCACAAATGGTACACAAAATATAACCAACTGTTTGGATAGTTTCTAAATTTTGTGTATAACTTCTTTGAGGTTCATAGCAATTCATATTTTCGTTTATATGAAATAAGCAGGTTAGCCATCTGAAACTTAAATTATTATACTGAAAACGTGTACTGTTATGTAACAAGGACTAACTTTTTTACCCCAAAAACCAAGTCTAAAGTAAAAAAAATTGAAACACCTAACCTACTAACTTTGAAACTTAATAATAGATGTTACCACTTAAAATACATGTGTTATATGTGTGTATGTGTGTTACAATATTAGAAAAAATACGATGCTCTCTTAAAAACCTTTCAGACAATAAGTAACAAACGGTGAACATCAGTGAGCCTTCCGAAAACGCTCCATATATCATTAATTACTTCCACATCCAGTGGAAGTATAGTAACGACAAAAAATTTTTTAAAAATTTTTATTGCTCAAATAGGCTTAGAATGCCATGAAACGTCGAGATTTTAAGTTTGAGCGAAAAAAAAAATTCTGTCTGTTTGTGCGCACGTTTACTCTGGAACCGTTTGAGATATTGACTTGAAATTTGGTACACATATGGTACTTTAACGAGATCTAGAACTAGATTATATTTTCATCTTGTTCCGTCGAAGGGTGGGGGTAAATTGGGGTAAATTTGGGGTAAATAGGTAAATCAAGCAGGTAAGAGCCCATAAAATTGGTATTTAGTATATACAAAAGAAGCTAAGGTCTCAAAAAAAAATTTGGCATTAGCCACCCCCACCCCATTACTAAAGGGGATGAAAAAAAATGTGATTTAGTGTGTGTACAAGAACCAGAAACCTCAAAATATTTTTTACTTCAATCACCCCCACTACCACCCCCTATAACTACCCCCACCTCACTACCGATGTGGGGTATCGTTTTATGGGTTTTTGGGGTAGAGGATTTCAAATGTTATATTAATAAAGTTCCATAAACAATTATTTCCACATACAAAATTTTTTCGTTGTGAGTGACTTGGATAGAAAATCTGGATGTGGAAGTAGGGATTCCTTGGGCAGCGGTCTTTTTTTAAAGATAACACCTTGATAATTTCAAAAAAAAATAACTTGAAATTATCATTGTCTTAGATTTTCTATTTAAAAAATTCTTCGAAAACAGGTTCGCATCCCGTAGATCTACGCCTATGTAAATAGTTTTTACAAACGTTTTGACACGGATATAGATGTAATGTATTTGCCATGGATATAGCTTTTAATAAAACGAAACAATGTCCCAAATTATAAATAAATTAATAAACACATTTCAGTTGCACCTCGAAAACCATATAAAAAATTAAATTTAAGCAACCTGCATCTCAAAAGTTAATATTTTTACTCATTTATGGATTCTAATATTTTCCGTATTAAAAATATACCCCTTACACCCTTTTTATAGCCATGTAGACAAGGTACCAGTTAATAGGTAACGTATACAAAATTTGAATAACGCTTACTTTTTGAAAAAAAATTTTAAATTTACTAATATTATCAGGGTTCACTTGTTACCATATAAAATAATTGAAGTGTAACACTATTCAGTTTTTGAGGAAAAAAAATAAAATTTCGTTAACATTATTAAGGCCGAATTAAGCATTTTTTTTTCTCTTACGGACCCCTTGTATGTTAAGAATAAATAACAATGTTTTGAAAAGCAATGCTGAATTATTATATTATATTGTTTTATACTGTAATATTAAGTACCTATATTATATATATTTTATATTCCGTCAACCTGAAACCGTTCCGTTTTCTTATTATGCATTGCGACCACTGATCCTTTACTTAAAAATAAACACATCATTATTTAAACGGATCCCATCAAACATAGTTGCCAGAACTACTTGCTTCAAGTTAGTACGTAATATCATCAAATATATACGAGCGTACACAAAGTAGAATAAACAGCGCCACCCTAGCTTAAGGACAATTCTTGCATTAAAACGACGGACCTGAAGCAGTATACATCATGTTGTGTCTAGAATGTGATACATTGCTTTGCAGTAAAAATCAGCACCAAACAAAAATGGACCCTGACCCATACCGATAAAGAAACAAGATCAACTATCTCTCATTCGTACATCAAAATATCAAGGCATGACTATCCTGAAGCAAATATATATATATATATATATATATATATATATATATATATATATATATATATATATACATCCCGCTATCAATGCTGCGTCCTTTCACAAGCCAACCTTATTGCGTCTCCCAGAAATACGCTAGTTAGCTCGAATCTAATGAAGTATATTGGATCTACTAACCAAATTCAGTTAATATCTGGTTTTAGAATTGGAATAACTCAAGAAATAAAAAAGTTTAATATACAGGACAATACTGCGTCCTTTCAAAAACAGCACGTTATTGCGTCCGAGAATAATTTCATTCTTCTTCAATACAATGCTGCGTCCGAGATGACTACTTTTTGTGAAACTTAGCATATTACTGCGTCCGACGCGGTTGTCATATTTACCCTAATAATTTTATTGTGCTTGTAGTAGAACAAATCGATAGCCGTCAGTTATTTCTAAATGTCAGAAAAATTCGAAATATGATTTTTTTGTCGATTATTATTTTAGGATCAGTTTTTCAATTGTGCACTAAAAGTAGCCTCAAATTTGCGATATAAAATGCTAAATTTAGGAGATCAATGGAATTTTGGATAGATATTCATTTTTATTTACTCTTTCACTAAGCGATGAGTTCACCTTAGAATAGAAGGGAGAGCATATACTTCTTGCTTTTGCTTTTTGCACATATCTCGAATGATAAGCGTTTTAGTCTTGAAAGTTGAAAAATACATTTCTTGAAGTACAAATGTGTTTGATAATAAATGAATTCGGATTTACTATTTTGTAAAGAACAATGTTAAAAAAGGGCTTTTTTGGCCCATCCGTGGTAAAGTGTGGAAGCTATCTTTTTTTTACTAATTTTGGGCTGCTGAAAACGAATCCTCGCCCGTTTTAACGAAAAGTCTCGGGAACATATTAAAAACAAACCCCATTTGGGTGCCATAAATTGAAGATTCTCATTTTCCAAACCAAAAGTCATTTAAATAATTAAAGAATTTTTAATATAAAAAACCATATTTTCTGGATAGTGATATGCACACCGTACACCCCAACCCCAAGAGTGTGAGAAATATTCAGGGATGAAAAATATTCATCTGAATTGATTAAATCACCTTAGTATGATAAAAATACAAAAGACTGGGTGATTAGGGATTTCTTTCGCAATTAAAACCAATAAAAAAAGACAAAATCCACCACCTTAATTGGTGGAGATGGGTGTAAGAGTATTCAGAAGTAATCACATTATAACCTGATAATAGCCTTTTAATAAGGAATTTTGTTTTTTTTTAAATAAATAAATGATCGTATATTATAGATTGTAACTTACACCGTTCTTATGGGTGGTGAAAGGTGAGGGGAACGCGAGGGAGAGCCCCTTTTTGGCCCATTCACGGCAAAGTATGGAAACCATCTTTTTACTAGTTTTGGGGTGCTGAATACGAATCTGTCATCCGATTTGGCTAAAAACATCGGGAAGACAGTAAAAAATAACTCTTATTTGGGGGGTGGCATTGAAATTGATATTATAGCTTGCAACAAAAAGTTATTCTTTAGTGCAGGAAATTCTTTCAAGATACTCAGTTTCATTAGGTAAGTAATGAAAGAAGCAAAAATTTTAAATCCACCATTCCTCCCCCTCGTTTCCCTCACCCTTCACCACCCTAAGAACGGTGTATAGTTACAATATTACTCCTTGTTAAATAGCTATTATCAGGTTATTATTACTTCTGAATACTCTTACACCCATCCCCACCAATCAAGGTGGTGGATTTTATCTTTTAAGAGTTTTTATAGGTTTTAATTGCAAAAGAAATCCCTAATCACCCAATTTGATGTTTTTCTATCATAATGAGGTGATTTAGTCAATTTAGATGAATATTTCTCACCTCTGAATATTCCTCATATTTTTGGGGTTGGGGTGTACGGTGTGCGTATCACTATTCAGAAAATATTACTTGTTCTTAAATTAAAAAATTCTTTAATTATTTAAATGACTTTGGGTTGGGAACATGAGAACCTTCACTCTATGGCGCCCAAATGTGCTCTCTAGACTGGCAAAACTGGCAACGGATTCGTTTTCAACACCCCAAAATTAGTAAAAAAAAATGGCTTCAACACTTTACCGCGGTAGAATTTTTAAAAACTGTTTTTATGAAGATAAAACTTTTTGCGCTCATATCTAATATCAGTTCAATGAATTAATTTAATTTAATTCTTTTCTAAACCAGAAACCAAATATTATTGGAAAAAGAGGGGATTTATTTTCTATATATCTACAGTTTCAACTAAGGATGTTGAACTTCTTGTAAATAAATTAAAGTCTTCAAACTCTAGTGGTCATGACATTTCTAATAATTTGGATAAAAAATGCAAATATGCGATAAGCGGTCCATTTCTATAGAGAAAGGTATATTTTCCAGTAAATTTAAAAGAGCGATAGTTTCTTCATTATACCAGAAGGGAGATCTAAATGACTATAATAATAATTATGAAGCCATTAGTCTACTATGTAGATTTTCTAAAATTTTAGAACTTCATCTCAAGGAGCAATTATCAGATTTTTTACATCGGAATATGTTACTGTCTCCTGCTGAACATGGTTTCACTACAAACAAAAGCAACAAGTCTGCGTTGTGTGATTTTCATCACAAAATCATTAAAGCTTTAGACAACAAGAAATCAGTTGTGGGTCTTTTCGAAGATTTCTCACAAGCTTTTGATTTGGTAGACCATCAGCTGCTTAAGACCAAACTAGCACTATACGGTATTCGACTAACTGATTTACAAATATTTTCCTCCTATTTAGACAACAGGACACAAATTGTAAAAATGGTCGGTGGAGTTGAAAGTAATATTTGTGATATTACACAAGGAGTTCCACAGGGGTCAATTTTGGGATCACTGTTATATATAATATTTACTAACTATGTGGTCAGCCATCAATAAAAGATACCAAATGTTCATGTGATCTGTTATGCTGATGATACAAACATTCTAGTTACCGGCAACAACCCAATTGAAGAAAAAAAAACACTGACAGATTTTATCAAGAAATCATACATTGGTCTCAAAATAATAACCTAATTCTAAATAAAACAAAGACAGTTTCAATACAATTTTCATTGAATAATAATTCCGAGAGCTTAACACTTTTTAGTGGTACTGACTGGGAAATAAAAACTTGTTGAAAATTTTTAGCTCAAATAGCAATTCAATTCGCCAATTTCTAATCACGTGTGCTGAAACAACCAATCAGAACAAAATTACACTGATAAGATCCCTTAGGGATGTTTTCACTTATATTATCCAGTTTGACAGTTCAATAACACAGGTCATGAATGTTGTTGTGCAGCTAAGGTCATTTAGTAATTTTTCGCGTTGAATCCGAATCTGGCCTCAGAATTGGCCCATCACGTCAGGATTTTGAAATGTTTGAGGTTAAGTACTTAAAAAATGACTTTTTTAGCAAGTTTTGAAGTTGCGCCTAGAACCCAAAAAATTTTTCAGCTTATTTCTAATAAATATATCATTTAATAACATCCTTCCTCTTTAAAATAAGCTTTCGAATGGCCATCTATGATGTTTCCTCGCAAAGTTATAGCCATTTTAAGGTGACATGAATTTGAAACCGTGTTCCCTACAACCCAACAATCTTAACCAAACGACTCTAAACGAATCAAAATTTAACAAAACAATAGGAATAACCCAACATTCTTAAATCAAAGTTTGGTTAAAATTGAGGATCATGGTACGCATGGTACTCGGGGAAACCTACTACGCATCCATTGTACTCAAGGAAATCCACTGCACACCTATAATACTCGTGGAAACCCACTGCGCATACATGGTACCCGGAGAAACCTAATGCGCATTCATTGCGCACTCAAGGAAACCTTCTACGCATCCATAGTACTCGGGGAAACCCACTGCGCATACATTGCACTCGAGGAAATCCACTGCGCATCCATTGTACTCGAGGAAACCCACTGCGCATCTATAGTACCCGGGGAAACCCACTGCACATCGCAATTTGATAACAATCCATTATTCTTTTTTTGTGTTAGAGTGAGTTAAACGAAATATTAATTATTTTAATCCACAATAGAACACATGGGCGGGTATGTGTCAATTTTCCTGCTTAAAACATCCCTCTCCCTGTTCACTCGTTCGCGGTGTCTCTTTTTAAAAACCGTCGAATACGTGTCTCCTTATTTCCTCAGGAAAGCCTATCGCTGGAATATCGCGTTTCTGACTTACGCGATTTCAGAGATACGGGTACTCTTTAGACCATCTACCACCCCCGTTTTCACCACTTTAAAAAGTGAAAATCGAAATTTCGTCCTACTCGTGTCTAATAGATTCTAATAAAAAGTATTTATGCCAAATTTCATGATTCTGGGTTTAACCGTTTCCGGAAGACTTAAAAAACCTCTCCCTCCCCGTTCACCCATTCGGAGGTCTCTTTTTCTCAGGTCTCAAATACGTGCGTGTCTTCTTATTTCCTCAGAAGTGTTCATCGCTCGAATAATCACGTTTCTGACTTACGCGATTTCAAAAATATAGGTGCGCTTTAAATCATCTATCACCCCCGTTTTGACCTCTTCAAAAAATGAAAATCGAAATTTCGTCTTAACACGATCTAATAGATTTCAACAAAAAATATTTCTGCCAAATTTCATGCATCATGTATCTAACCGTTTCTGGAAAAACCTAAAATTTCAACCTCCCTTTTTATCAAACAAAAAGGTATAATAATGGTTCTATTTATAGTTATTAGACTTATAATAAACCACACTATTTGATGAACTTGTAGTATATTATTCAACGAGCGGTAATGTGGGTAATAACTCACGCAAATGAAGTTTACAGCATGAGCCGCAGGCAAGTGCTGTAATTCGTCAAGTGGGTTATTACCATTACCGCAAGTTGCATACTATACTTTATCTACGATTATAATAATAAATATTAAATTGAGAAAATTTTGTTTTAATTAGGTACTCAGTTTGTTTATTAATAAAATTAACTGTAAAATTTAACTTAATTTAAGGATTTCTCTCGGACAGAGCCACACCTTCGTGAAGCGCGTTACGTCGATTGGATAGACTAGGCATAAAGATACAGGTGATTGGCATCACCTAGTGATTTATAATAACTCACTCATTATAACTCACGCTATTTGTTTATGGATACTATTAATTGTTCAAAAGCAATTCATTAATTAGTATATAACCTAATAAGAGTAAATAAAATAACCAAAAGTAGTTTATATTAGTCATAGATTTTTGTTGCTCCTGACTTAGCATACCTAGAATATTACCTACAATATTTTATTAATATTTCTAATCCTATTTACATCCACAATATTGTCTGTAATTCTCCTATTTCCTTATTCAAAACAGTAACTATAAAATTAGCATAATGTCCTGTAGACTGACTGCCTTTGTATGTTCATTCACTTTAATCATCTGAAAATGTCACGTTGAGTGCCGAACTGCAGTCAGGTGCAAGTTACAATAATTTGGCGGTAAAAAATAATGTTGGTGTTTCATTATATCATCATAATTAATTACCACAAAGTAACGGCTTACCAGTTTAATTTTGGAGGAGGTATTGTTTTTATGGTTAAATATTACTAAATATTTGTAAATTATTTTCCGTTGAAATTAATTTCATTTCCTGAAAATAAATTTCTGTGATAAAAACATTCAGATTATAAGTAAGAAGATAACTGTTTAAATATGAAACATAATTACTTGTAAACTTATATAAATGTTCACAAGAATTTTACACTCGCCCGAACTCCGGCTTTCCAAGTAAGCATGAAAGAATGACTGGATATTTAATAGCGCCGGTGTTGTCAAATCTCGGACGCAGCATTATACGATTTTTGAATAGAGAATATTTGAAGTATATTTATGTTCACAAATCTATGCGCCCCCAAACATAATTCGATGGAACTAAAAATATACTTTTAGTTTTACGGAACATATGATACTGCGTCCGAATCCAAAAAAAACTCGGGTCGATATTTTGCTCAATTGAAACGAAACAGAACTCATTTCTATGTTTACATATAACCTAGGAGACGAAGAACATTTTGAGGTGCTGAAAATCGACCATTTCAGAGATTTGTTGAAGATAACACGGGAAAACAATACTGCGTCCGGTATACAGACGCAGTATTGTACAGGACGCAGCAGTGTATGGTATCGTGCACATGTACGGACGCAGCATTATTTGCAGGACAAATATATATATATGTATATATATATATATATATATATATATATATATATATATATATATATATATATATATATATATATATGGCCCATCTCTATAGGGGGTGAATTTTTTTTGCGTATTTTTTAAGTCTCACCCCACGAAAATATACTATTATACTAGGAATAATTTATGTCAAAGTTTCAGATAATTCGGTGAACGTTAACCCGTTACTTAAAATACAAATATCTACCTCTTTTTTCATAATGTTTTATTGGTGTAATTATTTCCTAGAAATTATTTGTTTTAGAAGTTTGGAAATATAATGCACCTACGGTAGGTTTTTATGTCAGTTTGCAATTGTGTTTTACAGTGGTGACATTATAAGTTCTATCATACGTTCCTTTTTGAAAAAACATTTAACGATGGCTGATGTTAGATCCTTACGAAAGGATACTTTCATTTACTTAGTTGGACACTATTCGTCACAAATCATTGGCAATAAATTGCCGTCTAATAGACAAGTATTACAAGTGCTCTTTTATAACATTCGTGAAGTGAAGCTAAGTGTACATGAAAGTGCTAAATTAACAATAAAAGAGGTGTCAGTTTTTTGGGATAAAGCTCGCATTCCGACACGTCAGGATTTTCATTGTGTTAAACAACTAGATAAACTTTATGCAGAGTGGAGGAACTTACAAAAATCGGCTAAAAGGGCCAGTGCGGGAGGTAAAGAAAAAAATTTCGTTGAAAAATTGGACGATCTTTTTGACATTTCTCATGCAAATGCATTGGAGTTGATGAAAATAGATGAAGATAAGCAGTTTTTAATTAACTAAAGAAAAAAGGGACGTCCTGGATTTATGCATGGTATTGATTACCAACTTGTTTCTCAAGAAAAATCAGCTGAGGAGAAATTACAGAAATTATCCGAACGAATGCAACGAAGTCAACAAGAAAAAGCTAGATTAGAGGAAACAGTCACCTGTCCATCATCAAGTAGTAATTCAGCCGACTCCAACGAAAATGAAGATGAAATAATCGAAGCCCAAGAAGAGTTGTTACAAGACCAGTCTGGCCCGTCACAGCCAGAAAAGAGGAGATTGTGTGGAACATGTAACATCATCACACCAAAAATAGCCGCTGCATTTGATGCTTGCAAAATAAGCGACAGGTATGGAGTCCATATTTTGACGGCAGTAGCAGAAGCACTAGGACATGACACCACATCTTTGTCCATCAGCAGAACCACACTTCAGCGCTCTAGACAACGCATCCGCGAAGAAAGAGCTGAAATATTAAAAACTGCCTTCGGTAATTCTGAATTGCCGGCCCCAGTCATCCATTGGGATGGAAAACTTTTACCTTCTCTCACTGGAATGGGAAATATCGATAGACTTGCTATCTTAGTTACTAGTGGAAATATTGAACAACTACTTGGAGTACCAGCTTTGCCCAATTCAACTGGAACAGAACAGACTGAAGCAGTTTATGATGTGCTTTGTGAATGGAATTTGGACGAAAAGGTAATAGCTTTGTGTTGTGATACAACAGCAACAAATATGGGTTATATAAATGGGGAAGCCACACTATTGCAACAAAATATTTTCCTTGTATACATCATATTTTTGAAGTGGTTTTGAGAAGTGTGTTTGACACAAAAATTCCTTCCTCATCTGGTCCAAATGTGCCACTATTTAAACGTTTTAGGGAATTTTGGCCTAAAATAGATCAAAATAAACTAAAAACTAGATTTCAGGTATCAAAAATTAAACACATTTTACAACCAGTTAAAGCCGAAATTGTAAAGTTTCTAAATGCAGCTTTAACTTTGCAACAGCCTCGTGATCATTATAAAGAATTTTTAATGCTTTTTTCTTTGTTGAAGAAGAGCCCACTCACACGACATTCTATCAACCAGGGGCATTTCATCATGCACGTTGGATGGCCAAAGCCATTTACTGTCTAAAAATATTTTTTTTCCAAGATCAGTTCCAACTAACTAAAAAAGAGAAAATAGGTATTGAAGTTATATGTCTCTTTATTGTAAAGGTTTATGTAAAGGCCTGGTTTACAGCGTCATTTGCTAGTAAAGCTCCGCTTCATGACAGACTTTTGTAAAGAACTCATTAATTATCAAAATATTGACAAAGAAATATCTCAAGCCGCAAGTAGGAAAATAGTGAACCATTTGTGGTACCTTAATTCAGTAAATGTTGGCTTATCTTTCTTTGATGACGATATTTCAGTTACCACTAAAAGAGAAATGGTTAAAGCTTTGAATAGGAAAGCACCAAATCAAGAGGGTATTAAACGACTTATGATTAGTAACATTACTGACGTTGAAAACAAGGAAATTCAGGACTTCATATGCGAGAACATTAAACAGTTTTTTCAAAAATTAGGTTTGTCTATGGAATTTTTGGCAAATGATCCAACAATATGGAGGGAAAATGAAAGTTATACCCGATGTTTCAATATTGTAAACAAAATTAAAGTTGTAAATGATGCCGCTGAGAGAGGAATCAAACTTATTACTGACTATAATGACATTTTAACAAAAAATGAAGACCAAAAACAGTTTTTACTCCAAGTTGTAAATGATTATAAATCACAGTTTCCAAATGTAAAAAAAGAAACGCTGTCGCATGCTTTGGCCTAGTGTAAAAAATATTGTTTTTATTACTATATGTCTTGTAGATGTAGGATAATATTTGGTACTATGTATGAAAAAAACGTTTCATAATAAAATACACAAAGATAAAACGAGAGTTTTATTTCAAAAACTTTAAACGAATTTACAGTAGTATGACACATGTCATAGTCACAACAGATAATGTCTTTGATATTTGTATGACTTGATTAGTCATTCTAAAGATAAATGTTGCTGATTAAAAAAAAAAAAAAACAATGCATCAACCAAAGAATGTAAATAATTCCATTTACTTTTATTATTGCATAATAATGCATTCTGCGGCACCCCTTGCCTTCAATTTGCCTCAATAATATTTTGAGGGGACTGTTTTTTCTTCAAATGGAACCATTTCGATTTCGAAAAAGATGGGCCACCCTAAATATATATATATATATATATATATATATATATATATATATATATATATATATATATATATATATATATATATATATATATATATATATATATATATATATATATATATATATATATATATATATATATATGTTAGATCACGGTTCACATGAGTGACTTTTTAAAAAGGATTTATTTATTTAATGGAGCCAACGTTGGCTCTTGGAGAAGGAATTAGAATAATAAATTAGAAGTGTTGCATTCTAACTGAGTTTAATAACTGATTCAACAAAGCGTGTTTAGTCATATTTATAACATACAGAACCTGAGTAAGCAAAATATATAACAAAGGAATTGCAGTTCTGCAGTCTGCACAAGTTATGAGAAACAAAGGTGTAATATGATATCTTGAAGATAAGCAATTAATAAGAGAAGCTGTTATCGTGAAATACGATATACCTGTGAAGGTTTATTATGGCTAAGTCGCAATAAGATAGCGTGTAATATTATATAACAACTTCCCCCTTAATAAAAAAGTTGATGTTATGCAGCAACTTTTGAAAATTGTTAAAACGTTAAATGAATATAATGCAAAAATAAATTGAAACAACGTTGAATGAATACAAAGCAAAATAATAAAATAATGTAAAAGTTAAAATTGGTAAGCGATAATAAAACATTACATAACGTAATAAGGATAAAATACAATAGTCTAAATTAATAGACAAGGGTAAAACTCCACATGAAAGTCTATGTTAACTCGATGTCCTCTTCTTCTTGAGGTCTAATACCGGGTCGCTTTCTTGGAGGGATCAGTCTAGGAAATTTGGTAAATACTCTGCTTCGCTCTGAAGGAGGTGAAGGAGGGTTATCCGTTGAGGGTTGGATTCGCAATGCTCCACATCTTCTTCTTCTGCATTTACAAGTTATGTAAAGTAGAACTAATAGGATGATGAGAGTGATTATGAAATATGTGAACCAAGATATGTGTTTGGTCACAAAAGGTTCATTTATGAGGTCATCCAAATCTTTGGAATATTGGTCCAATTTGTTTTTAGCAATATCTAGGTCTTCTACGTCGAGATTGTTTAATTTGAGAGGTTTTAATTTTGGAATTTCGATTTTGTCGGGCATGTGATTACAGCATTCAAAAGGAATTTGGATAGGATGTGAATTGTCCTTAATTTCGGAAAAGTCTTTGGCACTGGCTTGTATTCTAGTAATGCCTGCATAGGCGTAACATCCTGGTTGTAGTTTGATGATGGAATTTTTGTTGATTAACTCTGTTGTGGATTCTCTCTTTGGACAGTTGATGGTAATGTGAAGTGGTTCGGAATTAATTACTAGCCATGTGTTGTCTTCAAGTTCTTGGACGTTGTATCCCTGACTAATAATGAAGGAAGTTTGACAGTTCTCTGGAAGTTTTGGCAATGGTTTTAGTATTCTGGCTTCACATATGGCATTTTGGTCGGTAGGATAGGCAAACAGGTTCGAACATAGTTTGGTTCCAAAATAAAGTGGTTTGCATTCTTTCAAATTTTGTATAGGTATGTACATCAAAGAATCATCATCTCTCGCGATATATTTTTGTGAAATAGATAAAATGTGATGTAGACCAGTTCTGTTATCAAGTATCGGGATAGGATATAGGCGATAGGTGTTATAATTTTGGGGTTCAACAAGTGGTATTGTTAAAACAAATACTAAGTTAGAATCCATTTGAAACGCTTGTAATTCAATAATATCCAAATACTTAGCAACTGCCGATAATTTAATGGGGAGAGGCAAATTGTTCCTTCGTAAGCTCTGTGAAATTTCTTGTAATGCTGTTACCAAATGATTAGGGGTTATGATTGACGTGTGAATGATTCCTAGTCTGGCAAATGTTATTGAATTTAGAATGTCGTTTAAATTATCTTCGATATACAAATAGCTTGCCATTAATTGTTCGGAAATGTATAAAAATTTTAGTTTTATGTGAGCAGCCTCGATAGCTTGAGTCATTGTTTGAATTGTGTGTTCTATTTCTTCGAGATCTTTGTTAAAGGTTTCCTCGTCAATTTGTAATTTTTGTATAGTCGAGTTGAAGTTTTTAATAACAGAAGTTGTAACTGAAATTTGATTTTTGATTAAGTTTTCCAATTGATGTTCGTCATTGTTTAGTTTATTTATACAATTAGTATAGTACTGGCCATCTTCAGCATCTAGGTTACCAGTTATGGATTTGAATATTGTACCGATACCGTTAAGTATTCCTCGTTTATATCTTTTTGTATCTGAAAAGATTTCGTCAAATTTCATTTTTATAGAGTTGGATATTTGTGTTAAAAGGTTAAAGTCTGTTTTAATTTCACTCGTAAAAATAATTGACTTATGATCACCATTATGGAGAGTGTATAGGATTCTGTCTAAGATATTTTGATTTTTTTCAAAAGCTAGTTTGAGGGATGAAATGTTTTTATGCACTAGTAGAGTCCATTTGTCATTTGTCACCACGATGTCCGTGTCTTGGTGGTAGTATACACCAACGGTGTTATTGATTGGGATAATTTTGTATTGACAGAGTGCTGATCCGAACAGCAGGAGAAACCTGAAAATAAATTTAATTTTCAGTATATGGTTTCATTCTATCAAAATTTACTTTGGTTTCTTGTTTCGTTTCGAGGTTTAATAAGGTATCAGAATTTTGAAAAATTTCTTTTATTTTAAAAGGACCGTTAAATTTGTTTTGCAATTTGTTTTTGATTTGTGATTCTTTTACGTAAACTAAGTCACCTATTTTGTATTCGGGTCGTTTTTGGGGAACATTTCTATCAAAGCGAACTTTCGCTTTCTCCTTTTGAGCTTGCGTTCGACTACGGGCTATTTTATAGTAGTGAGATATTCTGTTGTTTAAATCCCTAACGTATTTGGTTATTAACTCTTTTTGGTTATACAAAGTTTCAGGTGGTCTGTTGGACGTATGTCCAAATACAAGTTCGTATGGGGTGAAACCGTGTGTTTTATTTACTGAATTGTTATAGCATATTACTGCATATGGTAAAATTGTGAAAGGATGTTCGTTCGGATTTTCAGTTTTATGAATTCTTATCATTTCAGCTAGAGTAGCATGAAATCTTTCTATGGATCCGTTCGATTGGGGATGTCCTACGCTTGAATACGTCAGTTTTATGTCATAGAGGGTGCAGAGATCTTTGAGCAAACGGTTGTCAAATTCGCCACCGTAATCGCAATGGATTCTTAGCGGGGTGCCGTAATGTTGAAAGTATAACAACAAGGTATTTACGACGGATTTTGCGGATTTGTCCGGGACTGCATAGGCTTGTGTAAATTTAGTTAACTCGTCGCGAATAGTTAAAGCGTAATTTCGAGTTGGGAATTCAAATAAATCGATATTAATTCTTTCGAATGGTGTTCTTGGGGTTTCTGTGACTACTAGAGGGTTGTTAAGGTTTTTCCGGCATACTTTAGTCTTTTGGCAAGTTTCGCAATTTTTTATAAAATTTTCAACGTCTTTAGTTAGAACTTGCCAAGTGTATTTTTCTCTAATTCTTCGAATCGTTTCATTTATTCCACGGTGTAGATTATTTTTACCAAAATGATTATGCTCCAATATAATTGGAATTTCATCTTCGTCGGCAGTTCTGACGATATCTTGACAAATTACTACTTTTAAATCTTTTTCTGCAAAAATGAATGATAGAATTTCGAGTATGGGGAGGTCTAGGTTATTTTCGACAAAGTATGTCTTAGAAAGGTCTAAAACATCTTGATTTTTAAATAATACCAAAAATAGATGTTCAATTACAGATTCGATATCAAAAGGTAGAGGAATGATAAAATATCTCCTATGTCTGACTGTTTTGCTCGATACAATATTGATTTTATCGTTATGAAATTCGGGGTTTTCTTCGAATATGTCCTCAATAATTTTGTGATGTAGGTCTTGTAAGTTATTTTGTTGGAAGAAGGTTATAATATCTTTATGTTCTCGGTATAAGAGTTGTTTGTTTGAGGCTTTGATTTTTGAATAGTCTATTAAAGATGTTGTTTTATATAGGTTGGTGAAAGTTTCAAATTCTCGGGAAATTTGTTCGTTAGTGATTTCGTTGTTATCGTCTGGGTTTTCGTCGTCGTCTGACTCTTCGTCATTCGCGGCTAGGACCTTTGAATAGAATTTGGAACATTCGGAAAAATGATTAATTTTGATTCTGGAAAGTGCGTCCGCGTTCTTATTGATTTTGCCTGGTTTATAAATTATTTCGTAGTCGTACTCTTCTAATTTGAGTCGCCAACGGGCAAGTCTGCTTCCTGGGTCTTTTATAGAGAATAGCCAGGTGAGTGGTCTGTGGTCGGTTACAAGCTTAAACTTTCTACCGTACAGATATGGTCTAAAGTGCTTTACACTCCATACTATCGATAAAAGCTCGCGTTCAATCGTTGAATACTTAGTTTCTGCGCTGCACAAGGTTCTAGAAGCATAGGCAATGGGTAAATCTTTGCCAATAGGCCCCTGGCTCAGCACTGAGCCGACGGCAAATGCGCTCGCATCAGTGGTTAGAACGAAAGGTTCATCAAAGTTGGGGTAGATCAATATCGGAGTTGTCGTTAATGTTTGTTTCAAATCTTGAAAAGAATTTATACAATCATTGTCGAAGAGAAATGGTATGTCTTTTTGTAGTAGTTTTGTTAAGGGCTTGGTAATCTTCGAGAAATTAGGGATAAAGCGCCTATAATATCCGGCTAAGCCGAGAAATGATTTAATTTCTTTTTGATTTTTTGGTTGAGGGAAATTTAGAATAGCGTCAACTTTCGAAGGATTCGGTTTTACGCCGTCTTTTGTAATGAGATGTCCTAAATAAGCGACTTCTTTGCGGAGAAACTCGCATTTGTCGGGTTGAATTTTGAGATTGGCTTTCTGTAATCTTTTGAATACTTCTGTTAATCGAGAAATATGCTCGTGAATAGTAGGGGAGTAAACAATAATATCGTCCATATAAACGAGACATCGTTCATTTTGGATACCTAACAAAATGTTATCCATCACTCTTTGAAACGTTGATGGAGCATTCTTAAGTCCAAAAGGCATTCTTACGAATTCAAAATGACCATTTTCCACTGTGAAAGCAGTTTTTTGAATGTCTGCGGGATTAATTTCAATTTGGTGAAAACCAGAAGCCAAGTCTAAGGTTGTGAAATATTGGCATTTGCCAAGTTGGTCTAAAAGATCGGAAATGTTGGGCAGAGGATATTTGTCACCAATTGTAACCTCGTTGAGTTTGCGGTAGTCGACTACGACGCGCCATTTCTGTTTACCAGAAGCGTCCAGTTTTTTGGGAACTACCCAGACAGGAGAGGACCAAGGTGAGATTGAGGGTTGAATAATACCTTGACTTAACATTTTCGATACTTGGGACTTAACTTCTTCTTTATGGACCTGAGGATATCGATACGATTTAGTGAATATCGGTCGGGAATTTTCGGTGTCAATAGGGTGTTTGATTTCATTAGTAAAGGTCAAATTGTCTCCTTCTAAATAGAATATATCTTGAAAGTCTAAACAAAGCTGCGTTACTATTTCGGCCTCTTCTTCGTTTAGATGGTCCAAGCGCAATTCGTTCCTGATTTCGAAGGATCTGTCCGTCGTTAGTTGTTGGTCGGGGTTTTGCGTGTTTAAGTTAAAAATTGACTTAAATTTTTGTAAAGGTTCTAAATTTAAATTGGAAACATCGACAGTCTTCGGGATGACATTAGCATTGATTATTGTTGTTAAAAATTCTCCGTTTTCGTTTACTTTAACAAGAGCATTAGGTAAACGGACTTTTTCATTCTCTTGCGCTTGCAAAATAGCGTCAGTGTTTCTAAGGTTACATTTTAGTTTATAAATTTTTTCGGTGCGGCCTTCAATTTGGATCTTATTTTGATTAGGGTCGTGGTTTGATTGGATTTTGTTGTATTCGGGTTTCGACGAATCGTCGGTTACTTTGAAAAGTGGTACCGTTTTGAAATTGGTTATTAATTGTTTATTTCTTATGTCGACGATACAATGGAAATCTAGGAAATCAGCTCCTATCAGTCCATCAAAATTGATATCTAGGTCGTAGATGTAAACTTTATGTGGGTCGTTATCAGTGAAGGGTATAAGAACAGATTCACTAATAGTAATTTTCTGATCGGTTATACCTTGTATAATTACGTTTTCTGAAAATCTCCGTTTGTAATTTTCCGCTGTTTTTGGTTTAAAGATAGAGATACCTGCGCCAGTATCGATTAGAATTTTGAATTTGTTTGTGATGTCTTTAATGTAGTATAGATTTTTTGAATTTACGGTCAACAATGAGTGTGATAGCGTTTCTACATGAACCCTTGTTCCGGGAAGTTCAGCGACGGGTCGAAACTGTCGTTGAGATTCATCGTTCGTATTTGATTTGTTATTTGGTCGAATTGGTCTGTTTGCTGTGTTGGAGTATCCGTGGGGTACTCCGGATCTAATCGAAAATCCTGAGGATTAACAGTATAATCCTCCTGTGGCGTTTGAGAATTAGCAGTATAATTCTCGTACTGTTCATATGGGGAAATCAACTGTATAATTCTCTGAAAAGCTTTGAGCGTTTTCTAAATCGTAATTTTCATAACTGTCACTTACATTTTGATAATCGGGTGAATAGTCATTGTATTGATTAAATTGATCGGCATAGTTATCGTAAGGTTCGTAATTTAAATGATGAGCTTTTTGCTGGTTAAAGCGGTTAAAATTCGGGTTAGGTTGAATAGCTGACGGTCTTTGTTTGTTAAAGTTTGGATTCGGCCTTATAGCTGAGGGCCTATTTTGAGGTTGATTAGGTTGGTTTTGAGAGAATTTCCTCTGACCAAATTGATTGTTTTGAGAGAAATTTTGGAAATTTGGGTTTCCTTCTTAATTTGGTCTCTGGAAATTTGATGTCGATGGCATAGACAGTTGCTGTTGCCTTGTACGACATTCGTTTATTACATGTCCATTGCGCTTGCAAAATGAACAGAATTTTTGTTGGAAATTTGAAGTTGGTCGTTTTTGTTGTAAAGCGGGATTTTTGACCGGACTATTTTTCGGAAATTTCTGTTGTTCGAAATAGGAGAGTTGTAGCTCTCTACGAATTCTGCTTACGGCTTTCAGTATGCTAGGAGGATTGCTAGCACGTATGATGCGGCCTAAATTCGGTTCTAAGCCTGTTAATAAATTTTTTAAGGTCATCGTTTCGATGAGATCTGATTGTGCAGCTCTTTGCGTTGTGGTTAAATTTTGCTTTTGCACTGCGGCGTGCATTTTAGCATTGTGCGTTTGTAAACGCGAAATAAATGTTAGAGCGGATTCACCTGGCAATTGGTGAATGCGCTGCAGGTCCTGAATCAGGGTCGTTAGATCTCTGGAATCCCCAAATTGGGTTTCCAATAGTGCTTTGATTTCTGGCCAGGTGCCAGGGTTGCGAGAATTTATTAATTCGGCAGCTTTGCCTTTCAATTTATTTTTTATGTGGACGGTCAAAAGAATTTTTTGATCTCCAATTGCCATGCTTTGGGTGCAATGACAGGAGTTGAGGAATGTTTGTAAATTAATGGCATTGCCATCGAATTCAGGTATTAGAGAAAATATCTCAGAGAGCTTGTAAGGCTCAATTTGCTCTGGTTGAGGTTGTTGTTGTTGTTGTTGTAGTTGTTGCTGTTGTAGTTGTTGTTCGGTTGGTGCCGGTGGCACTGGTTGAACTGGCCCTGGTTGAGCTCTGTCTGGCATTTTGCTTTTTGTATTTAAATATTATTTGGACAAAAATTGGTTGCGTATCAGCAGTATGATACGATCTTAAATTAAATTAAAATTAGCTTGTTACGTTGCGTGCGTAAATGGATTGTATATTAGCTGTATAATACACAATGTTTCGTATTAGCAGTATAATACGAAAATAAATAAACTTAAAATTAAATGAACTTGTTTCGTTGCGTTTGTAAAGGAATGGATTTCACTTTGACAATAGAACTGGCTTCGTGCGCCGAGTGTATTAGCAGTATAATACACTTTTAATAAAATAAGTTGCGAAAAATAATAAAATAATAAAATGGTACGAGATGATTCTTATAATGACTTACGTTAGTTTCGTTTCCATGGGTAGGTTCTTCGTCCGTCAAGGGATTGGGATCCGCCACTACCAGTGAGAAAGGTCTCCTTGTTCTCGTAGATGTACACGCACTAGTTAGGCACCTTTTGCAGATGTTCTCCTTGTTCTCTTACGCTTCACTACCAGTTAGGCTTCTTGTTCTGATGATGTTTACGGATCCTACCGACTGCGCCAATGTTAGATCACGGTTCACATGCGTGACTTTTTAAAAAGGATTTATTTATTTAATGGAGCCAACGTTGGCTCTTGGAGAAGGAATTAGAATAATAAATTAGAAGTGTTGCATTCTAACTGAGTTTAATAACTGATTCAACAAAGCGTGTTTAGTCATATTTATAACATACAGAACCTGAGTAAGCAAAATATATAACAAAGGAATTGCAGTTCTGCAGTCTGCACAAGTTATGGGAAACAAAGGTGTAATATGATATCTTGAAGATAAGCAATTAATAAGAGAAGCTGTTATCGTGAAATACGATATACCTGTGAAGGTTTATTATGGCTAAGTCGCAATAAGATAGCGTGTAATATTATATAACATATATATATATATATATATATATATATATATATATATATATATATATATATATATATATATATATATATATATATATATATATATATATATATATATATATATATATGTGTGTGTGTGTGTGTGTGTGTGTATATATACAAATTTTTGATGAGAACAAAGCTAGTTTTGATATTGATCATAACAAGTTTAGCTAAGACACGGCCGACTCTAGAGTCGGCCGTGGCTAAGAATCTAGATGAATTAAAGATAATATTAAGTGATATTACAAATCAGTTTAGTGTTATTATATTTACAGAAACTCATAAATTATCAGATTTTACCACATTACATATACCAGAATATGATGTAATTTATAATGCAGGTGATATGAACTAAAATGATGGCACAGTAATTTATATAAAACACTCATTGAACTATTCATACGATATAATAAACTTTGACAAAATTAAAGTAATCAGTTTAAACATTTTGAGCGAAAGAAGAACTATTAATATTACAGCAATTTATCGATCACCTTCAACCTGTCCATATCTCTTTAACAAAAAATTAGAAAATTATCTGAGTCAAATGAACCAAAACAAATTTGATGTATATATGTTAATAGGTGATATATATATAAATATAAATATTTTTGACCATGCTGATTATTGTGATGAATATTTGAATATTCTCAGCGAATGGAGCTTTGTGTCGGCAATTAATAATTATACAAGGATCTGTGGTAATACTCGAACATGTATTGACCATTTTTTTTTAAGGACAAAAATGGACGATGAAAATTTTACACCCGTTATTTTCCAAACTAACGTCACTGACCATTATGCAACACTTCTACGTGTAAATAATTTATGTGAAATAGAAACAAAAAACAAAAGTGAGAAGTTTAGGTATTATTTAAATAAAGAATCTCTAAAAAATATACTTGAAAATGAGTCTTGGAATTTCATCTATAATATGGAAGACGCTAATGCTTCAACAAACTCTTTTGTTAATTACTTACGAGAGAAAATAAATGAGTGTACTAATAGGCAGAAAATAAAAAGAAATGAGGTTAAAAGAAGGGAATGGATTACCACAGGCCTAATAAACTCAATTAATACAAAAAATATTCTACATAAAAAAGTACAAAAATTTCCAGATAATAAAATTCTTGTCAATGTATACAAAATATATAGAAATAAACTTAATGATCTCATAAAAAACACAAAGATTAATTATTATAAGTCGGTACTTGAATATAACAAAGATTGTCCAAATAAGCTATGGAACTGTGTTAAAAATATAAATAGAAAGGAGGTGAATAAAAATGAACTAAAGCAGATTAAATTACCCGAAGGTAAGATTACAACCAATAATCTAGAAATGGCTGAAATCTTTAATACATTTTATTGCGAAATAGGAAATAAACTAGCCGAGCAAATTATTGTAGACCAGAATTTAACATTTCCTATTCAACAAACTTGCAATTCATTTTTTCTTACGGACACAAATACAAATGAAACAATAGAGGTCATTAACAGTTTAAAAACCGGAAAGGCGCCAGGAATCGATGGACTAACTTCAGAATTAGGTAATAAAAGAAATAACTGATTATATTTCGGCACCAATAACTTTTTTAATGAACTTCTCCATGAAAACAGGTATTTTTCCCGATATATTGAAAAAAGGTCTTATTAAACCACTATATAAAAAAATGCATTAAAACAGATGTGTCAAATTATAGACCAATTTCATTAATCAATACTTTGGCAAAATATATGAAAAAATATTAAAAACTAGAATTGCGTCATACTTACAAAAATATGACATACTTTCAAAAAATCAATTTGGGCTCAGAGAACACATGTCAACTGTGGATGCGATGGCTAATTTGACAGCCAAAATATATAAATCTTTAGATGAGGGAAAAAAATCTGTATGCATATTTGTCGACTTAGCCAAAGCATTTGATACTGTAAGCCATAATGAACTATTGGACGTATTGGAAAATATTGGATTTCGTGAACTTAAAACTTATGGAATAAGAATACTTTAAAACACTCATCTGTTTTAAAGTATTTACCTAACTAGTATATTAGCGTGCCCAGATTAGGGGAAAAATATGCAGAAAGTAGGTATTTTAATAATGAATACAAAAAGTGTGTAAGTTGTGATTTGCATAATACCTAAAAAATATTCTCTAATGATGATAAAAGCAAATAAATAAAAAATAATCAATTGTAAAAAAGCATATTACAATAATCCCTATTGAAATTGGCCCATATATGTAATACATGGTGATAACCAGAGGCCTACAATTCTCACTTCATAAAAATGTGATTAAAAATACCATGTTCCATATTTTAGGATAACACTGATATATCATCTAATTTAAATAAAGTTGGTTTGCCTAACATACACCTCCCTATTGCGGTTTAGAAATCTTATATATCTTCTTATTTTTGTATGCTTAGTAATATTGTGCTCTGAAATTAAAATAAAACGTATTTTACGTATGAGAGTTTGCAGGCTTCTGGTTATCACCATGTATTACAGATATGGCCCAATTTCAATAGGGATTATGGTATAATGCTCTTTTACATATGTTCCAAATTGAAATAAAATATTTCAAGTCTAACAGAAGTTATTGTTTTTACAAGAAATGGTATACACGCACACATAGATATATACGCACACACACACTTACAGACGCAAAGACATTTTTTATTCGATATTTCAGTTCAGTCTGCTGTGAAACGGATATCTGTACAAGAAATTTTTTTCTACGATGATTATTAAAATTTATTTTCAATTTATAATAAATTTATAATAAAGTTAGAATACAGTCAAAAGATATACAATTCATTATTGAACCATAACAGATACGAAAAAAATTAATAGAAACATTGTAGAAAATTTAATCAGCTTTAATTTTTCATATAGCCACTTTTTGATTAGGGCTAACCGTTTTCGAGATATGAGCGAAGAACCAAAAACCGGGATCTTCTTCGTGCCCCGCTGCATCTTCCCCATTTCCTACGTTCGGGGACTTTCGGTATGTTTACCTCCTAAATAGTCCAAACACAGCCCTCAAGTCAAAAATTGTGCTCTCGGCATTTCCCTCCAGACCCCCTTATTGAATGTTCATTGACTGGGCTAATGGGAAAAAATCTAGCTTTATAGAAATGATTTCACGAAAACTGTCGCTACCTCCCTGGCTATAAATGGTAAGTCTATATACCTACAATGCAAATGCAAAAATGACAGTCATCGGAAAGAAGGGGAGACCTTGAATTGCGTACAACAATTAAACTCTAATATTTCAGAGGTGAAATAACGAAATGTTTTTATTTTCATCTAAGTAATATATTTCCGATTTAGGTACATGTATCATACCTATTTCATAATTACTTCCACGTCCAGTGGAAGTATAGTAACGACAAAAAAATTTTTAAAAATTTTTATTGCCCAAATAGGCTTAAAATGTCATAAAACGTCGAAATTTTAAGTTTGAGCGAAAAAAAAAATTTCTGTCTGTCGGTCTGTCTGTCTGTCGGTCTGTCTGTCTGTCTGTCTGTCTGTCTGTCGGTCTGTCTGTCTGTCTGTAACTTTTTTTTGTGCGCACGTTTACTCTGGAACCGTTTGAGATATTGACTTGAAATTTGGTACACATATGTACTTTAACGAGATCTAGAACTAGATTATATTTTCATCTTGTTCCGTCGAAGGGTTGGGGGGTAAATTGGGGTAAATTTGGGGTAAATCAAGCAGGTAAGAGTCAATAAAATTGGTATTTAGTATATACAAGAGAAGCTGAGGTCTCAAAAAAATTTTTGGCATTAGCCATTCCCATTACCACCCCCACTTCCTTATTAAAGGGGATGAAAAAAAAATGTGATTTAGTGCATGTACAGGAACCAGAAATCTCAAAATATTTTTTTACTTCATCCACCCCCCACTACCACCCCCCTATCACCACTCCCACCCCACTACCGATGTGGGGTATCGTTTTATGGGTTTTTGGGGTAGAGGATTTCAAATATAATATTATTAAAGTTCCATAAACAATTATTTTCACATACAAAGTTTTTTCGTTGTGAGTGACTTGGATAGAGAATCTGGATGTGGAAGTAGTGATTCCTTGGGCAGCGGTTTTTTTTATTCCCGTCAGATAACATCAAGTTAGGAGTAATAATGAAGTTTATTTTTTCAGTTGTCAATATTCAGTTTACTCTAATTACTTAGCTAGACACGGAGTATTTTAAAGCTTACTGGGTAATTTTCAACAGTAAACATATTTTTTTATAAATATATTAACCAAAAACACAACCTGTCACGAACAAAAATCAAAACTAGTTGACATTTAACTCGAGCAATATTCAAGGCAAACCGAGGCTTGCTTTCACATTGCGGACTTTGTTTTATTGCATATACTTAATCATAAATATATTATATTAATTTATATTGCAACACAATAATTATAAAGATGTTTAATTTACGGTGCGCACATAAGCAACTGATGTTGGAGAACCCTTCCCATTAATTGAAGTAGGATTCGATGAGTTACAAAAAAAACATTGGCAAGGTCGTAAAATTACCTATCTCAAATATGTTGCGCACAATAACGTTAATGTCCTTTCTATAATGTTGGTGCAGAGAAAGCATTAAACGATTCAGTGAACTGAATTAATCTTTGCATATAATAAATCTGTAAAATTCGCGTGTCCGAACATTGAAAATATTTGCAAAAAACTGATCTGCGGGAGATGTAAAGACGAGTAATAGAATGCATTAAGATAGTTTTTGGAACTTTTGTCTGTTTGTCTGTTTGTTTGAACGCGCGTCGCGCAGAAATTACTGAATAAGGTTTTCACCGATAAATTTATCTAAGCTTGGAGTAACATTTTGTTTTTATTTCTTCGAAATGGGCTTATCTACTTTATGCCAAATTTTATGAAAATTAGTTAAGTAGAACCAAAGAGACAGCTTGATCTCTACAATAAACGTGTTTATATAGCATAAACTTTTATGTAACTTCTGTAATATTCCAGAAGATTCGAGAGTATTCTGGAATTTTCCAGAAAATTTGTGAGCCTTCTGAAATATTCCAGAGTGGTGATTCTACCTCAAACGTCGTTTACAAAGAAGCTTATTAGTTAATTTCAAAATTCCACGCGAACGTAGTCGCGAGCACAGCTAGTATTTCATATACCGATGGTTCAAAATATTTTTGGTTGAGAATAATTTTTTTTAATGTTAATATGACGATTACGAAACATTATGAAAATATTAATGAACTTTGATTTTGATTGATTGGATATGATGTTTGAAAAAAAAATTTAGTTGCACTTTTAGGTATGTAAAAAGAAAAATATCTTTCAAATCTAGTGTTTGTTGTAGGTATTGTAAAATTGTTTGCTCGTTTATTTATATTCTGAACAATAGACTTTAATTGCAGCTTTATAAACAAATAATTTGGTATTGTGCTTTTTGTAATTTAATATTTTGCATTTATTTCGTCGACTCAAAAAATCTAAGTAGAAGCTAGAGCAGTAGTTCAAATTGGATAGATAAGGATTTGCATTCTCTAGAGCATTTTTATTTCATAAATGACCTTTGGAGTTGAATTATTTAATTCACTTCCAAACATTATTAAAGAATTGCCCATTAGATAATTTAAAATAAAATTAAAACTGCATCATTTGGTCAATGCTTACTATAATCTATATAAGATTTTAATTATATGTAGACTAATATTATTATATATAATAAGTATATGTTGTTTGCTATGGTGTTGACTATATTCAGATCATATCCTAATATTTGTTATCATCATCATCATCATCATTATCATTATCATCACCATTATCATTACCATTACTATTGTTACCTCTACGAAGGTCGCCTAGCAATGCCAATGTCAAATAGGAAAAAAACTTACTAATAGCAATAATTGATACTACTACTCACGGTAATCGATAAACAACAATAATATTGGTTAGAATGAATACTACTATATGATTAGATTAGTATGCCAATGATTGCGACTCAATAAGGCCAAAAGAAAAAGATGTGCTAACCCTAGTTGACTAATAGACTAAATTGGCACGCTTTACCTATCCTTCGAGAGGGAACAAAAATTTATTTACCAGGTTAAACTCAGTTAAGTTGGAGTGGGTAAGTGGTTTCAGTTGCATCAGTCGCTTGAAAACAAACTACCAAGAACGGTTTAACAAGTGTATATTAAATAGGTAACAATGGTAAATAGCAAATATCACAATACTACATAAAATGTGCATGTGGGCCCCTTTTGAGGGTGATTTGACAGTACCCAGATGGGCACGACCTGCAAGGTAAGACCTGAAATGCAGAAAAAAAATGATATGAGGAGTCAAGCGATCCCCAAGAAAACTATATGCCGTTGGTAACGTAGAAAAAGACCTTTTACTCGTTTTACAATGTGGGCAGAGATATTACATCGTAAAAAGGATATTAAATAGGCTTCTGCCACTACCCATATACTAATATAAAATAACACTTATTTGATTACACGGGGATGATACGCAACTATTTAGGGACTCACCTAAACATAGCTTGTTTAAATTAAATAATTACCACAGCGACAGGTCTATAACTAACACAAAAAAAATCTTGACATACACAAATATAAGTAAACATGAAACGAGTTAAAAATAATATTAACGTGGCCTGTCTATGCCACATAAATGCTAAAAGGTTTACTAAGTTCGATTCACAAAAAAATATCGATAATCACAGATTCACAGAGGGGAAGGTTGATGGTCCAGCTCTTCGTTCCAACTCCCAGCGAGGTGGGGAAAATAAGAGTATACATAAACTACTTACAGTCGTGCTTCTTGGGTCTGACAAATAGTGACACTCCGGGGGTTCCGGTTTCTTTAAATTGGCCACCGAAGTGGGTCGTACGGATTGGAGGGTCGTCGACAAAGGAGCAGCGATGCTCCAGCTCTGCCACCGCCGCGCTATTTCTAGACTGTCCTTCGCTACTGGGGTTCACACTAGGCTATGATGTCCAAGAACCAACATCAAACTTAACTTCATCTCTCTTGAGAAGCTCTCGAGATACCAAAGGGGGCTCTCGGGGTGTGGAAAAGAAAAAACTGCCAAGGGCTCTACAAACTCGCTGTGTGTATACTGGGGCTTAAACAAGGGCAAACTCAAGCATCCAGGGTTACCAAGGTGGAAGTTCCGGGGCGTCAAATGGGATTTTCGGGGTACCAAAAGAACCCTAATACAGCAACAAAAAAACGACTTAATCTATTGTTGAGGCATAAAAGCATTTGATACTACTTACTCTTCCAAAAAAAGACAAATCAAGATGGAGGACTATGCCAGCACGAGATCCCAACAAACCGTGGCTTCGCTAGAGGCTCCTACACCAATATTCCAGTAAAATCAACCAACAATCAAACTCAAACCTCTGCGAACAAGGCGGTGTTTCACAATTCTGTGTCACCACGTTTTCACATTCACAAAACGCTAAAAACGCTCTCCCTTTTGGCCGGCGTCCTTCACCTTCCAACAACCAATAAAACCCTCTAACACGCAAATGCGGAAATTCGTCATTCTTCCGTGTTGTCTTGTCATTCGATAGTTTAATCTGTGAACACAGCCAAGCGGGCTGAACCGTTATGCCACCAAATATACACATTCGCTGCTGTTCTACCAAAGTTTTAGTTGTGCTAGAAAACATTCTGACGGAGTTTTCAGGTACAGAGACTCAAGTGGCTGTAACACCATTGCCATTATCGTTATCGTTATCGCTATCGCTATCGCTATCGCCATCGCCATCGCCATCGCCATCGCCATCGCCATCGCCATCGCCATCGTTTTTGTTTTCGTTTTCGTTATCGTTATCGTTATCGTTATCGCTATCGTTATCGTTATCATTATCATTATTATTATTATTATTCAGTTTCACACTTCTGGACAGGGCTTCCGTGGCCTCCGACACCACACGGTAGCCGCGTCGACTAATTCGTTACAGCCACTCTCCACGACCTGTGGCTGTGGAGTTAATGACTGTAAACACAAGAATCATGTGCCCTAATAGTGGAGCGCCTGGGGGTTTTGACCTCGGACTTCTGTTACAGTGAATGAATTTATATGGTCGATGTGGGATTTTGTTTTTTATACTATAAATTTCAAAGTTTACCAAAAAATTTTTTGTGCTTTTGATTTTATCATTATTTGAACAAAAAACTATAAAAAATTATTATTACATCGTTGCAAATGGCAATTGAATGAAACTTTTAAAATAATATGTGAGCATTATGTAAGATATTTAAAGAATAATTATAATAGTAACACGTGCGTGGCATTTGATGGGTATAAGAAAGACAGTATTAAATCAGTAGAAAGAAATCGTCGTGCATTGAAAAATAAATGTGCAAATATTGAATTCGATGAAAATATGCCTTTGAAAGTAGCTCAAGAGAATTTTTTGTCAAATAACGAAAATAAAACCCTCTTGATAGAACTGTTAAGAATTACATTAGCTGACAACAATATTTTTACATGCCAAGCGGAAAGCGATGCAGACAAATTAATTATTGTTGATACAGCAATTAATTTAGAAACAAAAAATGTTGTTTTAGTTTGAGAAGATATTGACGTCTTGGTTATATTAACGGCATTAGTGGAGGAGGATCGTGAAATATATTTTCTAAAACCATCCCGAGGCAAAGTCCAACAAAAGATATTTTCTTCGAAAAGTTTAGAAAGATCGCTTCCGAAATGTAAAGAACATGTTCTTTTTTTACATGCTTTCACGGGTTGTGATACCACATCTGCATTTTTCAATAAAGGCAAAAATAAGTTTACCAAAAATTTTGAGAAACGTCATGATTTACACGAATCAGCAAAAGTATTTAAAAATAACAACGAAGACTCCAATAATATATTTCAAGCATGTATTTTGGGTTTATATGGAGCTCCTGCAAAAATTAAAGATTGGAATATGTTGAAGTTCAATTCTTTCATAAAAGCAACGGCCAAAAATACAAGTGTTCTTTTGTTGTCATTATCTTCTACAACTGATGCAGCATTTGAACACCTAAACAGAGTGTACCTGCAAATCCAGATATGGCTAGGAAATGACGTATATATTGAAAATTGGGGATGCGGATAATCTATTGCAAATGTTATTTTGTAATTGCAAAAGGGATGTGGAGCTGCTTGTGGATGTCGGAAGTGTGGCTTATATTGTAGTGTAGCATGTCTACAGTGCAGCGAAAATAGTTGTTTTAATACTCCACCTATCATTCAAATAAATGAAGTCGAAGAAAATATTTGATATGGACAAAATAGTACAGTCATTTGGTAGTTTTACCTGGAAAGTTTTCCGGGAGTTTTGAAAATTGGTGATTTTATAGATTTCGATGTGCTCTTTCCGTATTTCTACTTTGCCACCTCGTATCTTTGCCGCTCCCGCCGCCATATTTTGGAAAAATGGCTCTTAAAAACGGTTTTTGACAATATCTCCTTTCCGATTCATTTTACGATAAAAACAGTTATATAATAAATTAAACTAGATTATTTCACTCATTAACACTATAGCCAATGAGAGCCCGTTTTTTCAAAACATTGCACCAATCAAACGTCATTATTAGTGGTAATTCAAGCTAGATCGGCTTTTGACAGGACCAACATGCAAAATTTATCGCTCTAATTTTTTAGGTCGCTGCAGCGGCAAATATGCGAAAATTTTTTGACGTTTTTTGTCAAGCTTTTAAGTTTTATCTATAAATATCTTCTCTAGCTTATTACTAAGTAATTGTTAACGTACTTACCTTGTAAATTGTAATATTGTATTATGTAGTAGCAAACAAAAACACACCTCAATTCCAAAGCGAATCTTGTCTGAAATATATAGGCTGTAACTTTTGCCTATCTGTAACTATGTTCAATCAGGTAACAATTACACACAAAGATTGTACTTAATATAGCTCATAATACAGGAACAAGTCAAGCACAGCTTTCAATAGCTCGATAACGTAGTTACCTACAAAGGTAAGCAAATCATTTATTATAAATGTCAAGTACACATTCGCTCTGGAACAAACTAAAAATGTATAGTACTTACATATGATAATCTACCAAAAAGTAACTCGTTGAATCAAAGCTGTGCATCAAACATTAAAATTTGTTGTATTTAAAATTCTCTTTGCTTAACAAAGCAAACCTCAACATAATTCATAAATTTCGTAAGTTAAAAGTAAGGATTAAATAGGTAAATATGAGTCGATGAACATTTATTTATTATGGAATATAACTTGTAGCGCTAGATGGCGCTCTCTATGTCAATCTCGGAACCATGGGTGTACATTTTATTTGGGCGAGACATCGGTACTAAAGTAGTGCTCTCTCTATCGTTCCTCGTCGTATTGCACCTCAGAAACGCCTGAAAGGTGTTAAGCCAGTCTATATATTATAATATCTAAGGTTTCAACTCGTTTTATTTACTAGTTGCCATAGAAACGTCACTAGATTATTTTAAAATATAGCGAATCTCCGTTGTTTCTACTGCGTTTGTTTCAGATTTGCTGTTTTGACAATATGAGTCGGTTTGGAAATATTTATGTATATCAAATTAGTGATGAAATTGAAAATAAAGGTCAGTAAACTCCAAAAAGTGACAAGAAAACGTCTGAAGGCAGTTAATGAGAAAACATAATATTGAAGATGTACTTAATGAATTATTTATTCGTGAAATATTCTCCTCAAATACCACTCGTGCTTTAAATTTTATCTAAAAATTTTTTCTCAAGCTAAGTCGCCCCTAGTTAATATAACTCGTGCAAATTGGCAGTTTATTATCAAAGATTAAATCCCTCCCGCTAAAGCGGTCGGGATTTAATCAGATAATAAACTGCCAATTTGCACTCTTTATATTACCAGGCAACACGCTTTCGAAAAAATTTTCGATAAAATTTTAAGCACTAGTGATATTACATACGAGAAAATTTCCTATAATTTTTTTAATAACCTTTTTTTTGTAAAATGAATAGTTTTAGCGTACGAGCGCCGCAAAATCTACTCCAACATGCGTTTTGGCCAAAAAACTCATTTCCACACCACCATGAGTTAGAGTAAGTGGCGCGTTTTTTTATCGTGTATCCCCAATAGGCCTAATCCACATGCAATTAGACGGAGAGCCGGCCGTCGAATATCCTATGAATAAGATACATGAAAAACTTTTTGTGAGTGATTAATACTACCACAGTCCTAAAGGGAGCCACCTTTTATACGAGCTAATTTTGCTCGCGTCATGGCTTTTTGACCTCACTTCCGGTTACGACTTTTAATGTTTTTTAAGTCCTCAATAGTCCCTTGGGGTAAAACTTTTACCCCACCGGACCGCAAGACATGTACCCCCCCGTTTTCGAGGGCAGGGAACACGATGGTGACAATATTTTCCGACCTAGCGTCCAACCGCTACCCCCAAATCGAAAAAACCACCTCTTTTTTTTATTTTCCGGTGCTACGCTTGCGAGGGCTTGCCAGATCTGGTTTTTCTTGGTCAGATTGAATAAAATAAGTAAATATTGACCACAGGTGACCTAACCCACTCCAGGGGGTTGAAGATACCCTCACCCCCAATAACTAAATGCTACGAAAACAGCGAAAATTAGCTGGAAAACGGTACACCCCCGTTTTCGAGGGCGAAGAATACGATGGTGATAATATTTCCTAACCTAACCTTTACCCACTACCCTTAAACTTGAATACCATCTCCTTTTCAAATTTTTCGATGCGAAGCTTGCGAGGGCTTATCGTATCGTTTTTTTTTTTTTTTGGTCAGTTAGAATAAAATAGTTAAATAATTACGACAAGTGACCTAACCCACCCCCGGAGGTTGAATCTACCCACATCCCCAATAACCAAATGCCACGAAAACAATGAAAATCAGCTGGAAAGCAGTATACCCCCGTTTTCGAAGGCGGGGAATACGATGGTGACAATACCTTTCGACCTAGAATCCAACTCGAAAAGACTCTGGATAAGACTTTTTCGTGCTGTTTCGAGATTTTTCTGGAAAGTTCCATTACCGATATTGACGTGGCAGTTAAATTTATTTTAACATAATCGTATGCCCATTACAACAAGAAACATGGCTACGGAGAAACAATTAAAGGACCTACTTGCGGAATTTATGAGGATGATGGCACAGCAGCGCCAGGAGGAGGAAAAACGGCGTCAAGAAGAAAAAGACGAACAAGGAAAGCGACGTCAGAAAGAAAAAGAAGAACAAGGAAGAAGACGCCAGGAAGACAAAGTAGAACAGGAGAAAAGACGTCAAGAGGAAGAAAGAAGACGTCAAGAAGAGAAAGATGAATTGAGACAAATTATGGAAGACCTGAAGATAAGACAACAAGAGGAAAAACAGGAGCAAGAAAGACGCCAGGAAGAATTAAGCAAAATTCTAAATGAACAGATCAAAATACAACAGGACGCTATAATTTCTGCCAATGAAGTACTAAAATGTGAAGTCAAAGAAGAGATAAACAAGGTAGAAGGTAAAGTAGGAGTAGTCGAGACAGAAGTCAGTCAAGTAAAAGGAGAAGTAACTGAAGTTAAAGAGAAAGTAAACAAGTTCGAGGAAGAAGTCAAAGGAGAAATAGATCGGCTTAAACGACAGTTGAGAGATAGAGGAAGCCAGCAGGTGGTATCATCAGGTCGGCGACTAAAACCTCCTTCTTTTGACGGCCAAAGTTCCTGGACGACGTACAAGAGGCAGTTTGAGGCAGCAGCGTGTGCGAACAACTGGGATAATGAGGAAAAGGCCATGCATTAGTTCTGGCGTTAAGGGGCCAGGCCTCAGAGTTGCTTCAAACTATCCCAGTGGATAAACAAAAGGACTTCAAAGTCTTGGAAGCTGCATTGGACTTGAGATATGGCGACCAACATCTCGCCCAAGTATACCAGGCCCAGCTAAAATCACGGACACAAAAGGCTGGAGAAAGTTTACAAGAATTCGAGGCTGCCATAGAGAGACTGGCACACTTGGCGTATCCGAGTGCACCTAGAGAATTTCAGGAGCAATTAGGTGTGGGGGCCTTTTTAGATAGCATAAGGGACGAAGAGGTCGGGCGAGTTTTGAGGCTGACGAGACACCAAAGTAGTAGCGAAGCTTTGGTGCATGCACTCGAAGTAGAAGCAGCTTACAGGGATACGCCAAGGTCGAGAGTGCGAGCTGTGACTCTCGAAGAATCGCAACCAGAAATGAACCAGAACCCCATGTTGACTGAGATGCAGAAAATGTTTACCAAACTATTCGATAAATTAGATGACCTCGGAAAGCAAGAAAAACAACAAAATAGAGGAAAGCCGAGCGGAGGTATTAAATGTTTCAACTGCGGCAAGGTGGGACATATGAAACGAGGCTGTCGACAGCAGAACTCGGAGAGTCGAGTAAATGCTGTGAATGTTGAAGAGAAGCAGGAAAACTAGAGATAGCCAGCACCAAGGGGGCTGTGCTGGCTAGGGAATGCGGTGCCCCCAGAGAAATCAAGATTTCCCATCTCCAAAGAATTCCAAGTAGTCTGTTGTTGCAAGGATATGTGAATGGAAGAAAATGCGTGTTTACTATTGACACCGGTGCTACGTCATCAATAGTGCGGCCAGGGTTTATATATCAGGCTTGCAGATTGACAAGAAGCAAAATGGAGTAATTTTTCGGACAGCCACGGAGGACAGGGCTGCGGTCCATGGAGAGGTCAACTTGGAACTGCAGGTTGGACGGTTGAGGTTCAATTACAAGGTCATTGTGGCTGACATTATGGATGATTTCATTTTGGGTCTAGACATCATGGGAGAGCAGGGATTCATTGTTGACGTAGGGGAGCGAGTCTTAAAAATTGGAAATGAGTAATTTATTCTGGCAACCGCAGAAGACCAATTCCATAAAGCGAGATTGTTAACAACACAGACGATCAAGATTCCTGCTCATTCAGCACAAATGATCGATACTGCCTTAGAAGGAAATCCTGGAGGGTACCATGTTGGCCTAGTTGAAGATGACGAATCAATTAAGTCCCTACCCAATATTATTGTGGCGAGAACTTTAACCCGGACTAAAGACAAAATCCCAATTAGAGTCGTTAATTTAAATTCCCACTCTGTGACAATTAAGGAAGGCAAACCGATTGGCTCCTATGAACCGGTCACATGGGTAGCGAGGTGCGAGGAACAAACAGAGGGAAGAAGTTCATATATGAAAATGGACCAGGAAGTTTTGACCTTGCTGAGTGCCGAGTTGGAGCATTTATCTGAGGATGAACGAAGGGAGGCAATCAAGTTCCTGGAAAATGAAAGTTCTAGTAGAGTAAAATCTGGAAGTAAAGTCGCTTAGCTTTCGAGAAAAAAAAAACCGGCGTAGAACCAAACCAGACTTAGTGGGATTCTTTAGTAAGATAATAATGTACACGAAATCGTTTTTTACGACATTTTTCGATGGTCGAGAACTTTTTTATTTCGGAAAAACTCAAAAAAATAGATTTTTAATGAAATATGTTTTTTAACGTCTCCACCGCTATATCTCTGAAAATATTTGTGCTATCAAGCTATTTTTTTTTTTAGATTAAAATAGACACAATAGCGCTTCGAACAAGGTCCCACGTGAACCCGATTTATTTTTTTTTTAAGTTGGTAAAATAATAGGAAACTCAAACTTGTTATTTTCAGTAACGTAATTTTAGGCAATCGAGAAAAAAGTTTATTTATGAAAATTGAAGCCAATAGTTGAAAAAAGTTTTTAGGATAAAAATTTTTCATGTCCCGTTCATAGTATTGAGTCAGCGATTTTTTTTAACGGGCCAAAGTCATATTCTTGCGCGCTCGGCTGTAGCAAGCCTGCCGACTGCAACGATCTGACCATCCCGGTCGGGGTGTATAATATAATAGTTTAACTTATATCAATAGGTACAAAACCAGTAGTGATCAAAAGCATCTAGGGGATCAATATTATTGTTCAATATTTCATATATTGTACAGTAGTATTGATCATATGTCGTTAATATTAAGAAATTGTATAATAAATATTAAATAGTCTCCTTTTAATTATAAAAGAACAGGTGTTAGTAGTACAGTACCTAGAGGTAAAAAAAACTTCGAAGTAATGTCATATTGAACGGATTTCGTTCATTTTTGGTAGTATAATAGTAAATGTTTCACAGAAAAGTTTCTATATTGAGCGGGGGCTTGTTAATTTATAGGGGGTGGATGCCACCCCCTTTGAGGGGGCGGCACTTAAAAAATATATGAAGTACAATCATATTTTAAGAAGAAAAGGTTCTATGCAATTTTTCACATAAATTGAAGTTTTTAAGTTATAACGACTTCAAAATTGCGATTTTAGCTTAAAAAAAGGTATTTCTAAACGGCTTTCGTCAAGTATCTCAAAAAGTATTACTTTATCGAAAAAACGTTATAGACCAATTACAGAAAGTACAAATTGGGAATTAATTTTATTTTTTGTTTATTGATGTAGGATTAATAATTTCGAAGATATTTAAGTTTACATTTGGCATCCAAGTGTTCGTAAGATAACTATTTAGAGTGAGAGTTAAATATCTCAGAAACTGTGACACCTACGCCAAGGATACTAATAGATACAATAATAGGTTATTAATTAAGCTCTTAACTATTTTTTTATTTGTTTATGTAGCATAAAAAACAAAGAAGTTATGACCGAAGCAATGTCCGTCTACACATTATTTTAATAACAACGTCGCCATTTTGTTACTGTAATTAGCCAGTAATTAAAAAAAAATAATTTCAAACACGGTTTCTCATTAATATACAGCATGACGTAGATGCTCAAATTTTTTGGTTCGTATACAGCACTTGCTTTAGAAAAAATACAGTTTAAACTATAAAGGTATTTTCGATAAAACGTATTTTTTTTTCCTATTCCAAATATCTCAATAAATATTAGTTTTGTTCAAAAATGTGTAGAGACCAAAAATAAAGCTCTTAAACTAATAATAATGAATTTCGCTTGTTTATTTATTTACATAGATTTAATAGTTTCGGAGATATGAGTTTACAAATGGCATCCGAACGTTCATAAGACGAAAAATGCAGTTTAAATGTTAAATACCTCAGAAATTGTGACGCATGCTAAGGAAGGAAATTAAAGACAATTAATTGCGCTTTCAAATTATTTTTTACTCGTTTTGTTACTCTAATTAGCCAATAATCTAAAAAAAATATCTCAAATACAGTTTTTCGTTAAAATGTAGCATTACCTAAATTCTCAAATTCTTTTTTGCTCATTTAAAGCACTTGCTTTAGAAAAAAATGCATTTTAAACTTTAAAGGTAATTTCGAAACCCTTGGATACCAAATATAAACTTAAATATTTCCGAAATTATTAATCCTACATCAATAAACAAAAAATATAATTAATTCCCAGTTTGTAGGGTGTTTTCTGTAATTGGTCTATAACATTTTTTCGATAAAGTAATACTTTTCGAAATACTTGACGAAAGCCGTTTGAAAATACCTTTTTTAAAAGCTTTTATTTTAAGCTAAAATCGCAATTTTGAAGTCGATATAACTTAAAAACTATCAATTTATGTGAAAAATTGCATGGAACCTTTTCTTCTTAACATTTGATTCTATTTCAGCTCCAATAAATATATATATTTTTTAAGTGCCACCCCCTGAGAGGGGGTGGCACATTTTTCTGAATGATATCTAATTTTTTAGATGACAGTAAGCAACTCCACCCCAACCTAGAATGCCATATATTAATCTAGATTCAACTAACGCTATTTCTACGCGACTAATCTGACCAACCTGCATGCGAGGTGTATTAATTGCGTTCCAATGTCGCGTTTAGCGCTGATAAAAAAAATCGCTGTTGCCAAACGGTACACTTTAGGCAAAAACATATTTTTTCAAAAACTTTTGTGATTATTAGGCTTTATTTTCTTCGCTGCATGTATGCAAATATTTTCAAAAATAAAAAAGTTTATTGATTGGTGAAGATTTCAATACACAAAATATGTATTTTTAGTTTATTTGATTTTTAGAGAAATGAAAATGCGAATTGTGACCAAACCGTTTATATTGGTAAAAGCGCTACAGTGTGTGCTTTAATTTGACACAAAACAAATTTCGGTACCTTTAATAGTTTTAAAGATATGGCGGTGGAAACAAAAAAAAAAAACAATTTTCTTTAAAAATACATTTTTTTCACTTTTTATTGATTTAAAAAGTTCGAGACCACAAAAAAATGTCGTAAAATATGATTTCATATGCCCGGTGACATACTCAAAGGAACCTAATATGTTTGAACTGGTTCTACGCCAAAAAAAAAAACGACACGGTAGACTTAAGAAATCGCTGCTCTATTCAGTATTTGCCAAGAATACAGAGACCCTTACAAAAACAGACATAGTCCAGCATCGGATAAATACTGGCGACTCACCCGCTATTCGACAACCACCTAGGAGGCTTCCATTAGCGAAACAAGAAGATGCCTCGGCAATGATAGACAAGATGCTACAAGATGGAGTCATTGAAGAGTCAACGAGTCCCTGGTCATCGCCAGTAGTTTTGGTTGCCAAGAAGGACGGAGCGCTAAGATTTTGTGTCAATTATCGAAAATTAAACGATGTCACGAAGATAGACAGTTACCCATTACCACGAATTGATGACACATTAAGCACGTTGGCAGGCTCACGTTGGTTTTCTACGTTAGACCTTAGGAGTGGATACTAGCAAGTGGGGCTTCATCCTGAAGATAAAGAAAAGACAGCGTTTTCAGCAGGCAGTGGTCTTTATCAATTTACCGTGATGCCTTTTGAACTTTGCAATGCGCCAGCTACCTTTGAAAGACTGATGGAATTCGTGCTGCGAGGGCTAACCTGGAGGACGTGCCTGGTTTACCTTCACGACGTGCTTGTTATGGGACAGGACTTTACAGAACATTTGAAAAATCTTCAAGAAGTATTTGGGCGAGTCAGGAATGCCCATCTGAAGTCGAACCCGAAGAAGTGCCTGCTATTCCAGAAAGAAGTCAAATTTCTTGGTCACGTGGTGTCTTCGGATGGAATACAAACAGACCCCGACAAAATTTCTGCTGTACGAGATTGGCCAAGACCATGTAACGTTCATGAAGTAAGGAGCTTCCTTGGCCTCTGCACTTATTATAGGCGCTTTGTGGGAGGGTTTGCAGAAATTGCGAAGCCATTACACCGGCAGACAGAAGAGAAAGTGCAGTACCAATGGACACCGGAATGTGAAACGGCATGGAGAAAATTGAAGGCAGCTCTATGCACTGGTCCTGTGCTAGCGTACCCACAACGGGAAGGACTTTTTATTTTAGACACGGATGCCAGCAATTCTTCGGTCGGTTGTGTACTGTCTCAAATCCAGAATGGGCAGGAAATAGTGATCGAGTACTTCAGCAAGGTGCTGTCCAAACCGGAAAGAAACTATTGTGTAACCCGGAAAGAGTTACTGGCCTTCGTTAAATCAGTGGACCATTTTCATAAATATCTTTATGGACGACATTTCAAGATTCGGACCGACCATGCTGCATTAAAATGGCTGTTGCAGTTGAGACGCTTTATCTAGAAGACGGTGCAAGGAAGATTGCAAGCACTGCCGCCACGTTGAGAAATTGCAGGGTACGGTGGCCGTCAACACTATTAAAATAGAGGTTCCGGGTGATTGGACAACCGAAGCCCTGAGACAAGAACAACTGAATGACACAGAGATTGGGGCTATATTGAAAGCAAAGGAGAAAGGAGTTCGACCAGCGTGGAAGGATGTTTCGGACAAGGCAGTTGGATTGAAGCTTTGTGGGTTCAATGGGATTCACTTAAAGTCATGAACGGGCTGCTAAAGAGAGTTTGGGAAAGCCCGGATGGCAGGGAAGTTGTTATGCGTCTAGTGATTCCTAGGTGTCGGGTATCGAAAGTACTTCAGGAAGTGCATAATGGAGCGTCCGGTGGGCACTTCGGCGTTAATAAGACCCTGAATAAAGTACAAGAACGATTTTATTGGGTAAATAGTCGTCAAGATGTGGAAGCTTAGTGTCGCAATTGCAAAATTTGTGCAGCCAGTAAGGGACCACAGACTAGAAGTGCAATTAAGCAATATAACGTCGGAGCTCCTTTCGAGAGGATCGCAATCGATATAGCCGACCCATTCCCAGTAACCAAGGATGGTAACAAGTATATACTGGTTGCCATGGACTATTTTAGTAATTGGCCAGAGGCCTATGCGATTCCAAACCAAGAAGCAGTCACTATCGCCAAAGTCTTGGTAGATAATTTGATATGTCGGTTTGGTGTACCCCTGGAGCTGCACTCAGATCAAGGGAGGAACTTTGAGTCAGAGGTGTTTCAGCAAATCTGCAAGTTATTGGGGATACACAAAACACGGACAACAGCCCTTCACCCGCAATCAGATGGAATGGTGGAACGACATAACAAGACCATGAAAGAACATCTCTCTAAAGTGGTTCATACCCAGTGAACACGGATACATACCTGGTATGTTTCTCTTACGTAATCTATTCAACATGTTATATCCAAGGATATTGGATGTATGGTAAATGTAAGGTGCATGGACCTTAAAATTTCAGCCACAAAAAAAGTTATAGCCATGTAACGGCAACATAACTTGTAACATACTCGTATGTGGCAAATATATAACATACATGTAAAAGACATATATTGTATTTCAAAATATTTACCTTAAAATATGTTCTGATGTTACATGTGTGCTATATAACATGCAATTTCCGTGGTATATGCACAAGGGGGTAGCAAATAATATGCAGGGTGTCCCCAAATGGGGTTACCTATACCACAAGAGGACCTAAATTTTAGTTTTTCGACAGTCACTATAAGAAATTTTTCTTCTTAAAGAAATACGATGTGTTAAGAAAATGTACTTTTTTATGCAGGGCGCTCAAAAATTTCAAAAATATGAATTTTACCCAAGAGCAAACTACCTTTATTTTTCTCATTTTTAAGGAAAATGCAATTTGAAAAAATTGTTTATTAAATCTTGTTTAATAGGGTACGTCTTTTTCCCCAATGCCTCACCTCAGTTTTCGTATTTTTCCGTAACGGATATTAAAAAATTTAGGATTATGAAAGAAAAGTATTTCAAATGGCTTTTTTATTAAAAATGAAAAACAAAGGTAGTTTACTCTTAGGCAAAATTCATATTCTTGGAATTTTTAAGCGCCCTGCTCCTTCATAAAAAAAATAATTTTTTTAACATAAATCGTATTTTTTTAAAAATGCGGAAATTTTTATAGTGACTTTTTGTCCAAAAATTAAAATTTAGGTCATTTGTTGTATAGCTAATCCCATCCGGGGACATTGTACTACTGTTACAATATGGCTCAAGTAAGGAAAAACTAGATGTAAAAAAAGGCCAATCTAAAATAAATAATTTTTATATTCATAAAATACATATATCATAATAATATATTAATCAAAGTCATACAAGAATTGCACATTCTCTAAACTATATAGTTTGGTTTATTACAAGCAAACTTTTGGTTAACAGAAAACATAGAAGATAAAATAGCTGAAGAAAAATAACATATACAGAAAAAGTTAGCTGATTGCAAGCTATGTAATAAGGTAAAAAAAATAAAGAAAAGCCTGACAGTATACATGAATCATTTTCATTCCGCTGTAAATTACGAAGAAATAAACATTAGCATGATTACTATAGAGACAAGAAAAGTGTATAAGTTTTTGGTAAAACAGAACAGCTTTATCTTACATTGAAAGAAGTTTCAGGAAAATTAAAAGCTTAATGAAGTTTGTTCCAAATGATGCTCGGGCTTTTACAACATTTAGAAACTGTGGATTTTGAGGGTGACGTTGAACGCTACAGTAACACTACTGATTTTGATGTAGACGTAAACGAACAGTAGAAATGAAAATCGCAGGCATATTAATGAGAAGTACGACACTTTGCATTTTCTAAGTGTCTATACACCTACAAAATATACTATTTTTGACAGTCGAGTTATTATTATATTATCTATATATTAAACACAGGTAATTTTTAGTTTTATTACTTATTATTCTCTAGTGACTGAATAAATGCTTTTTTGAACTATATATTTAACATCCGAATAAAGTTTGGTTTAATGTATGGTTATCCAAGTTTAATTGTACCAAATATCAACTAAAATTCTGAACGAAAATAGTTAATGAAAAAACAAGAATTCTTCATTTATTCAAAAAGGAGCTAAAAATTTATTAGAAACAAGAAAAATTCAACAAACGTGACAATAATACTCAGATAATGACGAAAACAAATTTCCTATATATAAAAAAGACAAACCTGTCAGCATGAATTTGCAAGCAGACTAATACTTAAAACTTAATTATCTTAAAACTAGTTTTTGGCGCCTGGTTTCCTTTTTTCATACATATCTCAATAAATTATGGTACAATAACTGCTCCAGCTTCTTGTTTTCTCTCTGTAGCCTTTGCTTTGACAGTCTGAACCACTCACTAGCGATGTTCTCAAATTCTTTTTCACAATGTGGGAACGTTTCGTTAACAGCAGCTAGAACAATAGTTTATGACAAAATTTTATAATTTTTTTCTGTATTATTTACTTAAAAGCAATTTCTAACTTTTTTAGAAATTCTTTGTCTTTACCTTTACGAGATATTATTTTTAATTAGCAATTACACAAAATTAGACACAGACATATATGATGACATAAATAGGTTAAATCCCTATAGCAGCAGCAGGTTATAGCAAGAGTGATAAAATATGACCAGTTTTTCAATATTTATATTAAGTTTAATGCTGGTTATAAAAGACTTAAGCTACAATAAAGCACCTATAATTTTTCTGTGGCTTGAGCTTAGTTAAATTTCATTAAATTTCAATCTCAAGATTGGGCAACATGTCAATAAAACTCCAACAAATAAGTAGGTACCTAATAAGCGACTTAACACTGCACCGAAGTGCTAATGATTTACACTTCTACGTACTTACCTACAATAGTTTTGATCTCTGAACTTGAGTCCCCACAAAAACAAAGAGGATATTTAACATGTTAAAACGCACGCTAGAAGTCACATTGCACCTCCTTCAGGGTCACTTGTGTTAGGTTAGAATATTAGGATTAGGTTATTTTGTTAGGTATAGTTAGGGATATTTGAGTTAATTTGGTAGCACAATTTTCTAGCACGAACTATGTAATACAGAGTGCGAAAGAGATGTCCTATAATAATTTTATAACCAGATTTACCGGGAAATTTAAAACATCACAATATTAAAACGTTATCCAACTGTATGAAGATACGGGATTATCAAACTAGTTTTTGATCGGCGAGTTTTATTTTTTGTTATTAGATACATAAATAAAAATAAAACGGCCGGTAACACTAATCACTATTTTAATATTTTTATTTATTTAAACGAATAAGTCATCAAGTATTATATAGGCACAATTACATTTTCATTACCACTTAATGACAATTGAAGACACTTTTGTTAAATATCACAAGCGTTAATTGGTAAAAGAGCTTCTTATTTTCATTGGGCATGCTATTATTATGTTGATTAAACTACACTGGTCACTGATGTTACAACCTACTATAGCAGCACACTCACTACTACACCAAAACAATATACATAATATATATACCTAACCAAACTTTTTTGACATTCCATATGTAAGCTAGCTTGTTTCACGTTTGTAGATTACCAAATTACATGATTAAATATATATGTGTAATGTAATTGTAGAAAAACTTAAAATGTCCATGATGATCACAAAATATATAAATGTTATATCTGGTGTAAACATATAAGATGGGTTGATGTGTAATATGTAGCAATTATCTAAATATTACATATTTTAATGTTATTAGTTAACACACAAGCAATATAACTTTAAACGTACATACTGATTACAGAAATACACAAATGTTATATAGCTGATAAATACACATAATACTTGTTATTGTAATGTAGCAGTTACGTAAAAATCACATATTTTAATGTTATTATTTAACAAACAGGCAATATAACTTAAAATCTACATGGTGATAACAGACATACATAAATATTATATGGCATGTAAATATACAAAATACTTGTTATTGTAATGCAGCAGTTATGTAAAAATCACATATTATAATGTTTGTATTTAACAAACAGGCATGTTTGTTAATAACTTAAATGTATATAGCATTTGAAGATGGTTTATATAATGGAGATATATTTGGTAATATGGTGTGTGTTACCTTGACAATCTCTCTTTGGTACGTAACAGCCATATGTGTGTTCACTGGGTAAGAACCAACGTGATTGGGATCTCCACATACCATTCTTCCTCATGGCATACAGAGCTGCTATCCACGAGTCTACGAAACAAACACCAGCCCGTGTAGTATTTGGACATGAGATCAGACTGCCGTGTGATTTGATTTTCGGAACACCAAGCGGAGAACAGCTTCCTGTGAACAGCTATGTGGATGAAATGAGTGAACGGCTAAGAAATGTTCATGAGCTGGTTAGAGACCAAATCACCATAGCCAGTGACAGAATGAAGGCTCGATACGACCGTAAGGGTAGTTCAGAAGGGTTCAAGGCAGGAAATCTGGTTTGGCTGTACAACCCACAGCGAAAGAAAGGGAAGTCACCGAAACTTCAACCTCCTTGGGAAGGACCGTATACTGTTATTACCCGAATTAATGATGTCGTCTATCGGATTCAACGAAACAAAAAGTCCAAGATGAAGATCGCACACTTGGATAGACTGGCGAAGTATGTGAAAGAGGCTGAATTGCCTGACCGGGATGTTCAGGCTTAAGGAGGGGGCAGTGTGATGTGTTGCCTAGAATGAATTCAATTAATTCAGATGTATTTGCACCTACTCGAGAAAGAACCTACCAGAAGTTAGTTCTAAAGTGACATCTGGAATTATCTAGAGAATGGTGGCGTCATCACAGAAAAATCGAGATCTGTCATTTTTAGGTATAAAAGACCGACCGCATTCTCGGCGAGTAGTTCAGAAAGTATAGAAAGTAGAGAAGTTTCGAAAAGTGAGGTTAAGAATACAAAGTGAAAACAAAGTGATAAACATTGTTATTTTTAGTCATTAAAGTGCATTTAAATTAATAATAGAATTGTGAAGTATCCAGTAAGTTAATTAATAAAGTGTGTTAATGGACAATCTCTTGTTATAATTTTTGGAACCCACGGAATTTGCGAGGGTGGTTTCCTAGGGGTGGAAACACGTTACAATATATTCTTCAAGAAACTTTTCCGGAAAAAACAATACGATAATCGGAAAAATGTATAGGACCTTTTTATAGGGAATTGTACTCTGAACAAGTTCACTTATGTTCAATTAGCTCTAAAATCGCGTACATTTCAAGATATTTGCATTCAAAATATAAAAAACACGAAAAAACACCAAATTTTTCAAGCTGCTTTTCCGAAAAAACCAATGGGATAATCGGAAATAGTAGCTTGTGTAACAAGAGTGGATATGATATCCATATATGGATAATCCACTCGAGTAAAGTATACTTTTTCTACGACCAGCTTAAAAAAACTACAAAATTTATTAAACATTAATATATTACACAAATACACACTGATGGTACACACTGACAGTTACTTTTTGACAGCTACGCACTAATTTGATTTTAAAACGAATAGTTGCCTATGTACTTAATACACAAACTGTGATTGGTTGGTTTCATTTCATATCCATTCTAGAACTGACATGAAATATATCCGTTCAGTTAACTGGAATTGCCTACTTATCCATTCCACAGACTGTACAGAAAACAGCAAATTTACATAAGGGAGTAGAAAATAGTAATTTGTGCAACAAGAGTGGATATGATATTCATATCGCACGATAAAGAAGCTTGAGCACGACGCCGTAGGCGGAGTGCTTCAAATCTTTTGAGTGCGTGGATAATCCACTCGAGTTGTACAGTATACTTTTTCTACGACCAGCTTAAAAAAACTACAAAATTTATTAAACATTAATATATTACAAAAATACACACTGACAGTACACACTGACAGTTACTTTGACAGCTTACGCACTAATTTGATTTTAAAACGAATAGTTGTCTATGTACTTAATACACGAACTGTGATTGGTCGGTTTCATTTTCATATCCATCCTAGAACTAATATGAAATATATCCGCTCAGTTAACTGGAATTGCCTACTTATCCATCTTACAGACTGCACAGAAAATAGCAAATATACATAAGGGAGTAGAAAAAATGTATAGAGCCTTTTGTGTAGGAAATCGTATTCTGAACAAGTTTACCTATGTTCGTTTAGTCTTAAAAACGCATATTTTTCGAGATATATACGTCCAAATGAAGAAAAACACGGAAACGGATATATACATGTGTATATATCTCAATATTCGCGCATAAGCAAAACCTTGTTCTAAAAGTTCTTACTTTCTATGAAGAGAAACTGCTGTTCAAATTTTTTCTCCAATTTTTTCCTAATTTGAGCGTACTGACAAGAATGCTTAGAAATATAATTAAACGTAGAAAATAACTAATTATACATTACAAAAATTGTTCGAATTGTCCTCCATTTTCCCTTATGCACAATCTAAGTCTTTCTTTTTTAAGGAACGTTGAAATTGTAAAATTCTTGCATCATTCTGTAGTATAGGCATCTGAAAATCAGGAGTATGCCACCTGGTGGTCTATAGTTAAACTAATTATGGGCTTTTCTGTCATTGTCTCTTTTGTGTACGATGATATCAACAATAAGTAAATGATAAACTGAGATGCTGTTATTAAAAATATGATAGCATTTAAATGGGCTACAATTAGCTGAAGCCAACCTAGTCGGTATCCTTTGTAGATTGCAGGGACAACTCGTGAAAGTTGAGTTGCACTGCAATGTTCAAAGCATACCCTCTTTAATGTAGACACCTTTAATCAGGCATTGAGAGTGGAAAAGCTGGTGCAAATAACCGTGGCCCGAGTAGCAATAATAATGTCCTAGACAATCACACATTGTAAGTGAAATTTTTGAAATAAGTAAATATATGTAATTCCAGTATATTTGAAAGTAATATATACTATTGCACCATGCACTATTATGTCTTACCCCTGAATATTTCCGCTTCATATTTTACAAAATACTGTTTCATTTATTTTACTTAAAGAATTAATAAATATCTTTTCACTTATATTCAATGTACCACTAATTTCATGGGTATTTGAATCTGAGACACTTGTTTGTAAACATAGAGCATACACATTTTTAAGTTTTGTGTTGAATATGGGTTGTACCACACAAAATAATATGTCCTGCATTTAAAACATATTCCCCTTCATACACACACTTAGAATTTTTACATTTTTAGTGCTTCACTAATGTTCCATACATTGCAATATGCTTAGCCTAAATGTCACTCATGTTTCCTGAAAAAAAAAAAGTGATTTAAACTACAACTGTATATAAATTTAGAGAAATATTTAAGCTTATTAATACGGTGGCCAGACACCGTTTGTATCGAAGAAACTGAACTTTTCAAGGGAAAAACTAGATAACCTAAAAAAATATGAATTTTGCTGAATAGTGCCATTAACATCTTGCAAATCACTTACAACAAAATCTTGCAAACCTTTAGGTCATATATTATTAATGTTATTATTTTTAACGCCAAAAACAACAATAGACAGAACAAAATCAATATAAGTATTCGCCATATAAACAAACAAAAAGCCTATAATTAGTTCACGAGTAAATTCAGACGCCTATTGTAAACTCTTGATCGATTTTTTCTCTCAACTGTTCAATCGTGTCAATTTGAGTATTTTAAACTCGTGATTTTAGATAATTCCACACAGTGAAATCAAGAGGAGTTGTTAAGTGAGGAGACCGAAGAGGCCACTTAATCGATGCATTTGCACCCCGCCCAGTCCATCTATTAGGATAGTGGTTGTGTAACCATGCTCTACATGTTCTGGTATAATGCGGTGTTGCGCCGTCATGAATGAAAAACACATTTCTTCTCATTCACAATGAAATATTACGTAATATTTTATACAAAGTGTTTTCCAAAAAATCATAATATATATCGCCATTTAAATTTCCAGGAAATATATAAAAATATATATGAAAAAGGGTTTGTATTGTTGTTCCGGTCTGTGCGAATCTTTATATGCCAAAAGTATTTTTTTTTAATTTTTAGAAAATACGCATAAATCAGTTAGGGAACGATTCAGAGAGCCTGGCGTGTAACAACCTGCTTTAAATTGTTGCAGCATTTTTCCCTTTTTTCACTTTCAAAATACCTACAACACACTTATGTACAGGGTGTTCCAAACTCGACGCCCGATTATTACTGAAAAATTTCAAAAGTAAATAAAAATTTTAATGCAGGATGTTCAAATAAGGTATAATACAGACATAATTTAGGATTAAAAATATTAATTTTATATTTCACACAAGATATTATTTTCAGTGACATACATAAATTTTGCATTATTCAAAAGTCCCATACTCTCTGAAAATATTTTTTAAAACCGTATCTCGATAACACTATTCGTTCAAAAGTTATATGGGCCAAATTGTTCAACAAAATTGTAAAAATATATATGTCAAAATCAAGTGTGTTAAATATTGTCAAGATGGCCATGAAATACAATTGTTGGTAATAAAAAATATTGGTTGTAAAATTGGAGTATCTGAAATACCCTCATTTCGTTTAGTCTAACACGGCGTTTAATTCTATTTGAAAAATTCAAAATTAAAAACCCTGTATTCATTACATTAACTGTGACTCATGGTATGTTTATAGGAACTTTTTCTAATAAATACTTTGAAAATCACAATTACGTTGAAATAGGTGCATTACAAACAATCGACGCCCATAATTCGAAATCAACGCAATCAATTTTTCATTGTTTGCGTTGGTTGTGTGTACTGGAGTGGCATACAGCAAAAAAATTCTGACCAATTTAATGTTAGCATAGAAAAATTTGTAAAAATCAAGGTACAGATTATTACCCACAATCCCCTATAAAACTACTGCCAATAATTTTTGAACGAATAGTGGTACCTATGAAAATGCAGTTTGCAGAAATGTTTTCAGTGAGTAAGGGACTTTTTAATAATACCAAAATTTACGTATGTCACTGGGAAAGATATTGGGTGGCGTCACAACATAGAATGCGTTGAATATAAATACTCTTTGTAACATACCGCTGAATATCCTGGATAATTTTCATTTGCTTCTTAATTTTTCAGTAACGGCGGGTAGGCGTCGAGTTTGCGACACCCTGTACATAATACTCAACATAACATAACCCAACCTTTTAATGTATAAAAAAAATATTTATTTTAAAACCACTTACAACTTGATGTAGTTTCTAACTTGACTTCTTATACAAAATGTCTCTAATAATAATAATGATAATGATAATGATAATGATAATGATAATGATAATGATAATGATAATGATAATGATAATGATAATGATAATGATAATGATAATGATAATGATAATGATAATGATAATGATAATGATAATGATAATGATAATGATAATGATAATGATAATGATAATGATAATTTATTCATCACTCAACATAATACAAAAAATGCATCAGTTATTGGACTAGTCAATCTTAAAACTAATGTAAACCATCGTATAATATACAACATTCTAAACACATACAATCGTTTAAAATTTAAACTCTTCATAACTATAAAAGGAGTTGTTTAAAAGGAAATCGTATAACCTTCATTTAAAATTATTAAAATTGTCGCTATTGCCATAACAATTTACAAATTTATTGTAACAGTTTATACCTCTATAAATGTGACAATGCTGGCCAACAGAGAGCCTAGAAAATGGTTGATGTAAATTATCTTTGGTTCGTGTATCATAGGAATGTATGGAGCTATTTTTTACCAAAGATTTTTTCTTTATATTTACTATCAGTAGAAAGATATATAATGATGGGAAGCTCAGGATGCCATACCTCTTAAAAAGATCCCTACATGAAGTGAGGCGATGAACACCTGTTAAGTATTACCCTCAATATGCGTTTTTGTGCAACAAACGCCTTATTTATGTTTGCCGAGCTTCCCCAAAATATTCAACCGTAGGATATAATGGATTCTGCTAAGCCAAAATATACTGATACTGAATATTTTCGGGAAAAGATTAAAAAGGAAGTAACAGACGCATAGTTTACTCAAATAATTGAACTTTTATAACTAATTAGTTACTAAACTAAAAATGAAATAAAAAATTATTCCTATTTAGATTTTTTCCCATCGCTTGGGTAATTCAACTTAACGTAAAAAACAATTTTTTTCAAACACAGCAGCCACATTTCTCGAAAAGTGTATTTTTTAGTTTTAATGGATCAAAATATCAAAAATTTCATTTTTAGTCACATGATTATCAATATGTTTTGTGTTTAAATAATATTTTCACATTAATAAATTGCTATACTCAAAAATAAAAAGTTAAGATTTTCATCCAAATTAATTGTTGACTGCGAATACCTATTTTAAGAGTGTTAAGATATTTTGCTCTCACATTCTTATTGATCAATTTATTTTTTTGTAAAAAACATTTTTAGGAAATTATATTTAAAAATTGAAAAAATATGGATAAAAGAAAAATCCGTAAGATAATAAAATTTTAAATAAATTTAAAATTTTATTATTATTATATAAATGAATTCGATGGAGCGTCTATTAGTATCGATGGCAACTGGCAAAAGTTAAAACTTGCATTTGCTAGTTGCATCAATACCAATAGTCGCCCCCTGGAATTCATTTTAAAAAAATTACCTAAATGAAAAAAAAAACATTGAAAAAAAAGCTTTTATTTAAATGCTCAAAAAAGAAGAAAATAAACCTTAAATACATACATTTTTTCTTATAATTACTTGTGTCAAGATCAAGTTGCATATTGTATTCTTGTTTATTTACACAGGTAAACCTTGGCGACAAGCTTTTATACCATATAAATTGTATAATGTAATAAATTGATGGGTTTGATTTAATTTAAAGTTTATTTTCTTCTTTTTAGAGCATTTAAATAAAAGCTTTTTTATTAAATGTTTTTTTTCATTTAATTTAATTTTTAAATTTTTAGCTACGCCTTAATTAATTTTATATATTCATTGCGTCGTTCCTGTCCGATATAAAACTTATCCTTCACCATTTCTTAGAATGCAACGTATGAGCGAATACACTATACGATCAAATTATAGTGTTAAAACAAAAAAATTTTGTCTGCCATCTTGGGACGTCCGCTATATTGAATTTAGTGTGACGTCATTTTATTTTCGTATTCCTTTCAGCAAACTCTTTCATTTGATACAAATATCATGGGGGTGCATAAAAAATAACTGGTCCGCCATATTGGATTTGGAATAATATCATTTTATTTTCGCATTCTTCTCAGCAAACCCTTTCATTTGATACCCATATCATGGGGGTGCATAAAAAATAATTGGTCCACCATTTTTGGGAATCCGCCATATTGGATTTGGAATGACGTCTTCGTATTCTTCTCAGCAAACCCTTTCATTTGATACTCATATCATGAGGATGCATAAAAAATAACTGGTCCGCCATATTGGATTTGGAATAATATCATTTTATTTTCGCATTCTTCTCAGCAAACCCTTTCATTTGATACCCATATCATGGGGGTGCATAAAAAATAACTGGTCCACCATTTTTGGGAATCCGCCATATTGGATTTGGAATGACGTCTTCGTATTCTTATTAGCAAATCCTTTCATTTGATACCCATATCATGGGCTGCATAAAAAATAACTGGTCCGCCATCTTTGGGAGTCCGCCATATTGGATTTGGAATGACGTTTTCGTATTTTTCTCAGCAAACTCTTTCACCAGTTTATATCTCTATAAATGTGACAGTGCTGGCCATATCATGGGGGTGCATAGAAAGTAACTGGTCCGCCATCTTTGGGAGTCCGCCATATTGAATTTAGTGTGACATCATTTTATTTTCGCATTCTTCTCAGCAAACCCTTTCACTTGATACCCATATCAAGGGGGTGCATAAAAAATAACTGGTCCACCACCTTTGGGAGTCCACCATATTGGATTTGGAATGACGTCTTCGTATTTTTCTCAGCAAACCTTTTCATTTGATACCCATATTATGGGGGTGCTAAAAGTAACTGGTCCGCCATCTTTGGGGGTTCGCCATATTGAATTTAGTGTGACGTCATTTTATTTTCGTATTCTTCTCAGCAAAGCCTTTCATTTGATACCCATATCAGGGGGGTCATAAAAAATAACTGGTCTGCCATCTTTGGGAGTCCGCCATATTGGATTTAGAATGACGTCACTTAGCTAACCATACATTGTCATCCAAACTAAACATGTATGAAAAATTTCAGCTCAATCGGTTGGGGATAACCGTTTTAAAATTCAGTTGCAAGATTTGACTTAAACAAACAAACTAACATACATACAAACAAGTATTGGTTCTCCAATAATGAGTGTTTTAAAGTATTTACCTAACTAGTATATTACCCTGAACAGATTAGGGCAACAATATACAGAAATTAGGTATTTTCATAATAAAAAATAAAAAAGTGTGTAAGTTGTGATTTGCATAATCTAATATTTGTTATCGAACTCCTCCGAAACGGCTTGACCGATTTTTATGAAATTTTTGGTGTATATTTGGTAGGTCTGAGAATAGGTCGTAGGCTATTTTTTATACCCCTAGGTGATAAGGGTGGCCCTATCCAGAAATTTTCTTTTTATTTTTTGGACAAAAATTTATAATTTATATGGCAAAACAACGTTTGCTGGGTCAGCTAGTATCTAAATAATATTCTCTAATCATGATAAAAGCAAATAAATAAAAAATAATTAATTGTAAAAACATTGCAAGTTAAATAAAATCTTGTAAAAATATTGCCTTGACTAACACGGAAGTGACAGGGTCACTGTTTCACAAAATTAAACACTTGAATTTACGGTTACACTTGTTATAGATATCGTTCGATGTGTTGCCAGACTTCATAGTAATAAATACACGTGAACCCACGCGATTAACTAAGGAAGTGAGTTCGTTCTGTCCGTCACACGGCTATAGACAACACTAGCGCCAAACATCTATACTGGAACTAAAAGAAAGTTTTGCGCCTATATGGGGGATAAAATCACTTCCTTCATGATTTTCGGAATTGAACTGTTAACGACATCTACATCACAATTCTTTGAAAAAAGTTCATTACGTTGTCACTTTCTAAAACGGAAGTGAGAACGTCATATAAGAAGTGACAACATACACTAAGTATCTGATATTGAAGTGTCAACGTATCTTGTATTTGAAAATCTGAAACAGAAAACTTAGAAAAAACGTATTTTGCTATTTTATCAGAGGCAAAAAATACTTTATCTAACCTTGTCAATGATCAAGACAATGTTAAAAATATTAATTTCAATTCCGCTTCAAATAGTACCACACATGAAAGCAATCATTTCAATCCAGGAATTAAATTACCAGTAATCGAATTACCAAAGTTAGATGGTGTATATGAGCGATGGCTAGAATTTCGTGATTTGTTCATATCTTTAATTCATGAAAGTCAATACATAAAACCTATCTCGAAATTTCACTATCTAAGACCGTCTTTGGAGGGATGTGCGGCTAAGTGCATCAAATCTATAGAGTTTTCAGCTGAAAATTATGAACTAGCCTGGAATATTCTAAACGAGAGATTTAATAAACAAACGGTTAATGGTTCATAATCATATTAAATCAATATTTAGCATTCACGATATAAAATTCGAATCGGCTATGAGTTTTCGCAATTTAGTGGACACGTTATCCAAAAATCTGCGGTCGCTGAAAACGTTAGGGCTTCCTTCAGAACAGTGGGATTTTTAAATAATTTTTATTACAGTAAACAAGCTAGACCCAGCGACGATACGTGAGTGGGAGAAACATAAGTTAGAGAGTGATCTTCCAACTTTGAAGGAGTTCACAACTTTTCTAAAAAACAGAGCTGATTTTATAGAGAAGATTGACTTACACAAACCCAAATTTAGAACTCGTTAGCAACAAAAGACATTCATTACAAATTCAAGTTCTATCAATTTGTCATGCTACTTTTGTAAGAAAAACCATTCTATTTACAATTGCCCTGAATTTAAAAGCTTACCAGTTAACGTTAGACTGGAAAAGGTTCGTCTTTTAAAATTGTGCGTTAATTGCCTAAGAACTAATCACCAATCAAAGGACTGCAGATCAGGTAACTGTCGAAAGTGTTGTTACACCTCGAACAGCAAAACTCTAGTTTGGAACAAAACAATTCTAACTTAGCACACAGCAATACAGAAAACAATGATGTGCGTGAAAAGAAAAATTCGTATCAGGCTTGCGCATATAGTAATCAGGTTCTATTATCTACTGCTATGGTCGACGTTGTCGATGCACGTGGCAACCGACATTCTTGTAGAGTAATGCTTGACAGTGGATCAGTGAGCAATTTTATATCAGAAGGGCTGTTTTCTAAGTTAGCATTACCCAAAACCAGCATCAATCTAGCAGTCGTTGGCAGAGGTCAGATAGAATCAAAGTTAATGTCATCATGTGAAGTTGAAATAAATTCAAAACATTATGTTTTCAGCAAAACCCTGCACTGTTTAATAATTCCAAAAATCACAGAAGGTCTACCTAATTCATTTTTTGATTCTACATCTCTAAATATACCTTATCATTTGCGGTTAGCTGATCCTAAATTCAATGAACCCGGTGATATTGATCTTCTTATTGGCGCGATACTTTTTGGAGCATTCTGTTTAATAACACTGTACATTTAGGAGAAAATAAACCGATTATGCAAAAAACTATGTTGGGATGGCTTGTATCTGGTCCCTTAAATTTCCCCGAACGTCGAAACTCCAGCACTCTATGTAACTTTAATCAATCGAATATTGACATACAAAATCAGCTAGCCAAATTTTGGGAACTAGAGGAAGTTTTCTCAAAACCTCTATTCTCAAAACCTTGTCAATGATCAAGACAATGTTAAAAATATTAATTTCAATTCCGCTTCAAATAGTACCACACATGAAAGCAATCATTTCAATCCAGGAATTAAATTACCAGTAATCGAATTACCAAAGTTAGATGGTGTATATGAGCGATGGCTAGAATTTCGTGATTTGTTCATATCTTTAATTCATGAAAGTCAATACATAAAACCTATCTCGAAATTTCACTATCTAAGACCGTCTTTGGAGGGATGTGCGGCTAAGTGCATCAAATCTATAGAGTTTTCAGCTGAAAATTATGAACTAGCCTGGAATATTCTAAACGAGAGATTTAATAAACAAACGGTTAATGGTTCATAATCATATTAAATCAATATTTAGCATTCACGATATAAAATTCGAATCGGCTATGAGTTTTCGCAATTTAGTGGACACGTTATCCAAAAATCTGCGGTCGCTGAAAACGTTAGGGCTTCCTTCAGAACAGTGGGATTTTTTAATAATTTTTATTACAGTAAACAAGCTAGACCCAGCGACGATACGTGAGTGGGAGAAACATAAGTTAGAGAGTGATCTTCCAACTTTGAAGGAGTTCACAACTTTTCTAAAAAACAGAGCTGATTTTATAGAAAAGATTGACTTACACAAACCCAAATTTAGAACTCGTTAGCAACAAAAGACATTCATTACAAATTCAAGTTCTATCAATTTGTCATGCTACTTTTGTAAGAAAAACCATTCTATTTACAATTGCCCTGAATTTAAAAGCTTACCAGTTAACGTTAGACTGGAAAAGGTTCGTCCCAGTGAACACGGATACATACCTGGTATGTTTCTCTTACGTAATCTATTCAACATGTTATATCCAAGGATATTGGATGTATGGTAAATGTAAGGTACATGGACCTTAAAATTTCAGCCACAAAAAAAGTTATAGCCATGTAATGGCAACATAACTTGTAACATACTCGTATGTGGCAAATATATAACATACATGTAAAAGACATATATTGTATTTCAAAATATTTACCTTAAAATATGTTCTGATGTTACATGTGTGCCATATAACATGCAATTTCTGTGGTATATGCACAAGGGGGTAGCAAATAATATACAGGGTGTCCCCAAATGGGGTTACCTATACCACAAGTGGACCTAAATTTTAGTTTTTCGACAGTCACTATAAAAAATTTTGCTTCTTAAAGAAATACGATGTCAAGAAAATGTACTCTTTTATGCAGGGCGCTCAAAAATTTCAAAAATATGAATTTCACCCAAGAGCAAACTACCTTTATTTTTCTCATTTTTAAGCAAAATGCAATTTGAAAAAATTGTTTATTAAATCTTGTTTAATACGTCTTTTTCCCCAATGCCTCACCTCAGTTTTCGTATTTTTCCGTAACGGATACTAAAAAATTTAGGATTATGAAAGAAAAGTATTTCAAATGGCTTTTTTATTAAAAATGAAAAATAAAGGTAGTTTACTCTTAGGCAAAATTCATATTTTTGGAATTTTTAAGCGCCCTGCTCCTTCATAAAAAAAATAATTTTTTTAACATAAATCGTATTTTTTTAAAAATGCGGAAATTTTTATAGTGACTTTTTGTCTAAAAATTAAAATTTAGGTCATTTGTCATATACGTAATCCCATCCGGGGACACCTTGTACTACTGTTAGAATATGGCTCAAGTAAGGAAAAACTAGATGTAAAAAAAGGCCAATCTAAAATAAATAATTTTTAGATTCATAAAATACATATATCATAATAATATATTAATCAAAGTCATACAAGAAGGTTACCTGCATTTATACATATAATGAATTAATCAAAAATAAACCAACTGCCAAATTAATAAAGGAACTAAATGCCAAATTGCACATTCTCTAAACTATATAGTTTGGTTTATTACAAGCAAACTTTTGGTTAACAGAAAACATAGAAGATAAAATAGCTGAAGAAAAATAACATATACAGAAAAAGTTAGCTGATTGCAAGCTGTGTAATAAGGTAAAAAATAAAGAAAAGTCTGACAGTATACATGAATCATTTTCATTCCGCTGTAAATTACGAAGAAATAAACATTAGCATGATTACTATAGAGACAAGAACAGTATATAAGTTTTTGGTATAACAGAACAGCTTTATCTTACATTGAAAGAAGTTTCAGGGAAAAAGGTAGACATTAAAAGCTTAATGAAGTTTGTTCCAAATGATGCTCGGGCTTTTACAACATTTAAAAACTGTGGATTTTGAGGGTGACGTTGAAGGCTACAACAACACTATTGATTTTGATGTAGACATAAACGAACAGTAGAAACGAAAATCGCAGGCATATTAATGAGAAGTACGACACTTTGCATTTTCTAAGTGTCTATACACCTACATACACAAAATATACTATTTTTGACAGTCGAGTTATTATTATATTATCTATATATTAAACACAGGTAATTTTTAGTTTTATTACCTATTTACTCTAGTGACTGAATAAATGCTTTTTTGAACTATATATTTAACATCCGAATAAAGTTTGGTTTAATGTATGGTTATCCAAGTTTAATTGTATCAACTAAAATTTTGAACGAAAATAGTTAAAGAAAAAACAAGAATTCTTCAATTATTCAAAAAGGAGCTAAAAGTTTATTAGAAACAAGAAAAATTCAACAAACGTGACAATAATACTCAGATAATGACGAAAACAAATTTCCTATATATAAAAAAAATTTAGTTACAGACAAACCTGTCAGCATGAATTTGCAAGCAGACTAATACTTAAAACTTAATTATCTTAAAACTAGTTTTTGGCGCCTGGTTTCCTTTTTTCATACATATCTCAATAAATTATGGTACAATAACTGCTGCAGCTTCTTGTTTTCTCTCTGTAGCCTTTGCTTTGACAGTCTGAACCACTCACTAGCGATGTTCTCAAATTCTTTTTCACAATGTGGGAACGTTTCATTAACAGCAGCTAGAACAATAGTTTATGACAAAATTTTATAACTTTTTTGTGTATTATTTACTTAAAAGCAATTTCTAACTTTTTTAGAAATTCTTTGTCTTTACCTTTACGAGATATTATTTTTAATTAGTAATTACACAAAATTAGACATAGACATCTATGATGACATAAATAGGTTAAATCCCTATAGCAGCAGCAGTTTATAGCAAGAGTGATCGAATATGACCAGTTTTTCAATATTTATATTAAGTTTAATGCTGGTTATAAAAGATTTGTATAAGTATATACCTACAATATGTTACATCGTTGCCCAAGGACATTGTTTCCACTTATTACTTATATAAATGTGTAATTTTAATGATTGTGATTATACAATTTAAGCTACAATAAAGAACCTATAATTTTTCTGTGGCTTGAGCTTAGTTAAATTTCATTAAATTTCAATCTCAAGATTGGGAAACATGTCAATAAAACTCCAACAAATAAGTAGGTACCTAATAAGTGACTTAACACTGCACCGGGGTGCTAATGATTTACACTTCTACGTACTTACCTACAATAGTTTTGATCTCTGAACTTGATTCCACACAAAAACAAAGACGATATTTAACATGTTAAAACGCACGCTAGAAGTCACGATGCACCTCCTTCAGGGTCACTTGTGTTAGGTTAGAATATTAGGATTAGGTTATTTTGTTAGATATAGTTAGGGATATTTGAGTTAATTTGGTATCCTTTTCTAGCACGAACTATGTAATACAGAGTGCAAAAGAGATGTCCTATAATAATTTTATAACCAGATTTATCAGGAAATTTAAAACATCACAATATTAAAATGTTATCCAACTGTATGAAGATACGGGATTATCAAACTAGTTTTTGATCGGCGAGTTTTATTTTTTGTTATTAGATACATAAATAAAAATAAAACGGCCGGTAACACTAATCACTATTTTAATAAATTTATATAGTATTTAAACGAGTAAGTCATCAAGTATTATATAGGCACAATTACATTTTCATTACCACTTAATGGCCATTGAAGACATTTTTGTTTAATATCACAAGCGTTAATTGGTAAAAGAGCTTCTTATTTTCATTGGGCATGCTATTATTATGTTGATTAAACTACACTGGTCACTGATGTTATAACCTAACTATAGCAGCACACTCACTACTACATACATAATATATATACTTAACCAAACTTTTTTGACATTCCATATGTAAGCTAGCTTGTTTCACGTTTGTAGTTTACCAAATTACATGATTAAATTTATATGTGTAATGTAATTGTAGAAAAACTTAAAATGTCCATGATGATCACAAAATATATAAATGTTATATCTGGTGTAAACATATAAGATGGGTTGATGTGTAATATGTAGTAATTATCTAAATATCACATATTTTAATGTTATTATTTAACACACAAGCAATATAACTTTAAACGTACATACTGATTACAGAAATACATATATGTTATATAGCTGATAAATACACATAATACTTGTTATTGTAATGTAGCGGTTACGTAAAAATCACATATTTTAATGTTATTATTTAACAAACAGGCAATATAACTTAAACTCTACATGGTGATAACAGACATACATAAATATTATATGGCATGTAAATATACAAAATACTTGTTATTGTAATGCAGCAGTTATGTAAAAATCACATATTATAATGTTTGTATTTAACAAACAGGCATGTTTGTTAATAACTTAAATGTATATAGCATTTGAAGATGGTTTATATAACGGAGATATATTTGGTAATATGGTGTGTGTTACCTTGACAATCTCTCTTTGGTACGTAACAGCCATATGTGTGTTCACTGGGGTCTTTTAAAATTGTGCGTTAATTGCCTAAGAACTAATCACCAATCAAAGGACTGCAGATCAGGTAACTGTCGAAAGTGTTGTTACACCTCGAACAGCAAAACTCTAGTTTGGAACAAAACAATTCTAACTTAGCACACAGCAATACAGAAAACAATGATGTGCGTGAAAAGAAAAATTCGTATCAGGCTTGCGCATATAGTAATCAGGTTCTATTATCTACTGCTATGGTCGACGTTGTCGATGCACGTGGCAACCGACATTCTTGTAGAGTAATGCTTGACAGTGGATCAGTGAGCAATTTTATATCAGAAGGGCTGTTTTCTAAGTTAGCATTACCCAAAACCAGCATCAATCTAGCAGTCGTTGGCAGAGGTCAGATAGAATCAAAGTTAATGTCATCATGTGAAGTTGAAATAAATTCAAAACATTATGTTTTCAGCAAAACCCTGCACTGTTTAATAATTCCAAAAATCACAGAAGGTCTACCTAATTCATTTTTTGATTCTACATCTCTAAATATACCTTATCATTTGCGGTTAGCTGATCCTAAATTCAATGAACCCGGTGATATTGATCTTCTTATTGGCGCGATACTTTTTGGAGCATTCTGTTTAATAACACTGTACATTTAGGAGAAAATAAACCGATTATGTAAAAAACTATGTTGGGATGGCTTGTATCTGGTCCCTTAAATTTCCCCGAACGTCGAAACTCCAGCACTCTATGTAACTTTAATCAATCGAATATTGACATACAAAATCAGCTAGCCAAATTTTGGGAACTAGAGGAAGTTTTCTCAAAACCTCTATTCTCAAAAGAACAAATACAAGCTGAGGAACATTTTACGAAAACGTTTAAATGAAATCAAGACGGGCGATTTATAGTATCCATCCCTCTTAAGGAACCCATTACAAAATTGGGTAGTACAAAACAGCTTGCATTAAAGCAATTTTACAATTTAGAAAGAAAACTAAGTTTAAACCCTAAACTAAAAGAAATGTACGTAGACTTCATGCGCGAATACGAGGAGCTCTCTCATATGTCCAGATTTGAAATAACAAATGATCAAATTCCTTTCTATTCTCCACATCACGGAGTATTAAAGCAGGATAGAATAAGTACTAAACTTAGAGTGGTATTCAATAGTTCAGCAATATCTACTTCTGGAGTTTCTTATAACAATCTGCAGATGGTAGGACCTACCATCCAGGATGATCTTATATCAATTCTTCTGCGTTTTAGATAGCACAGATTCGTCATACCAGGTGATTGCCAAAATGTATCGCCAAATATTAGTCGATGATGAGTTTAAATGTTTACAACTAATTCTTTGGCGTCCTAATCCTGATCATGAGCTTCTAACGTATTCTTAAATACAGTACTAATGGAACGGCTTCTGCTGCATTTTTAGCAATACGTTGTCTCAAACAGTTAGCCATTGAACATGAACAATCTCATCCCAAGGCGTCGAACATAATAAGCAGCGATTTTTACGTTGATGACCTGCTTACTGGCGCAGACACGATTCAGGAGACTATTCAGTTGTATCATTAGGTTTCATCAATTTTTAAAATCTGGATGCTTTGACCTAGAAGAAAATGGAAATCGAATAATCCGGACGTGTTAGAAGGAATAAAGGCTTCTATTCCTTCATCTGATATTCTTCATTTTTGCCCCCAGGAAAACACAAAAACACTTGGTTTGTTTTGGTCATGCCAAGAAGATACATTCTCATTTCAAATCATCCAGCAAAAACTTAATACGATCACAAAGCGAGTGATATTGTCTGAAACTGCTCAAGTCCATACATAGTCGTTGCAAAGATCATGCTTCAGAGTCTACGGAATCTTAAATTATCATGGGACGATCAGGTTCCCAATAATCTTTCTTCGAAGTGGTCTCAATTTCGATCCGAACTGAGTGAGCTAACCTCCCTGAAAATTCCAAGGCATATCATATGTGTGAATCCATCGTATGTTGAACTACGTGGCTTTTCTGACGCTTCACAAAATGCCTATGGATGTTCTATATATATTCGGAGCATAAATCGTGACTTTCAAGTGCACACGCATTTGTTATGCTCTAAAACTCGAGTAGCTTCAATCAAGTCGATTAGTATCTCTAGATTAGAGCTATGTGGCGCTCATCTAACGTTAGCAAAATTATATGAGCGAGTCAAGGCCTCTATGAACCTCAAATTCGATAACTATTATCTGTGGAGCGATTCAACAATAGTATTAGCTTGGATTCGTGCATCTCCGCATCTATTTCAGACTTTTGTTGTGAATACAGCGTATTACGAATATTGAAAAATTGAGACACGTACCAACGGATTATAATCCCGCAAATGATTTATCGCGCGGATTGAGCCCCAAGAACTTAATCAGTTCTGACACTTGGTTTTCTGGACCTAAATTTCTAAGAGAAAATCAACATTGGCCTACTGACATATCTTTGACAGACCCCATTTCACCCTGTGAAATACCTGAAATGCGCAAACAAATAGAGTCATTTATGCAGGCTATTAGCGTCGAACTATTTCCCTTCTCTCGATTCTCTTCTTTAACTCGAATCAAGCGTACCACTGCCTATTTAATTCGATTCATAAGGAATTGCAGAAAAGCGAAAGATAAGCAACAATTCGGCACACTTTCTCTAAGTGAAATAAATGAGGCCTTTTGGAAACTTATTAAATTATGCCAGCAGGAAACATTCTCTGATGATCTCTCGAATCTCTCTAAAAATGTCTTTGTTAGTAAGAAAAGCAAAATGTTAGGTCTTACTCGATTTTTTAATGTAATATCATAAAGGTAGCAGCAAAACGTGTTGTACGAGAATGTATTGTTTGTTCCCGTTACAATCCCAAATTCAATATTCCTACTATGGGCGATTTACCTGCTCCTCGCGTAACTCCAAGACCTCCTTTTCACAATACGGGTGTAGATTACGCCGGGCCATTCATAATAAAGGATAGAAAGGGTCGTGGCTGCAAAACATTGAAATGTTATCTTTGTCTATTTATTTGCCTTAGCACAAAGGCAGTTCATTTAGAGTTAGTTACCGAGCTAAGCACGCCAGCATTCCTAGAAACTTTTCAACGTTTTGTTTCACGACGAGGCATATGCCAATGGTATATACCATTGCACATATACAGCGGTAATGATAGTAATTTTGTAGGCGCTAATGCGCAACTAAAGGAATTTAGAAATTTTGTATTAAACAAAAGGGATAACCTAAAGGAACAGTTAGAGCACAGTCTAAATGTGAATTGGCATTTTATAGCAGCCTATTCCCGTCACATGGGTGGTATATGGGAAGCGGGTGTAAAATTTGCAAAGTATCACATCAAACGTGTAATGTCAAATACTCTTTTAACCTTTGAAAATTTTTATACAATTATAACTCAGATAGAAGGTATACTTAACTCCCGACCTTTGACTCCCTTAACAACTGATCCTAATGACCTTGAGGTACTCACCCCAGCGCATTTCCTCATTGGGCAGTCCCTCAATTTAGTACCTCATCCCGATCTACGTAACATACCCACTGGACAATTTTCTCAGTTCCAGCATCTACAGCAAATTAAGCAGCATTTTTGGGCAAGATGGTCCAAAGAATATATATCCTTACTACAAGAACGTGTTAAATGGAAGAAAAAGCAAGAGAATTTCCGTGTTGGATCCGTAGTTCTGATAAAAGATGACAACCTTCCACCCTCCAAGTGGCACATTGGGCCATCCAGGAAGTGATAGTATCGTGCGAGTAGTGTCGATAAAATCCGCAAATGGAATTATAAAGCGGTGTGTAGCAAAAGTGTGTCCACTCCCAATAGAAAATTAGCTGTAGTTGCATAACATTAAGTTAATTGTTTGTTGAAAACATTCTCATATCTGTTTGAATTGTAATTCACTTTATTTGAAAGTCAACCCTTTCAAGGCCGGGGGCATGTTTAGTGTTAGCTATGTAGTGCTAACTGGCTATATATTTAACTCGCTGTAATTTAGTATAAAAAAAATAAGCACACACATGTCATATAAAAAATTTGTCATCATAATAATTTTTGAGATCAATATACATTCTGAGCAAAGCAGCATTATCAATAAACCATACAGTCCACACACGAGCCACAATTAGGAGTCCACCTGATATTACAGAGCAGTGGCAAAGAACAAGAAGCAAATTTGCTAAACCGCAAGTTATAACAGGCAAGGGCCCCAACAAATTTCAGAGTAAATTATAAGAAACTTATTTTTCTTAATAAATACAGTTTTAATTCAAGTACCTTCTCTAAGCGTTATTAAAGTATATAAATTAAGTACAAAATAATAACCCTGAAAAATAAACCAACAATAAAAAAGCACACTATTCACAAACCACTACTCTGTACTACAGACATCTGAATAGTTTTTGTTAATCACATTACAACCGGACGGAATTGTTATTAACTAATAAGTGCATACAGAATACATTTATGTAACACGTAGATACCTATAAAGGCAATGTTATTAAAAACAATACAAAAAAGTAAAGCACTTAAAATATAATTTTCCTCTACGGCTTAAGCAGTCATAAATAATATGTTTTAGGCCTCATCTACAATTACATTACCCAACTTATCCCACTTATATATAAGTACTAAATATATTACTTAGAAAATGTAAATGGAAACTAATAGGACTCCCAAATATTACTTCAGACAACAGTCTTTCTAATACGAATGGCGAGGAATATAAAATGAGTAAATCTCAAATTTCGTGAAAAAATATTGAATAATGAGAGATTTATGACAAAATTAATGTACGCAGTATTTTATAATTACTTTTAGATGTTTTTTTCTAAAAACCCAAAGAAGCACAGGAAAAATAAATTTAAAAAAAAATAACTTAACTTAACTTAACTTGCTAGTTCTAAATAACTAATGTTATTAAATTTTTAATTATTGAAATTAAAAAATAGTAATTTGTCAATTCACCAAGGATAAAAACCTAACACAATGCCAGAATGGTTAACGAATGGCTTAATGATTTGCTAACTCTCCTAACAGATGAATAGGTTGAAGCAGCCCGTTTCTTGGACGGCCACCGGCCGGTCCTCGGGTTTAACACCGCTGGACTTTTTTTAGGGGCTTAATAAAGTCTAAGATGTACAAGTCACACCCGGGTAATAGAGAGAAGCTGTGTAAAAGAATAAGATTAACTTGTGAAGAAGTTATCAAAGATTGCAGAATGTCGTTATTCATTTACGATTCGACAAGTGCATGGACATAAACAATTAATTTATCTTTTTCTTTTCTATTTATTTTTAACGGGCACTGTTTCCGAGGCTGCTTCGAGTTTTCAGGTAAAATCACATAAAAGTAACCATAAAATATTGCCCACATTTATTTTGTAATAAATCTGTCATTATTCAATATTTTTTCACAAAATGTGGAATTTACCCATTTACCATTTACCCATTTATATAATATTGATAGATTTTCAATAAAAAAATTTACGACCAGATTTGTCCATTTTTGACATCAAAAAATCATAGTAGGCTTTGAAAATTTAAGCATCTTGTTGTTATAAAGGCTTTAGTGTATATTTAAAAAAATCCAGTTAACATCGGATAATAAACACATTTTTTACTAGGGAGTTTGCATTCCAAGTGGGTCACATTGTAAATATCTTAGAATATTAGTTTTTGTCAGAAGCTGGAAGCCAAAAATTTTTAGTTCTTTGAGTTTTACGTTTTGAAAATAGTGGTTATATAGAACTTTAACAATATTCATTTTGTCATATATAGGTGACAAAAAGGAATTATCAGTATCCCAGTGAACACACATATGGCTGTTACGTACCAAAGAGAGATTGTCAAGGTAACACACACCATATTACCAAATATATCTCCATTATATAAACCATCTTCAAATGCTATATACATTTAAATTATTAACAAACATGCCTGTTTGTTAAATACAAACATTATAATATGTGATTTTTACATAACTGCTGCATTACAATAACAAGTATTTTGTATATTTACATGCCATATAATATTTATGTATGTCTGTTATCACCATGTAGATTTTAAGTTATATTGCCTGTTTGTTAAATAATAACATTAAAATATGTGATTTTTACGTAACAGCTACATTACAATAACAAGTATTATGTGTATTTATCAGATATATAACATTTATGTATTTCTGTAATCAGTATGTACGTTTAAAGTTATATTGCTTGTGTGTTAAATAATAACATTAAAATATGTGATATTTAGATAATTGCTACATATTACACATCAACCCATCTTATATGTTTACACCAGATATAACATTTACATATTTTGTGATCATCATGGACATTTTAAGTTTTTCTACAATTACATTACACATATATATTTAATCATGTAATTTGGTAAACTACAAACGTGAAACAAGCTAGCTTACATATGAAATGTCAAAAAAGTTTGGTTAAGTATATATATTATGTATATTGTTTTGGTGTAGTAGTGAGTGTGCTGCTATAGTAGGTTATAACATCAGTGACCAGTGTAGTTTAATCAACATAATAGCATGCCCAATGAAAATAAGAAGCTCTTTTACCAATTAACGCTTGTGATATTTAACAAAAATGTCTTCAATTGTCATTAAGTGGTAATGAAAATGTAATTGTGACTATATAATACTTGATGACTTATTCGTTTAAATACTCTATAAATTTATTAAAATAGTGATTAGTTTTACCGGCCGTTTTATTTTTATTTATGTATCTAATAACAAAAAATAAAACTCGCCGATCGAAAACTAGTTTGATAATCCCGTATCTTCATACAGTTGGATAACGTTTTAATATTGTGATGTTTTAAATTTCCCGGTAAATCTGGTTATAAAATTATTATAGGACATCTCTTTCGCACTCTGTATTACATAGTTCGTGCTAGAAAAGGATACCAAATTAACTCAAATATCCCTAACTATACCTAACAAAATAACCTAATCCTAATATTCTAACCTAACACAAGTGACCCTGAAGGAGGTGCAACGTGACTTCTAGCGTGCGTAACATGTTAAATATCGTCTTTGTTTTTGTGTGGACTCAAGTTCAGAGATCAAAACTATTGTAGGTAAGTACGCAGAAGTGTAAATCATTAGCACTTCGGTGCAGTGTTAAGTCGTTTATTAGGTACCTACTTATTTGTTGGAGTTTTATTGACATGTTGCCCAATCTTGAGATTGAAATTTAATGAAATTTAACTAAGCTCAAGCCACAGAAAAATTATAGGTGCTTTATTGTAGCTTAAATCTTTTATAACCAGCATTAAACTTAATATAAATATTGAAAAACTGGTCATATTTTATCACTCTTGCTATAACCTGCTGCTGCTATAGGGATTTAACCTATTTATGTCATCACAGATGTCTGTGTCTAATTTTGTGTAATTACTAATTAAAAATAATGTCTCGTAAAGGTAGAGACAAAGAATTTCTGAAAAAGTTAGAAATTGCTTTTAAGTAAATAATACAGAAAAAAATTATAAAATTTTGTCATAAACTATTGTTCTAGCTGCTGTTAACGAAGCGTTCCCACATTGTGAAAAAGAATTTGAGAACATCGCTAGTGAGTGGTTCAGACTGTCAAAGCAAAGGCTACAGAGAGAAAACAAGAAGCTGGAGCAGTTATTGTACCATAATTTATTGAGATATGTATGAAAAAAGGAAACCAGGCGCCAAAAACTAGTTTTGAGATAATTAAGTTTTAAGTATTAGCCTGCTTGCAAATTCATGCTGACAGGTTTGTCTGTAACTAATTTTTTTTTATATATAGGAAATTTGTTTTCGTCATTATCTGAGTATTATTGTCACGTTTGTTGAATTTTTCTTGTTTCTAATAAATTTTTAGCTCCTTTTTGAATAATTGAAGAATTCTTGTTTTTTCATTAACTATTTTCGTTCAGAATTTTAGTTGATATTTGGTACAATTAAACTTGGATAACCATACATTAAACCAAACTTTATTCGGATGTTAAATATATAGTTCAAAAAAGCATTTATTCAGTCACTAGAGTAAATAAGTAATAAAACTAAAAATTACCTGTGTTTAATATATAGATAATATAATAATAACTCGACTGTCAAAAATAGTATATTTTGTGTATGTAGGTGTATAGACACTTAGAAAATGCAAAGTGTCGTACTTCTCATTAATATGCCTGCGATTTTCGTTTCTACTGTTCGTTTACGTCTACATCAAAATCAATAGTGTTACTGTAGCGTTCAACGTCACCTCAACGTCACCTCAAAATCCACAGTTTTTAAATGTTGTAAAAGCCCGAGCATCATTTGGAACAAACTTCATTAAGCTTTTAATTTTCCTGAAACTTCTTTCAATGTAAGATAAAGCTGTTCTGTTTTACCAAAAACTTATACACTTTTCTTGTCTCTATAGTAATCATGCTAATGTTTATTTCTTCGTAATTTACAGCGGAATGAAAATGATTCATGTATACTGTCAGGCTTTTCTTTATTTTTTTTTTACCTTATTACATAGATTGCAATCAGCTAACTTTTTCTGTATATGTTATTTTTCATCAGCTATTTTATCTTCTATGTTTTCTGTTAACCAAAAGTTTGTTTGTACTAAACCAAACTATATAGTTTAGAGAATGTGCAATTCTTGTATGACTTTGACTAATATATTATTATGATATATGTATTTTATGAATATAACAATTATTTATTTTAGATTGGCCTTTTTTTACATCTAGTTTTTCCTTACTTGAGCCATATTGTAACAGTAGTACAAGGTGTCCCCGGATGGGATTAGCTATACAACAAATGACTTAAATTTTAATTTTTGGACAAAAAGTCACTATAAAAATTTCCGCATTTTAAAAAAAATACGATTTATGTTAAAAAAAAATTTTTTTTTTTATGAAGGAGCAGGGCGCTTAAAAATTCCAAAAATATGAATTTTGCCTAAGAGTAAACTACCTTTGTTTTTCATTTTTAATAAAAAAGCCATTTGAAATACTTTCATAATCATAAATTTTTTAGTATCCGTTACGGAAAAATACGAAAACTGAGGTGAGGCATTGGGAAAAAAGACATACCTATTAAACAAGATTTAATAAACAATTTTTTCAACTTGCATTTTCCTTAAAAATGAGAAAAATAAAGGTAGTTTGCTCTTGGGTAAAATTCATATTTTTGAAATTTTTGAGCGCCCTGCATAAGAAGAAAAATTTTTTATAGTGACTGTCGAAAAACTAAAATTTAGGTCCACTTGTGGTATAGGTAACCCCATTTGGGGACACCCTGCATATTATTTGCTACCCCCTTGTGCATATACCACGGAAATTGCATGTTATATAGCACACATGTAACATCAGAACATATTTTCAGGTAAATATTTTGAAATACACTATATGTCTTTTACATGTATGTTATATATTTGCCACATACGAGTATGTTACAAGTTATGTTGCCGTTACATGGCTATAACTTTTTTTGTGGCTGAAATTTTAAGGTCCATGTACCTTACATTTACCATACATCCAATATCCTTGGATATAACATGTTGAATAGATTACGTAAGAGAAACATACCAGGTATGTATCCGTGTTCACTGGGATTGAACTACTATATAACTAGATAGACCCCATAATAATACAATAAATCCTATACATTGTTCTGCACAAGGACAAAATAACTAAAAACATAAACAATTTATATATCTCACAAAATCAATGGATATAATATAGATTAAGGCACAACATAATATGTAAAGATAAATTAAATGTTTAATGTAATTTTCATAGCACAAAACTAGCAAAATAAGTCAGAAAAGAAAAGCTGTGAATTTCAAATAGAATAAATTGAAAGATCAAAAGGTTGTATGCCCTTCAATTTTCGACTATCAAATGGTACACGGGGCCCTGTTTAGTTTTAGACATAATGGGATTTTTTCCAAAAAAGAGCTATAATTATTATATATAATATAGACATAACCTTACTAGCTACCACCAAACCCACGCTGCAATCTATTTGAAAATTCCTTGTATATAAAAACATACTACTTACATGATTTTGTTCCATTTTTATCCATACGCGACACGTACCAAATACAAAACTTTTATATAAATACCTAATTATCTTGCAACACTAGTTTATTTACGCAGCATAAAACCGACAAGAATAGATATTCAAAATTGCAGTTACCACTGTTACCAGCGACATAATAAGTATTGTGTGAGACATTAAAATTATATGCATAAAATGTTTTCTTTAACATTTACTCTTTACTTAATTTTTACTTTCAATAAATATTGAGAGAATGTTTTATAAATGTTGTTTATCGATGTTAAAATTCCAGAAATTCGTAACATAATTTAAAAGCTCGACAACACAATGTTTTTTAGAAAACGTATATGAGATAATATGAATGAGGTTATTGAAATACGTTATAAGTATTACCTGTTTAAAACGTTACAAACCGTTATTCTCATGTTTCATGTTTAGTGGAGAAGTGCTAATACTGAACACCAACAGACTAAAAATAGAAAGGTCGTACTACACATGGATCACATCAATCCAGAGGATCAAGAACAAACTAGGAAAGAAGAAAGTACCCTGGGAATGAACCCAGCAAACATGAATTATATGGCCCTTTAAAAATAAAATGACGGCTGCCGATTAAAAGCGGGCCTCCATTGTACAACAACATTGGCCCGGCTAGTCCGCGTCCCACTGGCCATAAGCCGGCCGCCAGATATTGTGCCGTTGATTACAGTGGCGGCCCCTTTGCGGGGAATGTTTGGCTGACCATCTTCTGTATTTTACGGTCCATTATTGGGCAATCAATGAAATTCTATAAATGAATATCTGAGTACTACCATTGGTTTTCTTATGGCAAATTTACTTCACGATCATGGGCACTTGTAGGTATGCCATCAATATTACACAGTGTGTTTGATTTATCATTCTACAGCAGTCAACTTTTTAATTAATGAAGAAATACAAAAATGTCTAAGAACAAATAGTACATTTTCAAATTTTGATTGCTGATATTGGAATTAAAAAGAATTTACTTCTTGATCTTGTCAAATATTTAATGATGAACTTTTCTTATACCTTCATTATTTAAAACTGAAATAATGAAGGTATAAGAAAAGTTTATCATTAAATATTTGACAAGGTGGCCATTTTGGCCGCGATTGCAAAAAAGCGTAAACATTTTTGTTCGAAAATTTTGTATAATTGATTGATTAATTTTATGTTCCCACCGCATTTACCGGTTTATTTTTTAACATTTTGTAATGATTTTCAAATCAATGGAAACCTTATGCTTTCTAGACTCAGGTGCTACCCAACTATTCTCGAAATTGTTGTTAAGAAATTGTTTAAACAAAAGGTACCAAAACAGTGCAGCGTAAGTTTCATCATCGAAGCTTTTTTAAAACTATTGTAGATAGATCTATACTTCTATGATATGAAATCTGCAGAAATGATTTGAGCAATTATCTGTTGTGAAAGATATGATTATTTCTGTATAGCTCCGTTGTTTCCGCTATCATTTCGAGTTTATAAGTACACGTCTCGCGCGTTCTGGTCGGTCAGTACTCGTAGCGCAGGAGTTTTAGTCAATATATCGCTTCTATCCGAAATTAATTATTGTAAAGCTGAAAATTTCCAGGATTGTAGTTTTGGTCAGGACAACAAGCAGCAAAAAGTCCCCTACTATCCCTCGTCGGCTTCTCAGTTTTTTCGGAGCAACAAGGGCCTAATATGTCAGATGTTCCATGCATATTTTTGTTCATAATATTCCGTTCCAGTTCTGTCACATTTCAAAAATTAAAATTTTTTTAAAAAATTCCGAAATGGCGCCATTGCGGATAAATGAAGACTCGGAGGGGAAAACGTACTCCAATAAACATTTTTCTTCATACTCTGTTCTTTCCATTGGTCTACCTTCTCTGTAGCGTCACCCGTTAGGGAGTTACACCACTCTGAGTGTCACAGGTGGAACTGCCGTGGCTGCGTTGATGAGAGTTGAAAAATTAAATTTAATAAATCTTATAAAAATAAGATTTATTGAATTTAATTTTCCTTGTCAGACTCAGTAAATGGCTTTATTCGGCAAGACATTATTGATCTACTGGGAAGAGGGGTTGTCCGGATCATCATCCATATCCACTGACTGGCTGTTTGTGCAGCTGGATCCTCTAGTGTTCCAGAACATGATGCTGCAGTTCACACCACCACAACAACAACAACAACAACAACAAGCATTTATTAATGTTTCACAAGGTAGAATAATGCGCCATTCCGGAGTCCAGCCCGGAGCCAGCCAGACAACCACGGCGAACATCGCCGAGGTGGGTGTGAGACTGGGCGGGTAGGGTCCGGTTTGGCGGTGACGAAAATTATTTGCTGAGTTAAAACTCCTGCCTAATGGAAAAAGGCTTTAATTTAACGGTATCGTATAACGTAGTACACAAGGGTACTTAAAAATAATTAAAATTAAAAACTGTAAAAAACTATCGATTTCGCGCACACGCGAACACTTAAAAATTTTGATTGATGGCACGGGAAAACAAAACTCAACGAAAAAACCCGTTTGAGACAATTCCACCCTGGTAGTCTTCCTGACGCCAGGAAAGTGTCGTGGATAATTAAAAGTGTGTAATGTTATGTGAAATTTTAGTTTGTTAAGAATTTATTGGTCGAGACTGAATTTAGAGACAAAAAAATAGACAAGGAACAAAAAAGGTAAAAACAAATAAAGGGAATAGAGAGGGGTTGGTTGTAGGTTTTGGTGAAGATTAAAGGTGGGGAAAGGAGAAGTTGTCGTAGAGGGAAGTGTGGTTAGAGAGGTTGCCGAAAGATAGGCAACGCCTGGTATGGTAAGGGGTGTCGGATATCGAAAAAGATCGCATTATGCTGTCTGATTCGTGTTATGTTGCGGGTTAGCGGACTATCGCCCAGTTTGAATTGATAGAATTTTTGGGAGATTTCTTGGACGTAGTCCGCTAGTGGCGTTATGTGCAGTTCAGACCAGAATTCCTGCACTCGCACCGGGCACCGCATTCCGCCTTGCAGGCACAGCAAATTAGCCGTAGCAGGCTAGGTGCTAGCTGACTTTGGGTAGGAACAGGAACCAGGCCCTGGATTCCTGATTTCCACCCCCAGTCCTCCGGGTTGAGGTTGACGTTTCGCCATTGCTGGACCTGTAAAAAAGCACATGCACATTACTTAGTTGCTACGAGCTTTTCGGGAGATTAAATCCTCACACTATTCTCCCTAACGCCCTCACCTGAAGGTATGCGCGGAATCAATGTTGTTCATATGCTGCACTAGTTGGCGGGAGGCTTACCAAATCAAAGGAGGCTATCACCGACTGCTTCGCCACGCTCTGGTTGTATCGGACTACTCGTAGCTGGTCTAAGCTCTCCTGCTCACTGCCTGCATAAAGGGCTACGATAAATCTGTCCCCAGCGGCGGCCACTGTCCTCTTGCCAGATGCAAGTTATGAAGAGACCGCGTAGCATTCCTGTAATTCAGGTCTCTTCTTCAGGAGCTTCCACGCCTTTTGCTTTCCCATTCTGTACAGAGCAGACGTGGTGTCGCATCCTGTCACGGCATGGCAGAAGAACGGGGTCGTTCATTTGATCAGGACTGCTCCTGATCTCCTGGATCTTAAACACTCGTCCGCTTGAAGTGCCCGTGGCCGGACTCAGCATTATGATGGAGGTGTCATCTCTAGCACGGGCGACTAGAATGACCAGGATGTCTGTGTCCTGGGCGATGATGGTGACCCGCTGCCCCGACACATCCAGTCTAACAATCAGGGAATCCGCATCTGCCACAGTCCGGATGACAGTGACTCCAGCATTTTGGAATTAAGCAGAGAGGAGGTTGATGAGATGCGTTTTATTCTGCGGGTGGCTCAAGAAGTCTGACTGGTTGGTCTGCACAGATGACGTGTGTTCATCGAAGACCACTTCTACGGGTGCCCGCTTATAATAACGACGCTGCTGTTCCTGTGCCTTCGTTGAATTTTGTTCATACCCATCGAATACCACAGTAATAGATGATCCAAATCGCTTTTGAACAAACCTGACATACGCCTTGGCTATTTCTCCAAAAGTGGAGGGACGAGGCCAAACAAGAGCGTGAAGAAGGTAACCACTGTCGAGCACTCTGCAACTAGCCTCAGTGTCAGCAAGTTCCTCAGGTGTAGTGTTTGGAAAAAACTTTTGAATAACTGACTTTGCAGTCTTCCGTATCGAAACCTCGTCGAATAGAGCAGGTGGTCTAGTAGACAGTTCAAAACTGAGGTATTCCTTCAAGTCTTCCTCGGATTTCATCACACAAACTTCCGCATGAAGAGTTGCAATGGCGCCATTTCGGAATTTTTTAAATTTTTTTTTTAATTTTTGAAATGTTGACAGAACTAGCACGGAAAATTATGAACAAAAATATGCATCGACCATCTGAAATATGAACGGGTATGCTTCTCTTAATCTTTTATGATCATTTCGACCCAAATCAGACCAGTAACAACCTTTCTGTTGCGCTCTACAGCCAGCTCTGTAATTTTTGCGACTTAGTCCCTTGTTGCTGCGAAAAAAAACAGGAAAGCCGACGGGGGAGAGTAGGGGATTTTTTGCTACGTATTGTCCTGGACCAAAACTACAATCCTGGAAATTCTCAGCTTTACAATAAATAATTCCCAGTCAAAAACTAAAATTCCCTGGGCTATTGCACTCCAATATACTATGATTGCAAAATATTTAAAATGTTTAAAAAAATATTTAAAAATGTTCTTGTTATACTTATTACTTCTACGTAAACATTATCATTTGTTACCATAAAATAATTTAAAGAGTAATTTAGTTGCAAGCAGAAATTATTATAACAATAATACTACAATTAATTATGTTTATTTATTTACTTTTATCATGACTAGAGAATATTATTTAGGTATTATGCAAATCACAACTTACACACTTTTTTATTTATTATCAACATACCTACTTTGTATATTGTTGCCCTAATCTGGGCACGCTAATATACTAGTTAGGTAAATACTTTAAAACACTTATTATTGGAGAACCAATCAAAACAACTACTCTTCTAGCTAATACTGACGAAGTATTGAATTACATGATAGAATTATTATCATTTTGAAGAAAAAAATATATTGAAAATACTTAAATGATTTATTTACATTTAGTCACTAACACTTTTTTTTATTTAATATGAAATTATCTACTTTCAGTATATTGGTACCTTAATCGGGTCACGCTAATATACTACTTAGGAAAACACTTTAAAACACCCATTATTGAAAAACCAATCAAAACAACTACTCTTCTAGCTAATACTGACGAAGTATTGAATTACATGATAGGATTCCTGCCAGGAATAAGAAACAGATTATATAAATAATTAGATCCATATACCTATTCATTAGATAGTAATGAAGACGCAGTCGTAATATAACTTTTGTTTAATTCTGTATTTTATTTTTTTTTTTTAATGTAAAAGTAGTTCAAAACATGTATATACTGAATAACAAAACATAATAAGGTTCAGCGAAATAATTTAATTTACTGTATGTTCACTTTTATTTCAGAAAACTAACCTAGTAGACATAGAACAACATTCATCACCACGTGGACGGGGAAGGTCAAGATTTACAGTCACACCAGACATTTCTGAAAATAATGAACCGATCAAATCCACAAACCCAACAAGCAGACGAATAGTTCCCAGAAAACGAGTTACTGATACTACAGAAAGAAGAGCCATTACTAGAATAACAGAGAACCCCCTGACAAACACATACGAAGTAGAGGAAATTGTAAATGAATCACCAATAGACTCTTTCAGAAGGCAAAGTAAACCTAGAGTTTTGACCGAAACTCATTATGAGGCAGCAAATGCGCCTAAACGAAAATTATTTGACCCAACACAAACTATAAGTGAGACACCTGAAGGTTTGTTTAAAAATATTGATAATGCTGCTAGTGATACGCTTATACCCGAAACGTCCTCATTCCAAACCGAAACTACGCACGACGTGGATATTTTGGGGGAATTTACAGACACCACCTTTAAAACAAATGCTTTAGATATTTCTAGTGATGTTCCAAAATCAAATGAAATCACAAGAGATTTAACTAGGAGTCAAATCGTTACAACACTCAAGCCCGCAGAGAGTCGGAGATCTCAAAATGGTGCTAGAAGGAACAACGTTAGATCCAGAACTAATTCCGTTGAGGTTCCTGAAGAATCTGTTACACAAGCTTCTAGAAGCAGAGTTAGAACGAGGCCCACTAGGAAGCCTGAGGGCATTTCTACTCAAGCTTCTAGAGTTTCACATAGAAGTTCTAGAAGACGACCAGAATCATCCACACAACTAGCAGAAGCTTATAGAAAAGGTCCTTCTGTTTTTACTGCGGAACCTGCTGAGGATGTTAGTCGTTCAAGAACAGGTAAGTTGGAATAGTTATTTATTGATTGAGATTGTAAATAAAATATGACAATAAAATGATCCGTCTAAATATTAATTTAAATAATATAAATCAGTTTACTTACTGAGAAAATTGAATTATTAACAAACTTTAAATATATGTTAGGTATATAATAATTAATAAAATAATATGTGTAATGCGAAATAACAAAAGTAAAAGCACACAAAAGAGAATTACCAGAAGCGATATTTAAGCTTTCCGTCAAAATTCTTTTGACGCCATCTTTTTGTTGGTACTTCCGTCAGTTAGTTTTAACCTAACATTCTGTGACATAATATCCAACAATCCAACTTTATATTTACCACACATTAGGATTATTGTGGTTTACGTAGATAAGAGATTATAGGGGGAAAGTGCTGTGTGTTGAGTTAACGAGTAATTTCTATTAGCGATATGATGAATGAACGAGGTGAAGCTGCTGTTCGACGATGTTCAAGCAGAATAACAGGAAAAGACATATTACTTTATTTAGGTTTTCTAAGGATACCTAAAGGTATTTTATTATTGCTGTAAATTATTTCTAGTTATTGTAAACCTTCCTTCTGTTAAAGTGGTTGACAGCATGCAATGTGGCTGAAGACAGAAACGAAATCAGAAATGAGAAACGATTATTTACAGTGGACCAATAAAGTAATGCATATGAAGTTAAAATCTTTGTAATTACAGAATTGAAAAGTATTTTCCTATAAAACCAAACATGCAAGTTGAAAGGAGTTGAGCAGCTAAAGTTATCTAAAGCAAAACACAGATTTTAAGAGGGCGAAACACCCCAAAAACTATATAAAAATTGTAAAAATTTTTAGCGCTTTCAGATTTTGGAGGGTGATAGAAAAGACTATTTCCAAGATAGCGTAATTGGGATTTAACAAAAAACAGAGTTTAAGAGGGTAAAACACCCTAACTATCTAAAAATAATGTAACTATTGCAAAAAAGTTTCTAACACATTCCTATTTTAGGGTATGTTAGAAAAGAGCATTTCCAATATTGCATAATTTTTATTTAACGAAAAACAGGGGATAAGGGGGTAATAACTCCAAAAACTATATAAAAATTGTAAAAATTTTTAGCGCTTTCAGATTTTGGATGGTGATGTAAAAGATTATTTCTAAGATAGCGTAATTGGGATTTAATAAAAAACAGAATTTAAGGGGGTAAAACATACCAAAAACTATCTAAAAATAATGTAACTATTGCAAAAAAGTTTCTAACACTTTCCTATTTTAGGGTATGTTAGAAAAGAGCATTTCCAATATTGCATAATTTTTATTCAACGAAAAAAAGAGGATAAAGAGGTCATACTCCCCAAAAACGATTTAAAAATAACATAAAAATTGTAAAATTTTTTCACGCTTTTAGATGTTTGAGAAAATACTATTTCCAAGATAGCATAATTTGGATTTAATAAAAAACGAAGTTTAAGAGGGTAAAACACCCAAAAAACTATCTAAAAATAATGTAACACCTCGAAAACTACCTAAAAATAATGTAACTATTGCAAAAAAGTTTCTAACACTTTCCTATTTTAGGGTATGTTAGAAAAGAGCATTTCCAATATTGCATAATTTTTATTTAACGAAAAACTATTTAAAAATAATATAAAAGTTGTAAAAAATTTTTCACGCTTTTAGATGTTGGAGGGTGATAGAAAATACTATTTCCAAGATAGCGTAATTTGTATTTAATAAAAAATAGAGTTTAAGAGGATAAAACCCCAAAAACTATCTAAAAATAATGTAACTATTGCAAAAAAGTTTCTAACACTTTCCTATTTTAGGGTGTGTTATAAAAGAGCATTTCCAATATTGCATAATTTTTATTTAACGAAAAACAGGGTATAAGGGGGTGATACAATTTTTATATTATTTTTCCTCTGATTGTCGTTAAATAAAAATTATGCAATATTGGAAATGCTCTTTTCTAACATACCCTAAAATAGGAAAGTGTTAGAAACTTTTTTGCAATAGTTACATTATTTTTGGATAGTTTTTGGGGTGTTTTGTCCTCTTAAACCCTGTTTTTTAATAAATCCCAATTACGCTATCTTGGAAATAGTCTTTTCTATCACCCTCCAAAATCTGAAAGCGCTAAAAATTTTTACAATTTTTATATAGTTTTTGGGGTGTATCACCCTTTTTCGTTAAATAAAAATTATGCAATATTGGAAATGCTCTTTTATATCACCCCCTAAAATAGGAAAGTGTTAAAAACTTTTCTGCAATAGTTACATTATTTTTAGATAGTTTTTGGTGTGTTTTACCCTCTTAAACTCTGTTCTTTATTAAATCAAAATTATGCAATATTGGAAAGGCTCTTTTCTATCACACCCTAAAATATGTAAGTCTTAAAAACTTTTTTACAATAGTTATCTTATAGTTATCATATTTTTACAGTTTACAGTTTTTGGGGTGTTTCGCCCTCTTAAAATCCCTGTTTTACTTTAGATAACTTTAGCTGCTCAACCCTTTTCAACATACATGTTTGGTTTTATAGGAAAATACTTTTCAATTCTGTAATTACAAAGATTTTAACTTCATGTGCATTACTTCATTGGTCCACTGTAAATAATCGTTTCTCATTTCTGATTTCGTTTCTGTCTTCAGCCACATCAGCATGCAATCGTGAGGATTCGGCAAGAAAAAGTTCGGCAGACCTTTACAATAATTTTAACTTGTGTGAACTTCAGTTCATTGAAAAAAAAAGAGAATTCTATTTAACATAAGATAATACCTAAAAAGCAAATACATACATAATTTTACATTATAAAAACAGTGTTACATTATATCATAGAACATTTGTTGCTGCGATTAAAGTATCAGATTAGTCAGAAAAAATATAAAATAAGCCCAAGTAGCACAAGGAGTTGTATTTTGGCCATCATCGTGTTTCAGTAGCTAAAAAGGGTGGCTATTTGGTTATAGTGGTTATTATTAAAACTGAATTATTGCGTTTTGAAAACGTAATGGTAACGAAAATGGGGAATAATATTTTGGTAACTGGAGCCAAATGTTCATAATGCATATGCAACTCATTTGGTTCTCTTTTGATTTTTATGGGGTGATGTATCTACTTCATTGTGACTAAATCATGGCTTTTTGGGCATAAAATAAAACAAGAACACTATTATGATAATCTTTTGACTTTAAGCAGGCGTTGTTAGATAAAATAGGTGACCTACATACTTATAGTATACTTTGTTCAGCTTTAAAATTATATGAACAGAATTTTTAAAATTTTAGATATAATTAAATTAATTTGAAATATATACGTACAAACATTTTGTAATTTCAAGAAGCACGATCGATGGTAAGTTTATTAAAACTTATTTATCTAACCCCGTTATGAAACGTCAAATTTTAAATACATTTTTGACGTTACGAAACGTCACATTTTTCATAACTGTCAGTTTCATTGCATAACTAGTTATGTAATGAATTTTTACGTTACTGATTATTAAACCCATTTGTTGACTCCAATTTTCAAATTTCTTATATAATTCTTGATTCCTGCTTTTTGATTTATCAGGTATTATTGAATGTACTGCTAAATTAGACAATTGTTCTATATCTGATTCTGAATCAACCATTTTCGACTTAATTTGCTTAAAAAAATTCAGCAGATTGACAAGTAGTTTGTTTATATAAAAATGTCAATCCATAGTAATGCTTAGGTAAAGCGATAAACACAGAACTTATTTGTACAGCTACAAGCGTAGTTATGATGGAACCGCAAAATAGTATTCAAGATAAATTGTCATTTCTTTTCTAATTTAGAGCGGAATTAGATAAAATTGGGTCTGGTAAAGTTTAAGTATGTCAGATTTTAACAATTTTCCTATAAGTTATGGAAAGTACATGGCTAATAGAGCACATTTTGAAACAAAAATTTTTTGAATGAACCATAAAATTACGAAAATTACGGGACCTGGAAGCGAAATGGTGCTAGATGGGGAGATACTGAATTATAAATAATGGAAAAGATGGTCAACACATCAAAACACAGTTGTAAAACGTAATAACAGTTAATTAGCGACCTTCGGTGCACAGCACTAATTGGAAAAGAAAAAAACTTTATCTGAGAAAAAAACCATTACCTAACCAAACGTAAATAACAGAACTAGACCAAACGAACGCAATATGAAAGTGAACCGAACATATCCCAATTTAACTGACCGCAATTGTAGAAGAAGAAGCAGAAGTTATGATTGGATTATGTCGAGAAATGAAGGCATCTTTTATACAAAATTAAAAAACAATTATTTAGGACAAAGACAAAGGTATTTCTTTCCGAAAGAAATACCTTTGCCCTTGCCGTAAATAATTTTTATAAGCACATTTCAACTATCAGAAACGATTACTATAAAGTCTGTGAACATATCTATGCAAAAATTTGGAAAATGTCCGAAAACATCCGAACGGAGCGTATCTTTCCAAGGACACCAAATAATAATTGGATATCACATTTTTGACGTGGAAAGTAGAAAATAAATATATTAGTACAGTACCTAGAGGTAAAAAATACGCAAAACTTCGGAATAATGCCATATTGAACGGATTTCGTTCATTTTTGGCAGTATGATAGTAAATGCTTCACAGAAAAGTTTCTATATTGTGCGGGGGCTTGCTAATTTATAGGGGGTGGATGCCACCCCCTCTAAGGGATGGCACTTAAAAAATATATATGTTTATTGGAGCTGAAGTGGAATCAAATTTTAAGAAAAAAAGGTTCTATGCAATTTTTCACATAAATTGATAGTTTTTAAGTTATAGCGACTGCAAAATTGCGATTTTAGCTTAAAGAAAAGGGTATTTCCAAACGGCTTTCGTCAAGTATCTCGCAAAGTATTAGTTTATCGAAAAAATATTGCAGACCAATTACAGAAAGTACAAACTGTTTTTTTATTTGTTTCTGTAGCATAAAAAACAAAGAAGTTATGACCGAAGCAATGTGCGTCTACACATTTTTTTAATAACAATGTCGCCATTTTGTTACTGTAATTAGCCAGTAATTAAAAAAAATGAATTTCAAACACTGTTTCTCATTAATATATAGCATGACGTAGATGCTCAAATTTGTTTGTTTGTATACAGCACTTGCTTTAGAAAAAAATACAGTTTAAACTATAAAGGTATTTTCGATAAAACGTTATTTTTTTTTTCCTTTTCCAAATATCTCAATAAATATTAGTTTTATTGAAAAATAGGTAGAGGCCAAAATAAAGCTCATAAACTGATAACGAATTTCGCTTGTTTATTTATTTACATAGATTTAATAGTTTCGGAGATATGAAAGTTTACAAGTGGTGTCCGAACGTTTCTAAGACGAAAAATGCAGTTTAAATGTTAAATATTTCAGAAATTGTGACCCTACGTCACGCATGCTAAGAAATGAAATTAAAGACAATTAATTGCTCTTTCAAATTATTTTTTACTCGTTCCTGTAGCATGAGAAATAAAGAAGTTATGACGGAAAAATATGCGTATTTATATTTTTTTATATAAAAAGGTTGCCATTTTGTTACTCTAGTTAGCCAGTAATTTAAAAAAAATATCTCAAATACAGTTTTTCGTTAAGATGTACTTAGATGCTCAAATTTTTTTGCTCATTTAAAGCACTTGCTTTAGAAGAAAATGCATTTTAAACTTTAAAGGCAATTTCGAAACACTTGAATACCAAATATAAACTTAAATATCTCCGAAATTATTAATCCTACATCAATAAACAAAAAATATAATTAATTCTCAGTTTGTACTTTCTGTAATTGGTCTGTAACATTTTTTCTATAAAGTAGTAATTTTCGAGATACTTGACGAAAGCCGTTTGGAAACACATTTTTTTTTAAGCTAAAATCGCAATTTTGAAGCCGCTATAACTTAAAAACTATCAATTTATGTGAAAAATTGTATAGAACCTTTTCTTCTTAAAATTTGATTTTATTTCAGCTCCAATAAATATATATATATTTTTTAAGTGCCACCCACTGAGAGGGGGTGGAATCCACCCCTTATAAATTAGCAAGCCCCCGCACAATATAGAAACTTTTCTGTGAAGCATTTACTATTATACTGCCAAAAATGAACGAAATCCGTTCAATGACATTGTTCTGAAGTTAAAACCTCTAGTTACTGTACTATATCATTTTATATCCTTTTATTATTAATATCTAATAACATCCATACTTAAATTGATTAATATCAACATATAAAAGGTATGTAAGCTGAAAACAGTGGAAAAAGCGATTGATCTAGGACGTAGGTACTTAAACTTTACCAGATCCATAAAATTTTGTACTTAACATGTTATGAAAACAGTAATTTTTCTTGACTCATATAATTTGCAAAACATATTACATTCGTCATGTGAAATTACTCTTTTCATAACTGGTTACGTAAATAACTATAAAATATCGAATTAGTAAATCACAACGTTATTTTATAGGTATAATTAATAAAGTATTAAAAATGAACGTAATGGCCGTCGTTCGGATTGTTCTTGATTGATAGAAAACATGGCGGCAAGTTGTCATAATCTGGCATATGTCTTCTCTAATGATGCTAGAAATAAGCCAGAATATCACTACAAAGGATCTAATAAACTTTTTTGCCAAATGGCAAAAACCGGCCGTATTGGCCAAACTATTATCAGAAAATTGGTTGAAGTAGTTAGCGAGTTTTCGCAGCAAAATACGGCTAACCTATGAAAGACATAACCTCTATTTTTTACGTTTCTTTTAACTGCCTTTGTGAGGAACTGGTTAATGGGTTACTTTGCATTTTGACCTTTGTTTCTCCAAAGTTTTTACATTTCCTTTCTCTAATCAAATTAAAATTTGTTACAAAAGTTTCTAAAAATGTTTTACGTGGTCCAAATCAATGAGCAAATTTGCCTTAGTGCAGTTCCTTCAAGTTGGGTAATAAATACTAAACATCCAACTGCAAATACAAAAACATACATACAATTTTAACACATCCACAATCAAAACCAGACTCAAAATGATTCGTGCAACCGAGTATAATAATAAGAAATAATATTAAAATGTTAATGATGGCCAGTGCCATAGAAAATGAAATGTCAGCATTCTTGGACACTGATGTAGAAGATAGGTTGGCACTTTCACTTTAAAAATCTAAATATTTATATTAATGCATAAGCCTTTGTAGACACAAAGCCACAAAAAAGAAAACGAAAACACCCTGTGAAAAATGTTATACCGTTATACTCTTTGAACTTACTTTTAGGCGGAATTCCTTTTCCAATAATATGTGGAAATACGCTTATTATATTTTCTTTTATAATTCATCCTTATTTTTCTGTTATAAAACTTATTTGCGTATGTACAAAATTATCAATACTTGTAGACTACAAGCCCATCCCAAATTTTAAGGGGTCAAGTGACCCAGCATGAATTATATCCAGTACGATGCTGGTATATGAAACCAAAAGTTCACTTTTGGGCGGTACAGGTGAGTACATAGGTAAATTGAATTTTCCACCCGAAAGTGCGCTTTTCAGACAAAATATTCTTGTACGGAATTCCTCATGTTGATAGTTCATAAAAAAATAATCACCTGGAACCTACTGCCGTACAAAAATAATGGGACCGGAAGCCAGAAGAATTTTTGATTTTCCGAAAATTTTTCCAGGCAAATAAGTAATTTAATACTGTACGGTGCGACGTTTATACAATTAGATTTGTATGCTTTCGTATATTCATTATTCAACAATGCCGTACATATTCAGTGGTTACAGGGTGAGAAATTCTGGGCGCAACCCCTTCCCTAGACCCGTAGGGTGCAAGGTCATAACAAAATATACGGCATCAATTCTAAAATACTATTCAACACCTGCAACAATTTTTAACAAATGTGCTGTCTAAAAATTATGGTAACTATAAATATAAATAAACAATTACCTGCGTTTAGGGTTGAATCTCATTTTTTGACAATCAGATCATAAATTCCTGTACGGCGACCGATTTTTTGACATGACTAAATATTATCGTTGTACATTATAGCCGGTTATAATTAATGGAATCAAATGAAAATATAAATTCAGAAAATAAATAAAATTTTCAAAATTTAAAAGATTTTCATAATGCGCTGTGTATTAATAAAATTATTGCTATTTTGAATTCTTTAAAGGTGGAAATATAAAGAAAAATATATGCCGTACATTTTTACTTTTAGGATTTTCCACAGCTGATGAAATTTTCCATAACATTTTCACCGGCCTTTAGGGTCATTAATTACTGCACGGCATTTACAAAATGTTATCGACTATATCAAGTCCATTCAATGCTGCAGCCATATTGACTTATTGTTAGCTTGAATGGGGCGATTATATATTAATCATTGAATGTGTCGGACAGTTTATTTTTCATAAACAGAGCTCGGGAATTTTATCTCGGTGACGTGAAAGTCAGGGTGGCCTGCCAGCGCGAAAATATTTTTGTGCAAGTATGACACAATATATCTTGTACTTTTTATAGGGAATTCCGTGATATCCAAAGTTAATATGATCAGTTTATTATAAAGACTCACTCGAAGAGGAGGTATTGGGGGATGTAACACTCAACTAACATTATCTATAATTTCGACCATGGTATGTTACATCTCACTATCACTTCCACTAAATCTAAATTAAAATTACGTTGACTGTCATTATCTGTAGCGCCACTAGTACTCATATGCTTTTGTGAGGAAATATGTCTATTAACATTTGTTTTAGATGTCAAAGAAATTTGTTTTGTTGCAACTACTACAATAAAAATCTGTTCTATCAAATTGTAGTTCTGGAAAATAGCGAATCCACAAGTATACTGCAGTCTGAGAAGCACTATACATTTTTTGTACCGCCGACTCTGTATAATTTCACTCTGGGTTTGTAGTTACAGACGCTTCTCCCCTGTAACCAGCAAATATGTACGGCAGTAGGTTCTAGGTGATTATGTTTTTATAAACTAATCAACATGAGGAATGCCGTTCAAGAATATTTTGTCTGAAGAGCGCACTTTCGGATGAAAAATTCAATTTACCTATGTACTCACCTGTACCGCCCAAAAGGGACGGCATAGTGCCCAAAATTCTGGTTTCATATACCAGCATTGTACTGGGTCACTTGACCCCTTAAAAATTACGATGGGCTTGTAGTCTATTGTTTTCGGGTTATATTTTTATCCACTAAATTTAGACTTTAATGTATACAAAATTACTTCTAAAATAGTCATTTAATGGATATTTTTTCATTACTGTTTTAGTTAATGCGGTAATAACAGCTAAGAATTCCGCCAGAATAGAGCTTAACTAATATAGTCATATTTAGGCTATTTTCTCCGTAATAGCTTGGATATCAACACTTTATTAATAACTAAAACCGTGTCAACATATTCTAGCCATTTTTATAGCTAAATGACAGTATTAGAACTTAACATTGTTGCTATTTAATTACTTGCTCATATACGACATCTTGAAAATGCCTTTATAATCAAACCCGCATGGCGATATTATGGCTACTAGTAATGACCAGTATATAGCTAAAAAGAGATCATCATGATTATTTCTTTTTTAAATTTTACGCTAAACCACGACTAAAATAAGATGACCAAAATATAACTAAACAAACGTCACTGAAACGTTTTGATGGCTGCATTTTGGTTATCTTAGCTGAATAGCATATTTGTGATACTTGGGGGGCTTTTGGAACACGTAGTAAAAAATGTCTGGAACATCACAGTAAATTATATATTCACTGTCTATTATTAATACTTTTTATTTCCTTTATGTTGTCTGGAAGTTCATTGAACATATTCAAACCTTTATAATATAAACTATTTTGTGTAAAACTAGTTCTCCTAAACTGTAAGTGAAATTTTTGGCTACTAGTAATGACCAGTACATAGCTAAAAAGACTAAACCACGACTAAAATAAGATGACCAAAATATAACTAAACAAACGTCACTGAAACGTTTTGATGGCTGCATTTTGGTTATCTTAGCTGAATAGCATATTTGTGATACTTGGGGGGCTTTTGGAACACGTAGTAAAAAATGTATGGAACATCACAGTAAATTATATATTCACTGTCTATTATTAATACTTTTTATTTCCTTTATGTTGTCTGGAAGTTCATTGAACATATTCAAACCTTTATAATATAAACTATTTTGTGTAAAACTAGTTCTCCTAAACTGTAAGTGAAATTTTTGGCTACTAGTAATGACCAGTACATAGCTAAAAATACTAAACCACGACTAAAATAAGATGACCAAAATATAACTAAACAGAAGTCATTGAAGCGTTTTGGTGGCTGCATTTTGGTTATCTTAGCTGAATAGCATATTTGTGCTACTTGGTGGGCTTTTAGAACACGTAGTAAAAAATGACTGAAGGATGCTCTGGAACATCACAGTAATTTATATATTCACTGTCTATCATTAATACTTTTTATTTCCTTTATGTTGGCTGGAAGTTCATTGAACATTTTAAAACCTTTATAATATAATTTATTTTGTGTAAAACTAGTTCTCCTAGAACTGTAAGTGAAATTTAAGTTCTGTATGTAATATTGCTTGTCCTTCACACAACAAATTAGAGCTCAAGTATTTAGGCATTGATCCTTCTCTAATTAAAAAAATATAATGCGGTATTGTATATATTCTTTGCTTTACTGACATAAATATTAATACACTCAACATCATCTTAGAAAGTGTTTGTCTGGTATATTGCAAGATAATTCTTATTGGCCTATTCTGTAGCTTTTGTAATTGTGACAACTCTGTTTGATTTAAAAGGTACAATAGCTTTCCACTACATTCAAAATGGAAGGATACAATGCATGTATACACAGTTATTCTTGCATACATTGATTTGAGATGAAAATGTTCACAAATATGTATCAAAATAGTTTGCTACCAACAGCAGTGCCTACTATATTTTCTGCCAACTGGATACCTTAAATTTAAAATGAAAAATATTAATATTTCTCAGAAACAACCTCAGTAGGAAATTGAAGATTTTCCCAGGTAAATCTGGTATTGGTTTTATTACTTTTTGTGAATTTATATTAAGAAAATATATGAGTGGGCTTGAAAGCTGCTTCACCCTCTTTTTTTCTTTTCTTACTTAACCGATTTTCAAAAACTGCCAATAAATAAACGATTTTATATTTGAATAGTTTTAGTACTCTATGTAAATGAAATAGTTTAAATAACAGAATTGTATTCAGCCTGCATAGAATTTGTTTGTAAACATGCTGTTTAAATTTGCCGCCAAAAGTGCCAACAAAAAAATGGTAGAAGGTCCTCCAAATTGATCAAGGGTGTTGCGGAGAGTGCCGCTTCTGGTAATTCCTTATTATGTGGTAAAAATATGAACTTTTTAGATGATAGTTGACGGTGCTACCTGTCGCGAAGTCCTTTATTTTTAATAACACAAGTAATATTTCTATATATTTTCTAAGGTTGAGTAGAGACGTGAATGAAATATTATTTATTTCATCAGCGAAAGTCAAATTGGTAACCCACATAACACAGTTATCCGCTAACCCGCAATATAATACGAATCAGACAGCATAATGCGATTTTCGATATCCGACACCCGCTACCCCAGACAGCACCGGATATTCTAAGAATAAGCTGGGAATATACGTTTCAGAATAATTGATTATTCATAGAAAACACCCTAGATATATACAAACTTTTGAGAATATTCATGGAATCGTCATATTGGAATTTGTCAGATAAACTAGAATATACTTTATGAATAATCTCTAGAAATTCAGCGTATTCCATTATTATACATAGAATATCAAAAATGTTAAATATTAGAATATTCTTTTAGGAATAAACTATGTATAATCTTTAATGATCCAGATTATTGCAGGAATATACCCAGAATATATAAAAGGTATAGCAATTAAATAGGATAGATTATTCTATGAATATCTTAGACATATTCCAAGAATTATCAGAATATTCTGCTAATATTCCCAGCATATTCAACTCTGCTATGCATACCGGGTGCCACAGAATAATGGCTCACCTCTATATTTCCTTTATTATTTAACTTATCCATTTGAAATTTGGGGTGCATAAACTACCTGTAAAAATGGATTTTTGGGCATAAAAACGAAATGTGACCATTTCCGGTTTACCCGGAAATGACCGCAACTTTCGATTTTTAAATGGAACACCCTGTATATTTTTACATATTTGGATTCAAGACAACATTCTGAGCATACCATGAGATTTTTGCGAGTTTTTGAGTCGATGTTCAGTTTTTTTTAAACATTTTAAGACATTCGTCTAGAGTGCTTTGGAATACCAAAATTTGTTCTACGGCAGGTAAAGTCCAAGGGAAAAATATAATTTTTCGTTTAATTTCATAAATAACTATTTAAGAAGCCTCCAAAATTGAACAAATCATTTTTTATCAACATATCACTTTTTTATCGAAAACTTTTTTTTTCAAATGGGAAGATGGTGGCTCCTAGTGTTCAATAAATTATAGATTTTTTTCTGAATTCATTGATATCCATTTCAAATCTATGCTAATTGTTTTTCTATTTTATTGAATTTATTTAAAAATAAAAAATCACTTTCAATATAATTTTTCTTGAACTTCAACGTAGTTGCCTTTGCAAAAATCATATGTCTAATAATGAAATGTGAATAACTACCTTTTTGTGAATAATAGCCTTTTGGTTCCCTCTTTTGTTTCTGAATAGGTATAAGTACTAGTGCAAAGTATAAGGATCAATAAAAATTATTTTGGCAGTGATTTTTTATTTTTAAATAAATTTAATAAAATAGAAAAACAAATAGCATAGATTTGAAATGGATATCAATGGATTCAGAAAAAAATCTATAATTTATTGAACACTAGGAGCCACCATCTTCCCATTTGAAAAAAAAAGTTTTCGATAAAAAAGTGATATGTTGAATTTTGGAGGCTTCGTAAATAGCTATTAATGAAATTAAACGAAAAATTATATTTTTCCCTTGGACTTTACCTGCTGTAGAACAAATTTTGGTGTTCCAAAGCACTCTAGACGAATGTCTTAAAATGCCTAAAAAAACTGAACATCGACTCAAAAACTCGCGAAAATGTCATGGTATACTCAGAATGTTGTCTTGAATCCAAATATGTAAAAATATACAGGGCGTTCCCTTTAAAAATCGAAAGTTGCGGTCATTTCCGGGTAAGGCGGAAATGGTCTCATTTCGTTATAATGTCCAAAAATCCATTTTTACAGGTAGTTTATGCACCCCAAATTTCAAATGGATACGTTAAATAATAAAGGAAATATGGAGGTGAGCACCCGGTATACCTGAAATTATTTTAAAATTTAGGGAATAAATAAATTTTTACTAAATTGTGAAATTATTTATTATACTGTTTATAAATAAATAATAAAAAAAACGAAAGATAGTAAAAAAATATTACAACATAGTATTTAATGAATATATTTATGTTTTAAACTTATTTTAAGCCTAATCTGCTTTGTCCGTTTCATTGTTTCTAAAACAAAACAAAACATCTTAGAGGATTTTTATTTAGAATTTAAATTTGTATATTGAAGAAAGCTAATGGTAGTATAACCAACAGTACAACTCATATTTTGTTGAGAAGAAATCATAATGTTCATTTTAATATTGATTCTGTCATTTTGATCAAAAATCATAATCAATTCGAACTTAATGTGATGTGATAACGATTTGAATCTAATTTGAAATTTAACATTTATGAAGGTAATCTTAATCCACAATTCCACTATTGACCAAAAAAGAGCAGACAAGAAATATAATATCATATTATTTTTTCTGGAACAAAAAAGCAACTTATAAGTTTACACTGAAACTTACCCCTCGTCATGTTCATCTGTCTTTTTTAATCTCTTTGTGGCCTTAGCTAACTACTACGAAGGCGTAGAAGGGCCACTTAAAATTTTATATTTATTAATCTCGAAATTTCGACATTAATCTCGAAATTTCGACTTTAATCTCGAGATTCCGACTTTAAACTCGAAATTTCGACTTTATTCTCGAAATTTCGACTTTAATCTCGAAATTTCGACTTTAATCTCGAAATTTCGACTTTAATCTCGAAATTTCCACTTTACCACCATTATAAGAGCCTTTTGAAAAACACACTGTGTATTATATTTATTTTTGTATTTTTGTGTGTCATTATAATTTTGTGGTGTGTTATTATATTTACTAAAATGATTGTAAAAGTTATTCATGAAATAAAATTTAATGTATTTATTTATTTAATAATTTAGTTGTTGTGCTAGATGCAAACATTGTGTACTGGCAAATTTGAGAAAAAAGAGTACATGGGGGCTAACAAATAAATTTCAACCCTCTACATTAATCTCTCTATTCCAACCCTTTATTATATATGTGATCATTTTTGGTAAAGTAATCTAAGTAAAAATAGAAAATTTAATATATATCTGTGGGCGGACATAATTTCTACCCTGTATATTATCGACCCTGTGGGAGCGTCAGCTTGGATTGTGGTTGTGCTAAGGTGTGCTAAGTATAAGCATTGCGTGTCAGCAAATTCAAGACAAAAAATAACTGGGCTGGGGGCGACGGGAGAGGAAAAAATTTACACCCTGTATATTACCGCCCCTGTAGGAGTGCTAGCTTTGAAAATGGTTGTGCTAGGGTGTGCTAGGTCTAAACATTGTGTGCCAGCAAATTGAAGAAGAAAAAATAACTGGGGGGGGGGTGGCATCAACTCCCCCACCCCACTAAAAACAACCTCTGTCTATTATTTGCGTGGGGGTGTGCTAGCTTTAAAATGGTTGTGCTCGGGTGTGCTAGGTCTAAACAATGTATGCTAGCAAATTGGAGAAGAAAAAGTAACTGGGGGGGGGGGGGAGGGTGCAAGTTGACTGACCCAATTTACAAGGGTACTTTTACGACCTTCTCTCCTAAAAAAGTATACTAGCACATTCGTTGCTATGAAAATGACTAACTCTGTGATATTTTCAATTTACAAAGCCTACCAACAATATCGGTAGGTGGCGAAACACGCACGATTCTACTAAAGTAACTGTTAAGTACTAATTAATAAACGCCATCACATACACTTCAGCATAATGCATAGCATAGAAACATAAGGATTTCGGCCAATCACAGGCGGTATAGAGAACGCCATGTTTCTTTATTCCATCTGTGCTGGGTTCAAATCCGTGTCCTTCTATGATGAAGCATTATGTTGAGATGTGGCTGAAGACAGAAATGAAATCAGAAATGAGAAACGATTATTTACAGTGGACCAATGGAGTAATGCACATGACGTGAAAATTTGAGTAATTACAGATTTGAAAAGTATGTTCCTATAAAACGAAACATGTATGTTGAACAGGGTTGAGCAGCTAACGTTATCTAACGTAAAATACGGATTTTAAGAGGGTGAAACACCCCAAAAACTGCCTAAAAATAATACAGCTATTGTAAAAAAGTTTTTAACATTTTCATATTTTAGGGTGTGATAGAAAAGAACATATCCAATATCGCATAACGAAAAACGGGGGTTAAGAGAGTAAAACACCCCAAAAGCTATCTAAAAATAATATAACTATTGCAAAAAAGTTTTTAACACTTTCCTATTTTAGGGTATGTTAGAAAAGAGCATTTCCAATATTGCATAATTTTTATTTAACGAAAAACAGGGGATAAGGGGGTGATTCACCCCAAAAACTGTTTAAAAATAATATAAAAATTGTAAAATTTTTCACTCTTTCATTATGCATTATGCTGAAGTGTATGTGATGGCGTTTATTAATTAGTACTTAACAGTTACTTTAGTAGAATCGTGCGTGTTTCGCCACCTACCGATATTGTTGGTAGGCATTGTAAATTGAAAATATCACAGAGTTAGTCGTTTTCATAGCAACGAATGTGCTAGGGCACTTTTTTAGGAGAGAAGGTCGTAAAAGTTAACTTCCCCCCCCCAAGTTACTTTTTCTTCTCCAATTTGCTAGCATACAATGTTTAGACCTAGCACACCCTAGCACAACCATTTTTAAAGCTAGCACACCCCCACGCAAATAATAGACAGGGGTTGTTTTCAGGGGGAGGGGGGAAGTTGATGCCAGCCCCCCCCCACCCCAGTTATTTTTTCTTCTTCAATTTGCTAGCACACAATGTTTAGACCTAGCACACCCTAGCACAACCATTTTCAAGGTTGTAAATTTTTTCCTCTCCCGTCGCCCCCAGCCCAGTTATTTTTTGTCTTGAATTTGCTGACACGCAATGCTTATACTTAGCACACCTTAACACAACCACTTTCCAAGTTGACGCTCCCACAGATTTCTAATATACAGAGTAGAAATTTTGTCCCGCCCACAGATATATATTATATTTTCTATTATTACTCAGATTATTTTACCAAAAATGATCACATATATAATAGAGAGTTGAAATAGGGAGATTAATGTAGAGGGTTGAAATTTATTTGTTACGCCCCATGTACTTTCTTTTTTCAAATTTGCCAGTACACAATGTTTGCATCTAGCACAACAACTGAATTATTAAATAAATAAATACATTACATTTTATTTCATGAATAACTTTTACAATCATTTTAGTAAATATAATAACACACCACAAAATTATAATGACACACAAAAATACAAAAATAAATATAATACACAGTGTGTTTTTCAAAAGGCTCTCATCATGGTGGTTAAGTCGAAATTTCGAGATTAAAGTCGAAATTTCGAGTTTAATAAATATAAAATTTTAAGTGGCCCTTCTACGCCTCGTAAACTACTACTCAATGACAATTTCAATTTTGTTTGCTATTGCTACTTTTGTCACATTTTAATATAGCATCTAAAAAAATATTCAAAATTTAGAATAAACAATTTATTCCTCTCGCCAAGAAACACTAAATCATATTAGCGATTTCTTTTCAAAAAGCTGATTTTTCTTCAGCAGCATCCAATATGTCTAGATAGTAAGTAATTATATTTAAAAAATCAAAATAGAAGGATATATCATCTGTTTAAAAAAAATTGCTAATATGATTTAGGTTTTTAGTGAAAAAAAACGCTTCACAGAAGGCCGTATATATGAATTAAAACCAAATTAATGTTACCTACACATAGAATTTTTGTCACCCTACATTAAAAAAAAAAAATTATTCAAATCGTGCAAAAATATAAAGTTACAGGCTTATTCCACATTTAAACAAGTATATATCCGAATTGTAAACAAATATATATTATGTTGAATAATTAACTGTAACTGTTGCGAAAAGTGCCGTTTTGGAAAACACTTTTTTGCCTTTGTGTCCGTGTAAACTGTAAAGCTTGGCCAAGTCATCACTCTTTACTTTTCTCACAAAGCGGCGTGAACATTCCTTGTAATTATCGCCACCTAATCTACACATACTATCAATCTAGAAAAAAAAATACGAACAGGTAATTAATACCTTTTTACAAAAAATAATAGAGAAGATTAATTAAAGTGAAAAATTTGTAATAAAAGTTACTACAAATTATTTTTCCTTTGCCTTTTATCAATAATTTCATTTGAAATTTGATGGTTTAATGACCGTGGACCCTCGCTAGCACAGAAACTTGGTCGGAAATTTCACATTGCGGGTAGCTGCGTTCGATCTTGCAAGTAATAAAGTTTATTATTTTTCAGATTTGTACCTATAAAAAATATGTGCTTATTTTAATACACGCGTATTTAAGAATTTTTTAAATGATATGATTTAAACATTTAACATGCAGGGTATGTATTCAGTTCAATTGGTTCAAATTACGTTCTCATGCTTTTCAGAATATTCTGAGAATAAACTAAGAAGTATATACTTAAGTGAATATTATTAGTATATTTATTGAGCTCATTGCAGGTATATGCATACATGAATATTTTAGGAATATGCTGTGAGCACGTATATATTCTAAGAATATTCTACAAATTTTCGGAATATATATATATATATATATATATATATATATATATATATATATATATATATATATATATATATATATATATATATATATATATATATATATATATAATATATTCTTGGTACATTTACAGATTATTCTTTGCATATCTGGTGCTGTCTGGGACCATACTAGCCATTACCTCACAGGTAAATGCAACGTTTTCCGCCAGCCAGACCATCTTCATGCCTACTACACCATAAAAAGGGAGAGGGTATAAAAGAATGAGCCTTGCTAAAATTAAGTCAGAAAAACGCTGCTAACTCGTAGACTAATATCTAATATTGTTTACCACACTCCAATTTACTCTCAAGAGGGTTGCCTGCAAATTATAATGTTATTAAATTATTAAATTTATTTTTACTTACCTTTTTACCAATTGCGGTCGGTAGGGATTGAACCTGCATGCCTGCGTTATGTGCATAACAGTTCTCAACTCAACTCAACAAGGGTTTATTAATGTTTATAAGGGCCCTGATAGACGGGCATCAAACACGCCGCGTGTGAAACGCGACGGGTTGCACGCTGAAATGTAAACAATGTATTTCAAATGCTCAAGGCTTGACGAACGTTGAAGATGTCCATATGCGCTGGCGGGGACGGATGGAACGTCGCTTGGAGCATTTTAAACGCTGGCATGCAGCATTTTCTCCGCTGACGGGTAAACCGTTCGAATGCAACACGTATATCACAATTGAGTTGACCACACGAGCACGTGGACGTATAGTACTCAGTACAGTCACTATTAAAATATAACGTCGTCTTTTCTTTTTCAAAAGATGAACGCACAAGGCTGAAACACAACCTATCTGTGTAACATTCATTTTTGAACTATACTGTATTCGTTCTGGCCGTCCAGTAAAGATGCTCGTGTAGAAGTAAAATCTGAAGCGTGCAACCCGTCGCGTTTCACACGCGGCGTGTTTGATGCCCGTCTATCAGGGCTCTAATACAACAGTGCGCCATTACAGAATCCGGCCAAGAGCCAGTCAGAGAATCACGACGTATATCGCCGAGGTGGTTGTGAGGCTGGACGAGGCGGGTCCGGTTTGGCTATGACGATAATTAATGGGTTAGTTAAAACTCCTGCCTGATAGAAAAAAAGAGGCTTAAAATTAACGGTATTGTGTAACGCAGTACACAAGGATACTTAAAACTAAAAACTTTAAAAACTAGCGATTTCACGTACAATGCGAACACTTAAAAATTTTGCTTGTTGGCACGGGAAAACAGAACTCAACGAAAAAACCCGTTCGAAACCATTCAACTCTGGCGGCCTTCCTGATGCCAGGAAAATGTCGTAGATAGTAGAGATAGTAGATAATAGATAGTAGTAGATAGAGGATAGTTATGGTATGGAAAAGGTGTGGTGTTATGTGAAATACTTTGGTTTGTTAAGAATTTATTGGTCAAGACTAAATTTCGAGACAAAAGGGACAAAATAACAAAAAGATAAAAACAAATAGAGGGAATAGAAAGGGGTTGGTTGTAGGTTTTAGTGAAGATAAAAGGTAGAGAAAGGAGAAGTTGTTGTATAGGAAAGTGTGGCTAGAGAGGTTGCCAAAAAATAGGTAATGCCTAGTATGGTCCCAGACAGCACCGGATATGCAAGGAATAATCTGTAAATGCACCAAGAAGAATATATGTATATTCTTCTTGGTATAACCTCTCTAGCTACACTTTCCTATACAACAACTTCTCCTTTCTCTACCTTTTATCTTCACTAAAACCTACAACCAACCCCTTTCTATTCCCTCTATTTGTTTTTATCTTTTTGTTATTTTGTCCCTTTTGTCTCGAAATTTAGTCTTGACCAATAAATTCTTAACAAACCAAAGTATTTCACATAACACCATACCTTTTCCATACCATAACTATCCTCTATCTACTACTATCTATTATCTACTATCTCTACTATCTACGACATTTTCCTGGCATCAGGAAGGCCGCCAGAGTGGAATGGTTTCGAACGGGTTTTTTCGTTGAGTTCTGTTTTCCCGTGCCAACAAGCAAAATTTTTAAGTGTTCGCATTGTACGTGAAATCGCTAGTTTTTAAAGTTTTTAGTTTTAAGTATCCTTGTGTACTGCGTTACACAATACCGTTAATTTTAAGCCTTTTTTTTCTATCAGGCAGGAGTTTTAACTAACCCATTAATTATTGTCATAGCCAAACCGGACCCGCCTCGTCCAGCCTCACACCCACCTCGGCGATATACGTCGTGATTCTCTGACTGGCTCCTGGCCGGATTCTGTAATGGCGCACTGTTGTATTAATAAACACTTGTTGAGTTGAGTTGAGAACTGTTATGCACATAACGCAGGCATGCAGGTTCAATCCCTACCGACCGCAATTGGTAAAAAGGTAAGTAAAAATAAATTTAATAATTTAATAACATTATAATTTGCAGGCAACCCTCGTGAGAGTAAATTGGAGTGTGGTAAACAATATTAGATATTAGTCTAAGAGTTAGCAACGTTTTTCTGACTTAATTTTAGCAAGGCTCATTCTTTTATACCCCCTCCCTTTTTATGGTGTAGTAGGCATGAGGATGGTCTGGCTGGCGGAAGACGTTGCATTTACCTGTGAGAGTAGCGGCTATACAGGTAAAAAAATTACAAAATTATATAACAATAGCATGACTTTCGGTTATATCATTTTTTTTTTTTTTTGTTAACTATTCTTGGGTTCGATCTCTAGTAATGCCCAATTTTTTCATTTAGTAAATCCTGTTTATTTCAGCGATAACTGAAATTTATAATGCGTAAATCAAACTATCACATATTCTTGAATATTTCTAATATAAGTTCCACGGATATTATTGATTTTAAGAGTTGCGAAATTATATGTGAAAAATTATATGTGCAGATATTAGATAAATATAACACAGCCCCACAAAAAAAGAAAAGTAGTCTGTCCGGCGGACTAGACCAGTGTATTCATATGTACTTGGACCCGCTGAAACCGTATCCGAAGTCAGAATTGTCAGATTGGCTCGTTTTTCACCCCCAACCCCAAAAAAACACCCCCAAAACAAAAACAAAGTGGTCTGTCCGGCGAACTATACCAGTGTATTCGTATGTACTTGGACCCGCTAAAACCGAATCCATAGTCAGAATTGTCAGATTAGCTCGTTTTTTACCCCTAACCCCGAAAAACACACCCCCCAAAAAAATGGTCTGTCCGGCGGACCAGACCAGTGTATTGTTATATGTATTTGGAGTTGCTGAAACCGAATCCGAAGTCAGAATTGTCAGATTGGCTCGTTTTTCACCCCCAACCCCCCAAAAACACCCCCAAAACAAAAACAAAGTGGTCTGCCCGGCGGACTATACCAGTGGATTCCTATGTAATTTGACCTGCTGAATCCGAATTCGAAGTTGGAATTGTCAGATTTGCTCGTATTTCACATCTAACCTCAAAAAACACCCCCAAAACAAAAAAAGTGGTCTGTCCGGCAGACTATACCAGTGTATCCTTATATATTTGGACTCGCTGAAGCCGAATCCGAAGTTATAATTGTCAGATTGGCTTGTTTTCTCCCCCAACTCCCAAAAACACCCCTCCCTCACAAAATGGTCTGCCCGGCGGACCATACCAATGCATCCTTATGTATTTGGTAAGGATACACTGGTATGGTCCGCCGGACAAACCACTTTTTTTTTGTTTTGGGGGTGTTTTTTTACCCTTTTTGGGGGGGGGAGGGTGTGTTTTTTGCGGTTGGGGGTGAAAAACGAGCCAATCCGTCAATTCTAACTTCGAATTCGGATTCAGCAGGTCAAAATACATTAGGATACATTGGTATAGTCCGCCGGACAGACCACTTTCTTTTTGTATTGGGGGTGTCTTTTGGGGTTGGGGGTGAAAAACGAGCCGCTCTGACAATTCTGACTTCAGATTCAGTTTCAGCAGGTCCAAATACCTACATAAGGATACACTGGTCTGGTCCGCCGGACAGACCATTTTTTTGGGGGGTGTTTTTTGGGGTTGGGGGGTAAAAAACGAGCCAATCTGACAATTCTGACTTCGGATTCGGTTTCAGCGGGTCCGAATACATACGGATATACTAGTCTAGTCCGCCGAACAGACCACTTTTTTTTTGTGGGGCTGTGTAATTAAAAATACTTTAAAATACAAACGACGTCAGACATAATTCTACATTATAGAACCCATTAAAGTAGCTACCTTTATCCCAGCTACACATGCCACAATACAAGAAGACATTATAGAATTATGTCTGACGTCATTGTATTTTAAAGTATTTTTATAATGTATACATGGGAGCGGCAGCAATGCCTACCGCACGCTGGTAAATAAATAAATCAATCAATCTTTACTTAATATCTCTAGTAGTATTTTCAGAATAGAAGTCATTATATAGAATTATGTCCGACGTCACTTGTATTTTAATGTATTTTTATGTAATATCTGCACATATAATTTTTCACATATAGTTTTGCAAGAAATTGGGCATTACTAGGTATCGATCCCACGAATAGTTAAAAAAAAAAATGATATAACCAAAAGTCATGCTATTGTCGTATAATTTTGTGATTTTTTCACCTGTCTAGTGTAACGGTTTGTTGTCGGGTAGCTGGTTCGGAGATTAATCAGGGTTCAGATTAGTTAATAAGACAACCCAATAAAATTAATAACCAATTTATTTACTTTTCCAAACAGGTAGTGTGTGGCAGTGTTACATAACATACAGGTACAGGTTATATGTCCGTATCATTTACGGTTCTTAGGACAACATTTTCTATTATCTGAGAGAGAGAGAGAGAGGGAGAGAGAGAGAAGAGAGAGAGAGAGAGAGTGTAACGATTGCGATGCGACGTCTGTTGTTGCTACGGGTGTGGCATCGGGCGTCGGGTGAATATCGTCGACTCAAGAAGTTTCCCAGTTCAACACGCTGTAGGAGGTCTCCAGGTCAGACTCATTCGCTCTGGTTTTGGCGGCGAAACGGCGCCAGGGAATGACTAACGACTCGAGAGGTCGAGAGGTCCCAGCTCAACACGCTGTAGGATACCCAGGGTCAGATTGCATTCGTTCCGTCGTGTTTGCGTCGGGAGATGTACAAAACTGTAATATGTCCAGCTCAGCACGCTGTAGATAGATTGTCAGAGTTGTTCACACTCTGAATTATGTTGATTTGTGGCCGGCTTTTATATCCGAGAATCCTCGCTTACTGGTGACGTAGAATTGCGTATAGTTTAGTGTCGTGTGCAAATCCATGCCTCTAGACGGGAGATGGGTAGGTTTGCGGGCCGTGTGCACATTGGTGTCGTGTGTAAATCCGGAATCTTAGTAATGGAGCAGGAATTTAAAGAATACTTCATTACAATAGCCGCTACTCTCGCAAGTAAATGTAATGTCTCCCGCCAGCCAGACCACAGCATAGAATGAGTTTCTATGCTGTGACCAGACCGTCCTCATGCCTACTATACCATAAAAATAGAGGGAATATAAAAGAGCAAACCTTGCTAAAATCAAGTGTTTTCCGATGTTGCTCTAGAGACTATATGTAATATACAAATACATATGGATACAATATATTCTTTATTTTCCTTCCATCCAAAAGGTAAAAATATTCATATAAAATTACAATTAGTACTACTATTCTTCGGCATACTTTATACTTTTTACATGCGCTATGCATATACAATGATCATGTAAAGTACCAAAGAATTGGAAACATTTGCAACTGAATTGCATGTAAAAAGTAGGTCGTTCTTTGAAGTATAAACTAAAGTATATACTTGAGTATTTGCATGAGTACGTACTTTTAGATTTGTAGTATGATCATGCTTTGTATATAACTGTGTTATGTGGGCAACTCGGATTCGTGTAAAAATTGTAATATTAGTATTAAAATGTTTTTCCTGCTACTGGAAAACTGAAGATATATTATACTTTATACTTATGATGAACACACAGTTATAAGTAGAGATTTGAATTTCGGTGTAGAGATAGAACTTTACGAGCCGCATTTCTTAGGGTTCGTTTATAGGGTAGGGCTAAATTTGCGTGTTAGCTAGCCCCGAGTTAACTTTAGCCTTGGGGCAAAGTGAGTGTTAAACTCGAATTGGTTTATCCACCACATTTTAGGTCTAGGTTAGGAAATCCTTGAATAACCTGAGGTTGATAACGCTTTCTACAGAGTTGCCAGCTCTAGGTTGATTGTGATTGGCTGAAAAATGAGTAATTTTTTTGTTAATTAGTTTTTAAGTTTTTGTTACTATGTTAAAGATATTTGTTTGTTTTTGTCGAAAAGTCACCTGACAGTGACAGCAACGAACAGCAACAATTATAATGTAAATTAGAATATATTCTGGTCAATAGTTATATTTTTATTTTAAGAAAATTAGTGAAACCCCAACACAGGTAGGCAATTTTTCAACATCAGAGCGGTTGCTATTAATTAAAATAGCAAATAATTAAAAACAGGTCATAGAATAAAAAAACTGATGCAATATCCTGCAGAGATAAAGAAGTTATTTCATCCTAAGCTTCCATTTTCAATAATTTACGCAAAAAAATAATTTTAACTATTCATCTAAGAACTGTCAGCAACAAACATAAAAATTGTAGGCTAACCTCGGGTTAAAAGAAATAACCCCCACTTTTAGTCCACTTAAATTAGGAAAAAAGAGGAGAAAAATTCTGAACAGCAGTTTCTCTGCACAGGAAGTAAGTATTCAACTTTTAGAACAAGGTTTTCCTTATATGCAGAAAAAAAAGACATGATTTTTGAGATGCATATATATAGAGGGTGGACCATTAATAATAGACCATAGTTCAAGGGTAGATTCTTTGGACCAAAATATGAGGATATAACCAAACATGCTTTAGTAAATTGTTGCTGTGGAAAAAGATACAGTGTGTCAAAATTGTAAATTTTTTTCTCTTTTTTGCAATGTCTCAACTACCTCTTGACCGATCTTCTCCCAATTTGGTAAGGATACATTTTTTAGGCTAAGAAACAATAATTTGTGTATTACATCATACCAGACCGTGGAGGGCGCCCCATGAGCTATACCTGATGATGATTATTTTTTCTCTTTTTTTATTAGCAAATCTCATACAGGAGTCATTTATACGTAAAAAAGGTACACTTGATAGAACTTGATGATTCCAACCGTTTTCGAGAAAACTACCGCATAGATCACAAAAATTCTTTGAAAACAAACCCAATTTGAAAAGGAAAAATTGTATTTATGAAAAAATGTGCTTTGGTGACGTCACCCGTATAACCACGCTGTACCGTTTATATAGAGAATCTATAGTCGTATCTTTACTTCGATATAGGTTATCTTTACCCTATGGATACAGCGACGATACGGTATACGTACCGATCTAATACAGTACGCTAACACCTGGATACCGATTCAATAAAGTTTGGTTATCGATAAAGGCACGTTTGCGTTTCGTTGGAATAAAGTTCATGTAAAGGTTTATTCTATGATTCTGTAAATAACGAGTACCTACTAATACTGCATAGGCCCGGTAAAGAATAAATCTTTATTTTTAATTAAAAAAAAATAGATGAAAATAAACACTTTTTTAATCACCCAACCACCACGCCGCATTTCAATTCCTTCGCTATCATGCTCCAATTAATTAATATTAGTATTCCGTAAAATTCGTTATTTATAGTGATAATTAAACAATTTTACTTACCTTGTTAGGTCTCGAACCCACGTCTGCTATGTACGTATCTCGTTATCCTAGCGCCTTAACTGACTGCGCCACCAAGGTGTTCAGCAAATTTAATGATAAAAGTTATAGTAATTGATATCGTGATTTTATATTATTAAATGATGGTACCTAGTAATTGAGTTTATTATAGGAAATTGAGATAGACACATATTAGGTGAATATTTATGGTAGCATCCTTTTTAAGAAACAATATTAGGTATACAGGTGCATTTTATCTTACGTAAAAGACCCTGCAATTTCCAAATTTATTAGTGAAGCAGAACCTTAAAATACCTGTAGTTATTGTTATTGTTTTTAAACTTTAATTAATTTTTCTTTGCATATTGGTTAAATTTCTATACAAACAAGTTTGACTCATCCCATCTATATTCTTTCATTCTTGACCGGTGTGACTGTGACACAAATCTGATAAATAAAAATAACATAACCTTCAAAAATGCCACAGCGTCAAAGAAAACACTATCGCAAAACAATGATCAAGATGTAATAATAGAGAAAAACAGACGCCAGCATACATTCATCAGTGCAGCTACTGCTACTACATCCATTAATGGTATAATATCATCGTTGTCCAGAGAGATTAACGTAGAATATCATTTACACAACAGTGTTGCACAAGCGACAATTCTTCATAAGCATCAAATGTTACCGGTACCGGCAACGCATCGTCCGGAGCACGTTGCTGTAAAGAATATGTTGAGATGCGTGAATTACAAAATCTTTTAATGTGTAAAGAAAGACCTTATAATCGGTAAATGCTGTATAGATATTGCGTGTAGAAACTATATAGTTAGGTTAAATGTAGGATACAGGAATTACATCTAATGTATAAAGGTAAACCTGTAAATACAACAGTAAAAGGTAAGATATAGTCGCGATAAAGATTATATCTGTATAGCTTGAGTACCTAAAAATGTATAGGTTCGTTAAATATATCATAGGTACAGATTAAAATATATAGCATCTTGAAGAATCTGTATCGAAAAAAAAGCCTGTATCGCCTGGTTATACGGGCATTTACGTACAATTTCATTAGTTTGCATTTTGACAGAACTAAGACGTCACCAAAGCACACTTTTCGATAAATATAATTTTTCCTTTTCAAATTGGGTTTGTTTTCAAAGAGTTTTTGAGATCTATATGGCAGTTTTCTCGAAAACGGTTGGAATTATCAAATTCTATCGGGTGTACCTTTTTTATGTATAAATGACTCCTGCATGAAATTTTCTACTCAAAAGTGCCACTACGTTTCGTAATAAAAAAAGAGAAAAAATATTCATCATCAGGTATAGCTCATGAGGCGCCCTCCACGGGCTGACGTAATGTTGTACACAAATTATTGTTTCTTAGCCTAAAAAATGTTCCTACCAAATTGGGAGAAGATCGGTCAAGAAATAGTTGATATACTGCAAAAAAAAGAAAAAAGTACAATTTTGACACTCTGTATCTTTTCCCACAGCAACAATTTACTAAAGCATGTTTGGTTATATCCTCATATTTTGGTCCAAAAGATCTACCCTTGAACTATAGCCTATTATTAATGGTCCACCCTGTATGTACGTTTTTTCGTGTTTTTTTTTTAATTTTGACGTACATATCTCGAAAAGTACGCGTTTTTACAGCTAAACGAACATAAGTAAATGCTTTCAGAATACGATTTCCCAGGTCGAACCTCGGTTCGTCTCTAAGATCTCAATCTCAGTTCTTAGAGAGAACTGACGAGTTGTGGGTTGAGGTGAGGTATTTATAGAAGGATTGGTGGGTGTGGTGAGTACGTGTGCGGAACGGTTGCGTGTGACAGGAGGGTCGCTGTGTGGTCCTTATCACTAAAAATAACACATACCAAGTCTCTTACTCTGTTTACCGAAAACCAACTCACCCAAACCGTTACTTAAATGCAAACTCCCATCACAAATAAATTTGGTCGGCAACACTCTTATAACAAGAGCTCTCAGACTAACTGACAGCCATAACAGACAGACTGAATTACACACATTAGAACACGCACTCCTACAAAACGGTTATGACAGAAACCACATAAGACGGACCATAAATAAAGCACAGAACCCATCCCAAACACAACATCCGGACACATCCCTACCTGAACAACACAAAGCCTTCCTACCTTACATCAAAGATGTCACAGACCGAATCTCCAAAGTTCTAAAAACAAACAACGTAAAAACAATATTCACAACACAACAAATTATTTCCAACCTTACCAAGTCCCCAAAAGACCAAGTCCCTGATGACTCCCATGGCGTTTACGAAATACCTTGCTCCGACTGTCCCCAAACTTACATTGGACAAACAAACAGACGCATTAACAACAGGGTATACGAACATCGCCTAGCAGTCAGAAAAACTGACCCTACCTTATCCCTAGCACAATACCGTCTCCAGACTGGACATAACATAGACTTTGACAACACAAAAACAATAGCACCTATATATATTTCCTTAAAACACGAATGATCCGCGAAGCAATTGAAATCGAGAAGCGCTCCAATTGTTTAAACAAAAGGGACGACAGTCTTCGACATCCAACTGCTTAGGAATCACTAATATCTCCACTAACTATACAACCCTCACTAACACCACCACCGTGCTCACCACTTCGTGGTATGTGCTCTGCGGCTAAGGCTCTCCATCTTCTTGATGCTTGCCTTGGATTATTATTATAGATAAATGACGGTGCTCTTTTGGCTGGGCTGATTTAGTTTATTTGATATTATTAGGGTTAGTAATTAGTATTAGTTTATTTGTGGTTGTTATGTTTTGTATTTTTTTGGAGTTTTATATGTGCTAGTTGTGCACAGTGTAGTATGGCTCTTTTGTTGTTGTTTTTATTTTAGTGCTTGCTTGTTTTTTTTTTGTGGTTTTGGTATGGCTCTTTTTGGCATTATTTGTTTCTTCTTCTTTTTTTTAAATTAATTTTAATTTTTTGGATAGTAGTAGTGCACTTTTTTTTTTTTCAGCAGTTTTACAATTTCAATCAGGGGTGGGGTATATATGTAGTTTAAGGAAGGATGTTTGGGAGCCTGAAGGAATTTGGGTGTGAGGGGATTGAGAAGGGTTGGGTTTTGTGATTTTACTAGTGTGTTAGCCAGGTTGGGGATTAGAGTTTTATAAATGAAATCGTCTAATGTAGAGATGCCAGAGATATAGTGTAGTGTAGAAATGGGATTGTACCTATGATAATTATTTGCTAATCTGAGTATTTTGTTTTGTATCTTTTGCAATGATTTTTGCCTGGTTGGGGTAATTAGGGGGAACCAGATCGGAGATGCATAGGTTAGCACAGGTCGAATGTACGATTTGTAGATTAGGGTGACTATGTGGGGAGGTGAGGTTTTAAGAAGCGGAAATAGACCTGCTGTTTTTTTCCAGCATTTTATGGTGACGTTTCTGACATGTTGGAAATTTAATTTTGAGTCGAGGGTTACACCCAGATAGTCAATACTATCTAGCCACTCGATGTCACGTTCCCCGATTTTGAGGAGTGTGTTAGTTTGCCTAGTAATTTTTTTTGTAAAGCATATAGCCTGGGTTTTGTTGTGATTGACCCTAAGTCCCCAGTCGGAGTAGAATTCTGTTACAATGTCAGTTTGGTTTTGTAGTAAGTTAGTCATGACTTTGGGGTTTTTGGATGTGGTGAGGATGGCAGTGTCGTCTGCGTACAAGCATATCGGCGGACCCTTGGGGGTTACCGGAGAGGATAGGTAGGGATATTGAGCACTCCTCGTTTACTACTACCCGAAAATGGCGATTGGAAATGTATGACTGTATCATTTTTATGATACGAGTCGAAAAACCCGCGATGGAGAGTTTATATAGTAGTCCAGGGTGCCAAACTTTGTCGAAGGCTTTCTCGAGGTCTAAGGCGACAAACCCTGTTAGAAGACCTCGATTGAAGTTGGTGGTGGCTATTTCACCAACTCGGAATAGCTGCTGGGTTGTGGAGTGACTGGCGCGAAAGCCAAATTGATGCTTGTTTATGAAGTTGATGCCCAGGTGCTCCTGAACCCGGCTCAGTATCAGGGTGTCTAGTATCTTAGCTAGACAGAGTATTAAGCTGATGGGGCGGTAATTGGATGGGATGTCGGGAGGCTTACCAGGTTTAGGTATGTTCACTATCTAATAGAGAGCTTTTTGCAGGTAGATGGTGTAATGCGTAGGTAGGAATATTATCAAGCCCAGGAGCTTTCCTGGGATGCTCGACATCAGTGAGGCACGCACCTCAGATGGGGTGAAGAACAATGGCTCCGCGTCGGTCGGAAGGGTGGTTTGGTTTAAGTGGTGTATGTAGGGATTTACCAGGTACCAGTGGTATGTGGAGGGATAGTATTTGGGGTGAATATGGTGGAGAGGTGTTGTGAGAAGGATGCAGCCTTTTCCTTGTCGGTGACAGCCACACCAACCTCTGTATGGAGTGGGGTATTTGCGTTTTTTTACGCGTAAAGAGACGTGGAGCAAAATGGGGATCATTGGGTTGGGAAACAGCTAATTTCTCTAGGTTTTTTGATCTGTGTTCTTTGATTTCAATGTCTATTTGTCGTTTCAGAGTGTTAACCTCCGTTAGCAAGGCACGATTCCTGGTAGTTTGGTTCCTTTTCCTGACACGGTTTTTAGTTTGTATAAGATCAATTAGCTGTTGGGGGAGTTTAAACTTATAAGGACGTGATTGGATAGGTTTTTTACTGGCATCTAGTGCATCCGCAACATGTTGGGTAAGCGTTTGTACTGCCCGGTCTATGTCATCGCTGTTATTGCATAACTGTATGATAGGCATGTTTAAATTAATATGGTTGGTAAAGATTTGCCAAAGTCATCTTCTTGGGATTTACTAACTATTGGTAGGCAGTGTATTTTAATGTAAAAGGTGGTAAGTACAGGATAGTGGTCACTGTTTAGTTTAATTAATGTTTCTGCCTCGTTTGGATGGAAAAAGTTATTTGTTATACATATGTCTATTACCGTTTGACTGGGATGTGGGTGCGTAGGTGAATCTGTGGCAACCACACTCATGTTAGGGTACATGCCCAAATACTCGTACAGAGTTCGTCCGACACATTTTGACTTGAACTGTGAATGTTCCAGGCGGGATGCTTGGCGTTGAGGTCGCCAAGTAAACGTTAAACGATTGCTTAATTTCTTTAACAATGAGTTCCGGGATACGATTGTCAACGTGTGACAAGAAATATACACCCAATTAGATGGTGCATCTATACATAATTCTCGGTTGATTCGAAAATGGAATCAATATGTTCCATTACGTTGAATAGCAGCATAGTACACTGATTGCACCGAAATCGAATACACCCAATTTTTGGCTAAGTAAAAGCGTCTTTTCTTGATGGCACATGTGACACTTTGCTGTTGTTTATTGTCAAATTAATTTGTCATAAAAATGCCAAAACTTTCCGAACAACAAAATGTGTACATAATAGCAAAGCTTGACGAAGGCTGGTCTATTAAGTACTGGCAAATCAGTTACAAATTTCTGCAAGTACTGTACTAGAGTATAAAAGTGGTGGGAGCAGGAGGGCACTGTAAGTAGAAAAGTTGGTTCTAGAGGGCGTAAGATATCGACGCCGGAAGAAGACGAGGCTCTTTTAAATTTTTTAAAAGCAGATCCTTTTGAAACTGCCAGCAATGCTGTAGCTCAGACTGATTTCCCAGGCTCGAAGAGCACAGCCTGTCGGAGAATAAAGGCCTCAGAAATTAAAAACAGGGCCAGTGCTAAAAAACAAATACTGACACAAAAACAAAAGCAGGCACGAGTCATTTTTAGTGTAAATTACATATACCGGCTAACTGAATTTTGGGAAAGAGTAGTATTTTCAGACGAGAAAATTTTTCAATCATATAATGACGGTCGTCTACGAGTTTACAGACCAGAAAATTCAAACAATTCTGGCCGTTTTTCTGTTAATGCCTGGGCTAGGATGTCTATGCGCGGCTCTGGTGTTTGTTGGCGAATTGGAGCTCGCTTCAATAGGCACACATACCGCGATATTTTGGATGGTGTAATGCTACCCTCTGTTAGTGAGGTGTATGACGAGAACAATTTTATATTCCGTCCATACTACGATAGTTGTACGGCAGTGGTTACAAACTAATAACGTGGAGTTATTACCTTGGCCTTCACATAGCCCAGATTTAAACCCAATGGAAAATGTGTGGGGGTTGCTGGTCAAATCAATTTACAAAAGGAATTTCCGGCCTCAAAATGCGGAGCAACTGTGGGATTCAATTACCGATGCATGGGAAGATTTGCATGTTAACGCCAACATATTAATAAGTCTTGTTCATTCCATGCCTCGAAGATTAAACGAAGTCGTACAAAGAGACAAAATATTAAGTTATGTTTTTAATTTGGATTTATTTTCTAATAAATTAATTTTAATGTGACATGTGAAGTGACTTTTTATCCTAACCCTGTTTTATAAAAGTATTCTTTACACTATAAAATAAAGTTAGGAAAACGGCCAATTGACTTTTTATGTGTGGTCGATTGCCGTGAAAGCGACTGTATATTTGCGTGGCCTTCTCGCTTCCCTGACATTACAAATTTAGATTATAATTTCTATCAACAATAAGGTCTAGAAATCAAAACCCCGGAATCGAGAAGAACTTTGTGAGAGAATAAAACCTGCCGTCAAATAAATGTACCAGAATTCGGGACACTTGCTAACAATAACTGCAAAACAATTTTAAAATGCATCATACTTGAAGGCTAGTTGAAAGAGACTACTTTTTAATTTTTTTTTTTTTTTGTTTGAATTCCTCTTCAAATGTTGAATAAATAATTTATTATGGCCTCTTTTTTTAATATTAACAATTTTAATTCTTTCCGTGGCATGCTAATGAAAACTGATAGATAATTACTTCTGAGTGAAAATGATAAAAAAATTTTGTCTCGGTACTCAAGGTTAAAATAAAATTCTGAACAACTTTTTCTAGTAACTTTTTTCGATATCTCCAATGCGGCGCAAAATATTAAGAATATGTCCTATTCACGAGGTCGCAGTAGGCTGGGGTTGAGTTGAGTACCCTACGGGCAAGTTGTACGAAGTAAGTTCAGGCCGAGTTCAGCTTGATCTAAGATCAAAAGCTAAGTTACGATTGTTCAACAATTGTAACTTGGATGGATTTTGCTGAACATGGCCTGAACATATTTTGTACAACTCGCCCTAAGGGCTCATTTATCAATACAGGGTTACGTTAGTTTGTCCCGGGGCTAAACGCTAAAGCGTTTATCAAGTCGGGTTAAAAGTAACTCTGGGCCAAAATCAGAGCTTGTTTAGCCCGAGCTTCAAATAGTCCACTCAAATTAGGAAGAAAACGCCGTTTTAAAGAAAAATTCTGAACAGCAGTTTCTCTGCATAGGAAGTAAGTATTCAACTTTTAGAGCAAGGTTTTGCTTATGCGCAGAAAAATTTTTTGAGATATACATATAAGTATATATATATATATACAGGGTGCGCCAAAGTTCTGAATTTGGTCGATTACGGCTGTATTTGAAATGGTGGAAAGATATTGTCTATAGATTATTTTCTTGGTTTTCAATTCTGCATAATCAGAAAATATGCACAATTATACAGGGTATTCCGTTTTCGTTGGCCGGGCATCAACTTCGTTATTTTAAATGGAACACCCTATATTTTTTTCCTTTATCGAGTCACCCATCTAATTATATTCATAACTCTATTAAGGTGGTAGGTACTTAAAATGAACCGCTTACGAAATAGAAGAGATTTTTTGACAAAAAGTGAGGTTTGGGGATAAGTTTTTGAGTACCTCCGATTTCATACACAAGAGAGTTTTCAAAATTCTGCTTATACTGCCATGTTGGGCATATTAAGGGCTAGTAGGGTAGAAACGTTATTAACATTAATCTTATACAGAGTGCTGAAAAAATTGAGTTTATTTTTTCGCTAATAAAAAAGGCCGTAATTCAATTTTTTCAAATGGGAGGTACTATTTTCAGTTCTGTCATCTAATGAAGTGTTAAATTATCTTTCCATTGATATATCATAGTAGGTATTTATCTTTGGGGGTTGCATAGATATTAAGGTTAATTGTCTGGATCAGATTAATTGTGTAGTAGTACAAGCAGTTTTCCATAATTACTTATTAGTCTTCTGAAATATTGAACTGAATTATTATTTTTTTACTTAGAATTGTTGGACAAAGAATTGAAATTAATACCAGCACGTATGTAATAGAGAATTTACTCATAATAAAAAAAACAATTATTTTAACAAGTGTTTAAAATGTTCACCATTTCGATCGAGACACATCTGAATCCTCTTCCTAAATGAATGACGCATTTCTTGCAGCATCTGCGGAGTAATGGATGCAAAGGCACGTCTGATCCTATTTTTCATGTCATCAACAGTGGTGGAAGTGTCGCGATAAACTATATTCTTTACATAGCCCCATAAAAAAGTCCATACCTGATAAATGGATAGGGCGTGGTGCAGCAATAGCATGGCCTGCAAGGTCGCCCAACCTGACAGGTATGGACTTTTTTTTATGGGGCTATGTAAAGGATATAGTTTATCGCGACACTCCTACCACTGTTGATGACATGAAAAATAGGATCAGACGTGCCTTTGCATCCATTACTCCGCAGATGCTGCAAGAAATGCGTCATTCATTTAGGAAGAGGATTCAGATGTGTCTCGATCGAAATGGTGAACATTTTAAACACTTGTTAAAATAATTGTTTTTTTATTATGAGTAAATTCTGTATTACATACGTGGTGGTATTAATTTCAATTCTTTGTCCAACAATTCTAAGTAAAAAAATAATAATTCAGTTCAATATTTCAGAAGACTAATAAGTAATTATGGAAAACTGCTTGTACTACTACACAATTAATCTGATCCAGACAATTAACCTTAATATCTATGCAACCCCCAAAGATAAATACCTACTATGATATATCAATGGAAAGATAATTTAACACTTCATTAGATGACAGAACTGAAAATAGTACCTCCCATTTGAAAAAATTGAATTACGGCCTTTTTTATTAGCGAAAAAATAAACTCAATTTTTTCAGCACTCTGTATAAGATTAATGTTAATAACGTTTCTACCCTACTAGCCCTTAATATGCCCAACATGGAAGTATAAGCAGAATCTTGAAAACTCTCTTGTGTATGAAATCGGAGGTACTCAAAAACTTATCCCCAAACCTCACTTTTTGTCAAAAAATCTCTTCTATTTCGTAAGCGGTTCATTTTAAGTACCTACCACCTTAATAGAGTTATGAATATAATTAGATGGGTGACTCGATAAAGGAAAGAAATATAGGGTGTTCCATTTAAAATAACGAAGTTGATGCCCGGCCAACGAAAACGGAATACCCTGTATAATTGTGCATATTTTCTGGTTATTCAGAATTGAAAACCAAGAAAATAATTTATAGACAATATCTTTCCACCATTTCAAATACAGCCGTAATCAACCAAATTCATAACTTTGGCGCACCCTGTATATATATATATATATATATATATATATATATATATATATATAATATATATATATATATATATATATATATATATATATATATATATATATATATATATAATATATATATATATATATATATACGTTTTTTTTCCCGTTTTTTTTTTTCATTTGGACGTATATATCTCGAAAAGTACGCGTTTTTAAGGCTAAACGAAAGCGAGCGTAGAGGCGACTTCAATGTGAATATCAGTCGATATTCCGTTGAAGCAACGTCGAGCGCGGTTAGTACTTGGATGGGGTCCCATCTTGGGAAATACAGCGTTCTCGTCCCACCTTCTAGCGGCTTGTGTATCAGTGTATACGTGGAAGTTACGTAATTTCAGACGAGGATTACGTAGTAATCGGAGTAGATGTAAAGCAGGCGGTCCCTTGTCTATTAGATGTTAGGCAAATAAAAGATCCCTACTCTTCTTAAGGGAAGAGGTTCGGCAAAATTTCCAGGTTGGGGGTAGCTCGTCTCCTGGCGTCGGTGATAGGCCCTGGTAGCGGAAATAGGCTGACGTTAAATAGTTAAAAAAAAAAGGCTAAACGAATATAGGTAAACGCATTCAGAATACGATTTCCTACAAAAAAGGCGCTATACATTTTTCTGATTATCCCTTCGGCTTTTCCAGAAAAGTGACTTTATATATATATACAAGCCGCTAGAAGGTGGGACGAGAACGCTGTATTTCCCAAGATGGGACCCCATCCAAGTACTAACCGCGCTCGACGTTGCTTCAACGGAATATCGACTGATATTCACACTGAAGATGGGTCTACGCTTGCTCTCGTTTAGCCTTAAAAACGCGTACTTTTCGAGATATATATGTCCAAATAAAAAAAAAAACGGGAAAAAACGTATATATATATATATATATATATATATATATATATATATATATATACAGGGTGTCCAACTAAGTCAGCACCATATGGGAAACTTTTTTATTATTGGTTTTATGAAAAAAAGTTATTCTTGATGAAAAGTTTTGCATGGCCTAAAACCCAAAATGAAATAATCAGATATCAATTTTTTGCAGTCGTATACGAGGTTTGTCGAAAAATGTAAATTTTGCTCAAGAGTAAAGTACCTTTATTTATTACAATATCGACAATCGTTATTAAGAAAAGTTGATCCTAGTTAAAAACTACGGTCAGATATCCAATATTATCCATCTACCACGAAAAAACGATCTTTAATAATTTTTGGGTATAAATTGTACATAATTTAATTTTGCAAATCATAAAACATTTATTGTATTGAAAAACATGATAACCTTTCGGTTCATTGGTAAGTTGTGTAACAATTTGAATTTGAATAATTAATGCATGCACACCATAATAATTAAATGTCGATCTGTAGACATAAATTATTAATGCTAGTTATAGAGAAGAGTTGTAAAAATAACAAAATCTGTTTTTTCATGATAGATGGATAATATTGGATATCTGACCGCAGTTTTCAATTAGGATCAACTTTTCTTAATAACGATTGTCGATATTGTAATAAATAAAGGTACTTTATTCTTGAGCAAAATTTACATTTTTCGACAAACCTCGTATACAACTGCAAAAAATTGATATTTGATTATTTCATCTTGGGTTTTAGGCCATGCAAAACTTTTCATCAAGAAAAACTTTTTTTCATAAAACCAATAATAAAAAAGTTTCCCATATGGTGCCGACTTAGTTGGACACCCTGTATATATATATATATATATATATATATATATATATATATATATATATATATATATATATCTCAAAAATCATGTCTTTTTTTCTGCGCATAAGCAAAACCTTGCTCTAAAAGTTGAATACTTACTTCCTATGCAGAGAAACTGCTGTTCAGAATTTTTCTCTAAAACGGCGTTTTTTTCCTAATTTGAGTGGACTATTTGAATCTCGGGCTAAACAAACTCTGACTTTGGCCCAGAGTTACTTTTAACCCGACTTGATAAACGCTTTAGCGTTTAGCCCCGGGACAAACTAACGTAACCCTGTATTGATAATTGAGCCCTTAGGGCGAGTTGTACAAAATATGTTCAGGCCATGTTCAGCAAAATTCATTCAAGTTACGATTGTTAGATCAAGCTGAAGTCGGCCTGAACTTACTTTGTACAACTCGCCCGTAGGGTACTCAACTCAACCCCAGCCTACTGCGGCCTCGTGAATAGGACATATTCTTAATATTTTGCGCCGCATTGGAGATATCGAAAAAAGTTACTAGAAAAAGTTGTTCAGAATTTTATTTTAACCTTGAGTACCAAGACAAAATTTTTTTGTCATTTTCACTCAGAAGTAATTATTTAACAGTTTTCACTAGCATGCCATGGAAAGAATTAAAATTGTTAATATTAAAAAAAGAGGCCATAATAAATTATTTATTCAACAACATTTGAAGAGGAATTCGAACAAAAAAAAAAAATTAAAAAGTAGTCTCCTTCAACTAGCCTTCAAGTATGATGCATTTTAAAATTGTTTTGCAGTTATTGTTAGCAAGTGTCCCGAATTCTGGTACATTCATTTTACGGCAGGTTTTATTCTCTCACAAAGTTCTTCTCGATTCCGGGGTTTTGATTTCTAGACCTTATTGTTGATAGAAATAATAATCTAAAGGTGTAATGTCAGGGAAGCGAGAAGGCCACGCAAATGTACAGTCGCTTTCACGGCAATCGACTACACATAAAAAGTCAATTGGCCGTTGTCCCAACTTTATTTTATAGTGTAAAGAATACTTTTATAAAACAAGGTTATGATAAAAAGTCACTTCACATGTCACATTAAAATTAATTTATTAGAAAATTAATCCAAATTAAAAACATAACTTAATATTTTGCCATCGCACCGTCTCTTTGTACGACTTCGTTTAATCTTCGAGGCGTGGAATGAACAAGACTTATTAATATGTTGGCGTTAACATGAAAATCGTCCCATGCATCGGTAATTGAATCCCACAGTTGCTCCGCATTTTGAGGCCGGAAATTCCTTTTGTAAATTGATTTGACCAGCAACCCCCACACATTCTCCATTGGGTTTAAATCTGGGCTATATGAAGGCCAAGGTAATAACTCCACGTTATTAGTTTGAAACCACTGCCGTACAACTATCGTAGTATGGACGGAATATAAAATTGTTCTCGTCATACTCACTAACAGAGGGTAGCATTACACCATCCAAAATATCGCGGTATGTGTGCCTATTGAAGCGAGCTCCAATTCGCCAACAAACACCAGATCCGTGCATAGACATCCAAGCCCAGGCATTAACAGAAAAACGGCCAGAATTGTTTGAATTTTCTGGTCTATAAACTCGTAGACGACCGTCATTATATGATTGAAAAATTTTCTCGTCTGAGAATACTACTCTTTCCCAAAATTCAGTTAGCCGGTATATGTAATTTAGACTAAAGATGACTCGTGCCTGCTTTTGTTTTTGTGTCAGTATTTGTTTTTTAGCACTGGCCCTGTTTTTAATTTCTGAGGCCTTTATTCTCCGACAGGCTGTGCTCTTCGAGCCTGGGAAATCAGTCTGAGCTACAGCATTGCTGGCAGTTTCAAACGGATCTGCTTTTAAAAAATTTAAAAGAGCCTCGTCTTCTTCCGGCGTCGATATCTTACGCCCTCTAGAACCAACTTTTCTACTTACAGTGCCCTCCTGCTCCCACCATTTTTATACTCTAAGTACAGTACTTGCAGAAATTTGTAACTGATTTGCCAGTACTTAATAGACCAGCCTTCGTCGAGCTTTGCTATTATGTACACTTTTTGTTGTTCGGAAAGTTTTGGCATTTTTATGACAAATTAATTTGACAATAAACAACAGCAAAGTGTCACATGTGTCATCAAGAAAAGACGCCTTTACTCAGCCAAAAATTGGGTGTATTCGATTTCGGTGCAATCAGTGTACTATACTGCTATTCAACGTAATGGAACATATTGATTCCATTTTCGAATCAACCGGGAATTATGTATAGATGCACCATCTAATTGGATGTATATTTCTTGTCACACGTTGACAAACGTATCCCGGAACTCATTGTTAAAGAAATTAAGCAATCGTTCAGCGTTTAAGTTTAAGGTGTTGTAGAAGAAAAACGGACCAATTATTGTATCATCTAAAATGCCGCCCATACGTTAACTTTTTGTGAGTATTGGTCTTTGCAATTGATAATCCAGTGAGGATTTTCTGTAAACCAGTATCTGCAATCTTGGAAGCTATCACCCCATTGGTAGTAAATGTAGCCCCATCAGTAAACGTAACTTTCCTTAAAACATTTCTTTCGTTTAAAAAATTTCCTTGAGCGCAAAGGCAATAATTTTAATCGTTTAATTTCGTCACCTTCTCTCAAGCTTGCAAGAACTTTGGCTTGAATGGCCTTATCTTGTGATGAACAAGGCACGTTCTAATTTTTTCTCTATTTACATTCAATTCTACAGCCCTGTGACGAAAATTCATTTGGAGATTGGCACGAGTTGAAACTGTGATAACATTATCATCAATATGTCTTTGATTTCGAACTGGAAGATCAATTGGAGGACTTTTCAATACTTTTCCAGTTCGATTAAAACGTGCATTCATGGCTGCTGGAGTTCCATGTCGAATAGGATTTCTCTGTGGATATCTTACATTGAATTCCTCAGCAACTTCTCTACTTGTTCGAGCACCATCACCAAATAATTTAATTATTTGAATTTTTTCTCCTAAATTGAGACGTGCGAGTGGCATTTTGTTAGTATACTAACGCAATTAACTTCGAACTGACATTAGTAGAAATTGCTCATTTGTTTACATGGCTTGCTAGTGAAAACTGATAAAAAATTCGAAATTTGTCTCGAAACTCGATATCCAAGATTAAAATAATATTTCGAACAACTTTTTCTATTCATTTTTTCGATATCTCCAACGCGCCGCAAAATATTATCCTATTCACGAGATCGCAGTAGGCTGAGGTTACACCTGATATTTGAGTTGAGTGCTCTAAAAAATGCAGCTCGTAAAGTTCTACCTTTGTACCAAAATTCAAATCTCTACTTCTAATGATAAATTAAATACATCTAAAGTGCATCTCACTATATAAACAATATGAATATTAGCAATAGTAGCAAATAGTAACAAATTATACCACAAACATTTGTAATTCCCGTTTCACTTTAGGTAGAAGAATAGGTGTATCAGCTCCAGTAAAACTTACTATTGATTTAGGAAACTCTAGAAATAGGGATAGAAAAATAACGGCTACACCTGCAACAACAGCAATACCACCAACAACAACTCACAGGACCGAAGAGCGAACCACGAAAATAACAACCTCTAGATATCAATCAAGAAATACTGAAACATTACACAGCCCGAGAAGTAGATCTCGTTCTAAAGATGTTAAACCAATCCCAAATAATTTTCCTTTACCAACTACGTCTACAAAAAGCAGATTTCAGTCCAGAGAATTTCCCCTATTTATAGACGAACAAAAATTAGAAGTTCTTCCTTTATTCGCAGCTGAACCGAAAACCGTACGGCCAATACTTAAGACTAGATCAAGATCTAGGCCACGAAGCGTCAATTTCCCCGATGAAACAATTCAGATGAGTGCAACCGAAAACGATTTAAAGTTTTCTAAGCCAAACGAAATTCCTCCTAGACTTTCAGTAACCAGAAGCCAAACTATAAATGTTGAAACAAGAACACAGACTTCAGTCAGGCGCAAGCAAATCCCACGAAAACAGCATGTGAAAGAATCTGTAATTGCAGAAGTAACTGAAGTGACTTCCAAAAGAACAGTTTCCAGGAGAAAGAGCGCTGAAGGAACAAAAGAAATATCTGGTTCAACTAGAAATAAGACTCATAAACCAAAAGTTACTGTTAGTCAAATGCTTAGCAGCTCCAGAGGCAAAAAGAAGTCAGATACAAATTTGAACGAGATAGAGAGAAAAGGCAAATCAGGAGACAGTGGAGAAGAAATAGATGAGACCGATAACTATCCAGAACCATTTAAAACCTTAATTCAAGCTCAAAAGGGAAAAAAGGTAATTTAGTATAATTTTGCATGTATTTTTTAAAGATATGCTTTACTACTTTATGTGCTTATTATTATTACGCACTTGTCTTCATAAGCAATTTAGCTAGAACATCAAGGATTAATTCAGGTTTGAGAATTATTAAATACTTTTTTCAAACTACTTCAATCGACTAAATTGAATCCATATTACGTAACATACAGGGTGTCCAAAAAGTCTGGAAATGGTCAAATATCTCGAGAAATACACATTGGATCCAAAAAATTAAAAACACGTCCTTAATAATTTTGAAAGGGCTATCTAATGATAGCAAACGCGACCCACCCCTTGGAGTGGGGCGAGGGGCAACGTTAAAATCTTAAATGGGTACCCCCATTTTTTATTGCAGAATCGGATTCTTCGGCAAAAACTACGTCAAGTTTGTCTGAAACGTTTTTTTCGATTTGTGACAGATGGCGCTGAAATCGCAAAAATATTTCTTTTCGTAATTTCTGAAAAATTCTACAGAATAATGAAAAATAATAAAGTACGAGTTCATTTTCTTGAAAAAGCCATTCAATGGTGTTAAATTAAATACCCCCTTCCCCCTCCACCACCACCATGAGAAGGGGGAAGTGATGGGCAACCTTAAAATCTTAAACGGAATCCCATATTTATTATTGGCCGATGTAGAGTCTGGTGAACAAACAATTTAATTTCATTAAAAAAAAAACTACGTTTTGGCGAAAAAAAGAAATTTCTTAAAAATTAAACATTTTTCACGAATAATAAAAAATGAGGAAGAGGGTTTCCATTTAGCATTTGAAAATTGCCCTCCACTTTCCCTCCCCCACGGTGGTGCTGGTGGTGGTGGGGGGAGGTTAAATTTAACACCATTGAATGGCTTTTTCAAGAAAATGAACTTGTACTTTATTATTTTTTATTCTCAAGAAGAATTTTTTAGAAATTATGAAAAGAAATATTTTTGCGACTACAGCGCCATCTGTCACGAATAGAAAAAAACGTTTCAGACAAACTTGACGTAATTTTTGCCGTAGAATCCGATTCTGCAATAAAAAATGGGGGTACCCATTTAAGATTTTAAAGTTGCCCCCGCCCCACTTCAAGGGGTGGGGGTAGGGGGGTCGCGTTTGGTATCATTGGATAGCCCTTTCAAAATTATTAAGGACGTCTTTCTTCTTTTGATCCAATGTGTATTTCTCAAGATATTTGACCAGACTTTTTGGACACCGTGTATATGACATGCAAAGAATTGATATTAAAACAGGAGGACTCATTTCCAATTTTATAATGTTGAAAATTCTAATCAGTTGTAGAAGTATTAGGAGTTTAAGCAACCTACCAAATAATTATATAGATATATAAATGTGAGTAATTCAGATTTTAGAAAGGCAGCTGATAGGCCTTGACCGCAGCAATCCCCTGCGATTCTATTGCAGCTCTCCTGCTTTGTTTTCCCTAGAGCTCATTTTCCAGCTTTGTCCATTATATATGATACTCCACAGCTTTGATAGGGGCTTATTAGCGTAGTTATCAGCTCTTGGTTTTTCCTCTCCAAGTAGTTGTAATTTCAGCTTCATTATGCCCTCACGGTGGCATAGCACATGTACTGATATTTTGTTCCATTTGACAGAATCTGCATGTTGCGTCCTCTGGCACTGCCATTAGATTCATGTGTATATTAAATCGACATCGACAGTATTCAATTAGAAGACCCACCATTATTTAATGGTCTTTTAACGTTTTGGTGAAAAATAAAGCAAAAAATTATATTAGCATTAACTGAAAGGACTTTAATTTTTCTAATTTGTCATATTAGAATAATTGACATTTTTCTGCCCGTCCAATTTTTCCAGTTTTTCCGTTTTCGTTCTGCCGCATTCGCTTACGAGATGGCGCGACTTAGGGGGTCCTCCTCCAGCCGTCCAAAGGCGGGTCCTGGGGCGCTCATAGGGGGGCGTCGCCAACACGGCCGGACTGACAATTGTTGCGCTCTCGAAACGAGGGTTGTGCTCGTCCTCTGAAAGAGTGCCTATTAGTTGGGAATTATTTTACTAAGGAACAGGAACTTTATAGAGTGCCAACAATTCAGATCATGTCTCTGGATTTGAAAATTTTTAACTTCTTATATCAGACGACAAGTCTCTATGTGGACTACTTTAACTACCAGGTACATGTCTAAATTTTAATACCAGGCAAAATTTTACAAAGTACATGTCCAAACTTTAAGACAAGGTGCGTGTCTAAACACCAGGCAAGACTCTACAAGGTACACGCCTTTTGTTACACACACATAAATACGCTATTCATGACAATTTTTCAATCCTTAGCAACAACAGCCTCTCTGTGTATCGTTTCAACGCTCAATATTTTAACATTTTAGCTTACCTTCCTCCTCGGTACCTTCATTTTCAATCAAGACTAAATAAGTCATTCATATCAACTGACAAACACCAGTCAATTGGCAAAGGTCTCAGTTGTTCCTTGGTAGCTTTTTTATTTTTACCAACTCTCTTTAGAACGTAGTAGTCTTCAGCTGTGATCACAAACCTTCATAGGGTCCCATATACTCCAATTTAGTTTTATTGGCATGCATTGCCCTGTGCAGCAATACAGAATCGCCACACGAATACTGCATGTTATCACGTCTACTCGAATTAATTTTGTCTTGCTGTGGCCTCAATCGCTACGCAAGATGTTTCCTATCCAATGTCAGATTGCAAACTGGGGTTAGATCCTGATTTAGGTCAGTTAAAGCAGACTGTATGAGCGGTGTACTAGTTACGATAACAATTAAAATTGCAGTGGTAACATTATGGTCGAACTATTGTATTGTAGTGTTCAAGACAAGTTGAATTTTTAGTGTACTCGGCCATTCTGTTTTAATACGAGTCTCAATGCGTATTAAATTCATTATTGTACGCATATAACGTTCTACTTAACCATTAGCGTGGTGTATATCAGGAGTAATAAAGTGATACTGAACTCGTTATTTATCAAGGGTCCTAGTCGGGTCTTCTAAACTAAACAATGCTTGATGTTATGTTTTACAAACGACCTATTAGTCCAGTAGAATTGTAAATTGACATGGTGAAAATAGATAACCATGATTTTATTGTTTTAAGTTGATGGGTTGGACATCCAAAACAAGCCCTTATAGAGTGCCAACAAATGTCATAACGGGTAAAGAGGGGTAAAGTTTAAAAATAAATTTTTTGCGTTTAAATAGAAGGCTAGTAATCTGAGAGGAAAGTTCAAATCGGGAAGTGAGCCCCCGAATGTTAAGGTCAGGAGTAAATTCAAAAAAACGGAAATTTTGAAAAAAAAAATTAATTTCAGCAAAATTTTGGAAAAAAAATTTAAAATTTTACTAAAGTATATAGGAGGAAATATCCGGTAAACATTTCAGATCGATATCTGCATTATTATACTCTTCGCAAAAACGAAGAGTATATTGTATTTGATCGGCACATTTCTAAATCAGTATATATCGCTCGTAGAGAAGAAATTCTCATATCATTATGTTAGTGAACGAATTCTGAACAACTTTCAAAATGTCCGTCTGTATGTCCGTCCATCACGTTTCTTGTAAGCACGATAACTTAAGAAAGAAAAGTCCGATTGTATTGAAATTTGGAAAGTAAGTTAGCGTTAGCTAGAGGAAGAAAAGTATTGTTTTTGAAAAAAATTAATCAGTAAATAAAAAGTTATTAATCATTTAAATTAAAAAAAACATATTTTCTTAATTTTTATCAATTGTACTTAAATAGAAATCTTGTGAAATTTTATTCTCTATATTTTTTTTTGTTTATACATTTTACTAATGTATATATTTTACAATATAATAATATAATACTCGAATGATATATACTACAGACATTCAATTTTCGTAGTGATGTCTGATGGTTGAATGGCTTAAGCTTTGTCTGGCAATCCAGAGGTCTTGTGTTCGAATCTCGGACAGGCTATTTTTTTTTTCATTTTTTTTTCAATATACCGGGTGCCACAAGTAAGTGGCTCACCTTTATATTTCCTTTATTTTTTAACTTATTCATTTGAAATTTGGGGTGCACAAACTACCTGCAAAAACAGATTTTTGGACATGAAAAATGGTATGAGACCATTTCCGGTTTACCCGGAAATGACCGCAACTTTCGATTTTTAAATGGAACACCCTGTATATTTTTACATATTTGGATTCAAGACAACATTCTGAGTATATTATGAGAATTTCACGAATTTTTGAGTCGATGTTCAGTTTTTTTAAGCATTTTAAGACATTCGTCTAGAGTGCTTCGAAATACCAAAATTTGTTCTACGGCTTGTAAAGTCCAAGGGAAAAATATAATTTTTCATTTAATTTCATTAATAACCATTTACGAAGCCTCCAAAGTTGAACATATCACTTTCTTATCGAAAACTTTTTTTTTTCAAATGGGAAGGTGGTGGCTCATAGTGTTCAATAAATTATAGATTTTTTTCTGAATTCATTGATATCCATTTCAAATCTATGCTATTTGTTTTTCTATTTTATTTAATTTGGTTAAAAATAAAAAATCTACACAAAGTAGTGGCTCACTCCTATAACTTTCTTATTTTTGAACATATCAAAATGAAACTAGGAGGTCAGGGTCATACAGAAAACTGCATTTTTTGACATATGAAGTAATTTAATACCACTTCCGGTTTTGCCGGAAATAATCCTAACTTTTGATTTTCAAATGGAACACCCTGTATATTATTACAGTTTTGGATTCAGAATGAATTTTTGAACATGTGTGGTGATTTTTATAAATTTATTACTAGTTGTTATTTTTTTTTATAGCAATTATAAATTTTAATCTAGACTGCTATGAAATAAAAAAATACGTACTTTGTCATTTTAGTGTGTACAGAAAAAAATATTTATACATAGTTACTATTATTAACCATTTTGTAGGCATTTTAATGCAAGTAATTTAGTTTTTTTGAAATAACTCTTTTTTCAAATGGGACGGTGGTGGCTCCTTGTATCCATTAAATTGCCCTTTTTTTACGAATCCATTGATGTCACTATGCTTGGGTTTTTATGGACATTTATTTAAAAAAACTGTAAAAACAGATTGTACTTGTAGTATTTTAAATCCACTTTTGATTTTCAAATGGAACATCCTGTATATTATTACATTTTTGGATTCAGAATGAATTTTTGAACATGTGTGGTGATTTTATAAATTTCTGAGAAGTTGTTATTTTTTTGAAAAAATGTACTTCATTTTCTGTCAAATTTTACTATGAGAAGAAAAATTCTATTCCTCGAGAGTTGTCCAACAATTACAAATGTTTTTATATGGTCACTATTCAGAAAAAATTGGTGAAAATTGAATTTGATAAAAAAGATTTCTTTGCATAAAAAATTCCAATTAAAGTTAAATATCTTTTGAATGGAATGTAATGTCGAAAAATCATGTCTACTATTTCGAAGTGCTATTTTTTTAATTCACTTCAAAAAGAAAACCTTATAGTCTAGGTCCTCGCGTACATAAATGCAATTTATACATATCTTCGTGTAACTTCTTGTACGGCATAAGTGCGCCTAGTCTATCACTTTCTTCCTCTGCGTGAATTTTCGTAAACGCGGCGTTCCTCCTCGGCATGAAATAGACGATTTCCACACGTCGGACTGGAAAATCGGAAAATATATTTTGTCCGACAATTCAAAAATTGGTTTCTACATATTTTTATTAAGCAATCTTGAAAAAATCAGCTGGTTATCAATAAACGTTTTAAAGTTATGTTATGTTATGTTTAGGGTGGTAGACACCCTTAACGTTCCAAAATTTTTGTCGGACAGTAGAAAAAAAATAATTATTCTTAATTAATTGCGAAAAAGAAATATATAGAATATATATGTAGAATCCAATTCTCAAATTGTCCGACAAAATATATTTGCCGATTTTCCAGTCCGATGCGTGGAAATCGTCTTTTTCATAGCGAGGAAGAACGCCGTGTTTACGAAAATTTTCGCAGAGGAAAAAAGTGATAGACTAGGCGCAATTATGCCGTACAAGAAGTTATACGAGGATATGTATAAATTGCATTTATGTACGCGGGCACCTAAACTATTACTCTATGATAATTGGTTTTCGAAAAATATGAAAAAGTAGTGTGCGAGAGCGTAACGGTGAGCGAATTGGGCAGTCATAAAATGCTTTCAGGCTTAATAATTGGAACAAAATATTAGCTACTTAGTTTTTATGTTTTATATGTGAAGGCAGTTGTAATTATATACGCAATTAATTAAGAATAATTATTTTTTTGTAACGCCATATCCTAAAATGACATTTATTTGACAGCTTAAATGAATCAAAATAATGTCATTATTGACAAGAATAAAACAAGCTAAAAACGTACTCTTCGCCAATTTACTGAGCTTTTTATATAATTGTTATACATTCTATAGGATACTCTTCGCAGTTTTCTTGTAAATAATGTTAGTTTTTGGACATTCTAAATTTTGTGATACCATTTTTGTTGTGAAAAGAATTATATAAAAAAAAAATGAAAAAAAACATTCAACCTGTGTGGAATTCGAACACACGATCTTTGGATTGCAAGGCAAAACTTTAGTCACTGCACCACCACATTTGGCAAGATTTCTATTTAAGTACAAGCGACAAAAATTAAGATAATATATTTTTTTTAATTTAAATAATTAATAACTTTTTTATTTACTGATCGATTTTCTTCAAAAACAATAGGGGTTCTTCCTCTAGCTAACACTAACTTACCTCCCAAATGTCAATTTCTTTCTTAAGTTATCGTGCTTACAAGAAACGTGACGGACGGACGGACGGGCGGACGGACGGACGGACGGACGGACAGACGGACATTTTGAAAGTTGTTCAGAATTCGTTCACTAACACAATGATATGAAAATTTTTTCTCTACGTTCGATATTTACGAATTTTAGAAATGTGCCGATCAAATACAATATACTCTTCGTTTTTGCGAAGAGTATAATAAAGAAAAATGTGTGAAATAAAGAAATTTTATTTTACAGAGTGAAATAAAACTTATTGGTTTCTATGGAAACAGCAATATAATTTAGTCTATTTTTACAAAATTATATTGTTTTTTAATTTCGATGTGGCAATAAAAAAAATTTTGTATATAACTCGAGACTAAAATGTGTTTTTTTTTACTCGTGTGGTTTATAGCACTCGCCTTCGGCTCGTACTATAAGCGCCCCACGTGTAAAAAAAAACACCATTTTATCCACTTACCCTAAAAAATCATTTATTCCAATTAACCTATGTCGACAATGAAAAAATAAATATTGAAGATCAACAAAGGAGAAAAAACAGGGACACGCGCTTCTCGTCCTGGGGTCTATCAGGACATTTATTTTTTTTAAACACAAACAAAATTAAAGGACCACTATAAATTAAGGGATGCAACAGAGGAAAAACAACAGAGGATACGAAGCTAACCTACTTAAACATTCACTCACAAAATTAATAATGAAATATTCGTTTCTTAAAAAAAACCGATAATACAATCAAAAATTTGCTTATTATGGAGGCTGAGGAGAGAAAGTGTATTAAAAGGAGCCTGAATATTATAATTAATAAGATTGTTATGTAATCTGTCACTTGCTGCTTTATATTTAGAACACTGGAAGAAAATATGATCCAGGTCACCTTTAATATTACAAATATCACAATTCTCTGAGGGCAGAACATTTATTTTATGTAAATGTGCTGGATAACAGGCATGTTCAAATTTGAGGCATATTATTGTTGTGATATATTTTCTTGGATATTCATAATTTTCGTGCCAAAACTTAGATGGGAGGTCAGGATGAATATGCGTATATCTAGTAGGACTGGAATGACAGAACTCCCGCCACAGCTCTAACCATCTATTTTTAAATTTAGATTTTAAAATGTTAAAGGAGTCAGATAGACAGATTTTCTGTTCTAATGGGAATCCTGAGACGATGCTTTCCTTGGCCAAAGAGTCGACAATTTCATTATTTTTTATACCAATGTGCGCTTTTATCCATACAAAATGAACCTCTTTTCCCATACCTAAAACATTGTGTAGCAGTTTCTTTATTTTTAGAATATACGGGTTGGTTTTGATGTTGAAGAAAAAGCTGTTTGATTTTTATACAGCTATTGGTCGAAGGTATGTAGCATGCACAACCAGTACCCAAGAGAGACTTAGAAGCGTCTGAGTATATCAGCAATGGATTATCCAACTTATCCAAAATTGTATTTAAAATGTTCATACTAATATTTGGATGATCACTGTATTGTGGTGTAATTAATGACACTTTCGAAAAAAGATTAGAGTATTCAAAGTTTGAAATGTAATCATATGGATTGTCTAATAGGGGAAGAATATCGCTTGAATCTCGAAAAGCTACACAAAGAGGCGGAGAATTTTTATGTAATCAAAATTTATTTGTTAAATCAGATGTATTAAGGACAGACATATTGTGTAAAAGCGGTTGATTGTTAATATTTATTCTATGAAGGAACTTTTCAGTCAGGTAATGTTATTTAAGCGAAAGAGGCGGAACCAAAGCTTCGGCATATAAGGCATCAATTGGTGTTGATCTCATAGCTCCTAAACATATCCGTAGTGCTGTATTTTGTAAGACATTCAAGCGTTTTAAAAGAGTATTACATGCAGATCCATAAATAGTACATACATAGTCCAAAATTGATCTAATGTATGTATAGCAACTCATTCACTTTCCCTTTTTGGGTAACTATGGAGATAGAAGAAAAAGAAGAATCACCAGAATAGTATCAAGAAATATTTTATATATGCACCCAAAATAATGAATTGTACAATTTGCCTGTCAAACATTCAGTTGTACATCACATTGTCACTGAAGGGCATTTACCTTTTTCACGTCCACGTAGATTGGACAATATAAAATTTAAAATAACTCATAGAGAGTTTAATAATATGGTTGAGTTAGGTATTTGTAAGCCATCGTCTTCTTCCGTTTCATCGCCACTTCATTTAGTACCTAAAGAGTCCAATGACTGGCGTCCCTGCGGGGATTATAGACAATTGAATATGATTACTGTCCCGGATAGGTATCCTTTACCCCACCTGCATGATTTTAATTCCCGATTATATGGATGTACTATCTTCTCAAAGATCGATTTGATTAGAGCTTATCATCAAATACCAGCCGCAGAGAGTGATGTTTTCAAAACAGCAATTACTACTCCTTTTGCTTTATTCGAATTTTCTCGGATGCCTTTCGGCCTGCGAAATGCACCTTTAAAAGATTTATGGACGAAGTCCTTTCTGGTTTGCTTTTCGTATTTGTTTATTTAGACGATATCTTAGTAGCAAGTAGTTCAAATGCGCAGCATCTAGAACATTTAAAACTTGTTTTTGAATGGTTAAGCCAATATGGTATAAATATTAAACCGTCTAAGTGTGTTTTCGGGGCTAATGATTTGACCTTTTTGGGACATCATATTTCTTCACAAGGTATATTGCCCTTCCCTGAAAGAGTTGATGTCATAATTTTCAATTACCAACGACTCTTAAACAACTCCAACGTTTTATAGGTATGATTAACTTTTATCATCGTCTTGTACCCAATTTCGCTGAGATGTTGGTCCCTTTACATTCCTTCTGTACAGATTTATCACATAATGAAATTGCGAAAATTGATGAATTTCCTATTTCCTGTTTAGATAGTTTCTTAAAGGCTAAAAAAAGCTTTAGTGGATGCATTTATTTTAGCTCATCCTTGTTGTAGTGATAAAGCATTATTATCACTTACAGTTGATTGTTCGAATATCTCCGTGGGCGCAATTCTAGAGAACAAGATAGCAAAGAAGCGTTTACTCCTTTAGCATTTTTTTCGCGTAAACTCACCATGGCTGAAGCCAAGTACTCAGTTTTTGATAAAGAGGCTTTATCCTTATTTTCTGCTATTAAGCATTTTAAACATTTACTAGGAGGTCGTAAATTTACCTGTTTTACCGACCATAAACCTTTAATAAATGCTTTATTCACTGAAAACTGAAAGATCACCGAGGCAAATACGTCATCTGGAATATATTGCTAAGTTTTCTTCTGACATTAAACATATTAAAGGTTCTAAAAATATCATAGCGGATACCTTATTCCGTATTTATGACACGTCTTCTTTGACCCATGCTGTTTCACCGACTCAAATCGAAAAAACCCCTTCATTGAATGTTAATTTCGATTTGAGATTATTATATAAAGCACAAGAAAAAGACTCTGACCTTAAACACTTATTGTTCAATCAGTCTTCAAATTTTAAACATACTTTTATTTTGGAGAAAATTAAAATCCCAGATTCGACAGAATTTATTTGGTGCGATGTTTCTCTTCCGAAACTACGTCCATATGTTCCGATTATTTATAGAAGAATAGAAGAATGATACCTGATATATTTCATATATATATATATATATATATTTAAGTTTTTTACAAACATGAAATGACCCCATTATTTAAGACTAATAATTATTTTATTTCATATAGAATTTTTTTAAATAACATTAATTTCAAATAAATAAACCGCCAAATAAATCGCTTACGTATTTCGCATACACAAGCTTAACTTACGAATCGTTAAGTAACACAATTTTGCAAAATGTACTTGAAATTTACTTTATCGTTTAACAATTAATGTTAAATATTTTATCGTTATACAATTTGTTAATTAGAGATTATTTAGGTATTATGCAAATCACAACTTACTTACACACTTTTTTATTTATTATGAAAATACCTACTTTCTGTATATTGTTGCCCTAATCTGGGCACGCTAATATACTAGTTAGGAAAATACTTTAAAACATTCATTATAGGCGTCTGAAAATAAGGAGTACGCCACCTGGTGGTGTTGAGTCAAACTAATTATGGGCCTTTCTGTCATTGTTTCTTTAGTGTACGATGATACCAACGATAAGTAAATAATGATAAACTGAGATGCTAAGTTATTAAAAACATGATAGCGTTTAAAGGGGTTACACAAGATACAATTTGCTGGAGCCAACCTAGTCGGTAACCTTTGTAGATTGCAGGGACAACTCTTGAAAGTTCAGTTGGCACGACAATGTTCAAAGCATACCCTCTTTGATGTAGACAACCTTTAACCAGGCATTGAGAGGGAAAAAGCTGGTGCAAATAACCGTGGCCCGAGTAGCAATAATAATGGCTTGAATAATCACACATTGTAAGTGAAATTTTTGAAATAAGCAAATATATGCAATTTCAGTATATTTTATAAAAGTAATATATACTATTGCACCATGCACTATTATGTTTTACCTGTGAATATTTCTATTTCATATTTTACAAAATACCTTTTCATTTATTTTACTTAAAGAATTAATAAATATCTTTTATCTACTCTTATTAGGTTATATACTAATTAATGAACTGCTTTTGATCAATTAATAGTATCCATAAACAAACAGCGTGAGTTATAATGCGTGAGTTATTATAACTCACACTAGGTACAGAGCCAATCAACTTTATCTTCTTGCCAGCCTATCCAATCGACGTAACGCGCGACACACGAAGGTGGAGCCAGGGAGGTAGTGACAGATTATTCGCGTTAATATCTACAAAGATTTTCTGAAATGTCACAAAATGCTACTTTTGATTCGTTCGTGCCGAGCCGAATTTTCGAATTTCGCTGTGCAATTTACGATCAGGTTTATCTGGAAGACTTCCTCTTTACGTCGCGACATCGTAAGGCCGTCCCAATGGTGTTTTTCGAAAAATATAAACGTGTCAAGATTGCATGTTTTTTGCAATTTTTTCGGCTCCGAAATGTAAGCTGTTTTTTGCTATTTTTCGCAGATATCTCCGAAACGGTGGGAGTTAGCTCGAAATAAAAGACAAGGTCAAACGAGTATTTTCCACTACGAATCTTCTGCTTCTATAGGAATTTTGATTTTTTTTTTCGTTTCGGAGATAACTACTGAAATGCTGGCCATGTACGGCAAAAAATCGCAAATTTAGAGTTTCTACACTTGGCAACTTTTTAATCTTGGCTCCTACGCCAAAAGACTACTCTAGTTAACTTAAATAGAGTTAAATTTGATATTTATTTTTTGAATTCCGACAAAAATGAAGGAATTAGAGGGGGCGGGATTTGGGACTTTTTTTTTCGGTAAATTTTCTCCATTTTGCCACCGTAATTAATCGGTAATTAACTGAAATCGATCTCATATACGATGTTCACTTAATATCATGTACTACTTTGACGCTCCATTAATCTTGGCCCTTCGAAACAAAGGTTTCTGAGAAAAATTACTTTTTTAAGATTTGCATACGCTCTATAGGAAAACGTGTAATTTCTTACATTTCCTCGAATATCTCGATAACTATCGTTTTTTTCGAAAAATTTGTAGATAGCTTATATAAAGAGAATTTATTGAGCTTTCCAACGCTTTTTAAATTTTTTCTCTAACAAAAAACAAGACTTTTGACCGAATATGCGCTCCGGGCTATTGCAGTTTGCGGGAGAAGTTTTACATTTTTCACCGCGTAATATTAATCTACAAAGTTGATTTTTTGTCTACAAGCAGTTTGTGCACTATTTCGATTAAAAATCACATTCTACCTCCGCTCAAAGGTGGCTAAATCTGTGAAGACAACGAATATAAAAGGGTGAACAAAAATTAAATTTTGCAGTTAATTTTATTAATAAACAAACTCAGTAATTTAAACAAAATTTTCTCAATTTAATATTTATTGTTATAATCGTAGATAAAGTATAGTATTCAACTTGCGGTAATGGTAATAACTCACTTGATGAATTACAGCACTCGCCTACGGCTTTCATCTGCGTGAGTTATTACCTACATTACGCTCGTTGAATAATATACTATTTCAGTTATATTCAATGTACCACTAATTTCATGGGTATTTGATCTGACACTTGTTTGTAAACATAGAGCATACACATTTATTAAGTTTTGTGTTGAATATGGATTGTACCACACAAAATAATATGTCCTGCATTTAAAACATATTCCCTTTCATACACACACTTAGAATTTTTACATTTTTAGTGCTTCCCAAATGTTCCATACATTGCAATATGCTTAACCTAAATGTCACTCTGTTTGCTGAAAAAAAGTGATGACAATTTTATTGCTATTAACAAAAGTAATTAACTTGTCTGTACGAGATAAGACTTTAAAAGGACCGTCATACAGTGGAGTAAAGGTACGCTTATAACGTTCTTTACGAACGAAAAGAAAGTCACATTTGGAAATCTCAGGATTAACAAAAGTTTTATAATTAACATGAGGTACTGGAGAAAAAAACTTTAAATTGTTAAAGTAATTTCGTAACTTGTCAATGAATAGAGGCATGCTCGGAGTATCATATGATTTAATGAAAAATTCCCCAGGTAACCGTAGAGTTTGACCGTAAACCAGTTCAGCAGGTGAAATATATATATATATATATATATATATATATATATATATATATGGTAAAATTGTAGCCTTGAAAAAGAAAATAAACATTTTCGAAAGCTCGGCATAGTAAATAAGAGTTTTACTTCATCGCCCACTTGTCCGAAGCCCTACTAAATTTAGATTGTTCTTTAACTAGTCGGACGTGACTATCCTTCATTATTTTTACAGGAATGGGGTTTTACCAAGTTATTAGTGAACAATTCGGTAACGAAACTATGGTAAAATTAAAAAATTTGGCGAATTTACACTATAACCTCAACTTACTAGTAAGTTAACAATTATAATATTATAATTAAATTTTACTAATTTTCATTATCTAATTGTAGCCTTGAAAAAGAAAATAAACATTTTCGAAAGCTCGGCATAGTAAATAAGAGTTTTACTTCATCGCCCACTTGTCCGAAGCCCTACTAAATTTAGATTGTTCTTTAACTAGTCGGACGTGACTATCCTTCATTATTTTTACAGGAATGGGGTTTTTACCGAGTTATTAGTGAACAATTCGGTAACGAAACTATGGTAAAATTAAAAAATTTGGCGAATTTACACTATAACCTCAACTTACTAGTAAGTTAACAATTATAATATTATAATTAAATTTTACTAATTTTCATTATCTAATTGTAGCCTTGAAAAAGAAAATAAACATTTTCGAAAGCTCGGCATAGTAAATAAGAGTTTTACTTCATCGCCCACTTGTCCGAAGCCCTACTAAATTTAGATTGTTCTTTAACTAGTCGGACGTGACTATCCTTCATTATTTTTACAGGAATGGGGTTTTACCAAGTTATTAGTGAACAATTCGGTAACGAAACTATGGTAAAATTAAAAAATTTGGCGAATTTACACTATAACCTCAACTTACTAGTAAGTTAACAATTATAATATTATAATTAAATTTTACTAATTTTCATTATCTAATTGTAGCCTTGAAAAAGAAAATAAACATTTTCGAAAGCTCGGCATAGTAAATAAGAGTTTTACTTCATCGCCCACTTGTCCGAAGCCCTACTAAATTTAGATTGTTCTTTAACTAGTCGGACGTGACTATCCTTCATTATTTTTACAGGAATGGGGTTTTACCAAGTTATTAGTGAACAATTCGGTAACGAAACTATGGTAAAATTAAAAAATTTGGCGAATTTACACTATAACCTCAACTTACTAGTAAGTTAACAATTATAATATTATAATTAAATTTTAATAATTTTCATTATCTAATTGTAGCCTTGAAAAAGAAAATAAACATTTTCGAAAGCTCGGCATAGTAAATAAGAGTTTTACTTCATCGCCCACTTGTCCGAAGCCTTACTAAATTTAGATTGTTCTTTAACTAGTCGGACGTGACTATCCTTCATTATTTTTACAGGAATGGGGTTTTACCAAGTTATTAGTGAACAATTCGGTAACGAAACTATGGTTAAAATTAAAAAATTTGGCGAATTTACACTATAACCTCAACTTACTAGTAAGTTAACAATTATAATATTATAATTAAATTTTACTAATTTTCATTATCTAATTGTAGCCTTGAAAAAGAAAATAAACATTTTCGAAAGCTCGGCATAGTAAATAAGAGTTTTACTTCATCGCCCACTTGTCCGAAGCCCTACTAAATTTAGATTGTTCTTTAACTAGTCGGACGTGACTATCCTTCATTATTTTTACAGGAATGGGGTTTTACCAAGTTATTAGTGAACAATTCGGTAACGAAACTATGGGTAAAATTAAAAAATTTGGCGAATTTACACTATAACCTCAACTTACTAGTAAGTTAACAATTATAATATTATAATTAAATTTTACTAATTTTCATTATCTAATTGTAGCCTTGAAAAAGAAAATAAACATTTTCGAAAGCTCGACATAGTAAATAAGAGTTTTACTTCATCGCCCACTTGTCCGAAGCCCTACTAAATTTAGATTGTTCTTTAACTAGTCGGACGTGACTATCCTTCATTATTTTTACAGGAATGGGGTTTTACCAAGTTATTAGTGAACAATTCGGTAACGAAACTATGGTAAAATTAAAAAATTTGGCGAATTTACACTATAACCTCAACTTACTAGTAAGTTAACAATTATAATATTATAATTAAATTTTACTAATTTTCATTATCTAATTGTAGCCTTGAAAAAGAAAATAAACATTTTCGAAAGCTCGGCATAGTAAATAAGAGTTTTACTTCATCGCCCACTTGTCCGAAGCCCTACTAAATTTAGATTGTTCTTTAACTAGTCGGACGTGACTATCCTTCATTATTTTTACAGGAATGGGGTTTTACCAAGTTATTAGTGAACAATTCGGTAACGAAACTATGGTAAAATTAAAAAATTTGACGAATTTACACTATAACCTCAACTTACTAGTAAGTTAACAATTATAATATTATAATTAAATTTTACTAATTTTCATTATCTAATTGTAGCCTTGAAAAAGAAAATAAACATTTTCGAAAGCTCGACATAGTAAATAAGAGTTTTACTTCATCGCCCACTTGTCCGAAGCCCTACTAAATTTAGATTGTTCTTTAACTAGTCGGACGTGACTATCCTTCATTATTTTTACAGGAATGGGGTTTTACCAAGTTATTAGTGAACAATTCGGTAACGAAACTATGGTAAAATTAAAAAATTTGGCGAATTTACACTATAACCTCAACTTACTAGTAAGTTAACAATTATAATATTATAATTAAATTTTACTAATTTTCATTATCTAATTGTAGCCTTGAAAAAGAAAATAAACATTTTCGAAAGCTCGGCATAGTAAATAAGAGTTTTACTTCATCGCCCACTTGTCCGAAGCCCTACTAAATTTAGATTGTTCTTTAACTAGTCGGACGTGACTATCCTTCATTATTTTTACAGGAATGGGGTTTTACCAAGTTATTAGTGAACAATTCGGTAACGAAACTATGGTAAAATTAAAAAACTTGGCGAATTTACACTATAACCTCAACTTACTAGTAAGTTAACAATTATAATATTATAATTAAATTTTACTAATTTTCATTATCTAATTGTAGCCTTGAAAAAGAAAATAAACATTTTCGAAAGCTCGGCATAGTAAATAAGAGTTTTACTTCATCGCCCACTTGTCCGAAGCCCTACTAAATTTAGATTGTTCTTTAACTAGTCGGACGTGACTATCCTTCATTATTTTTACAGGAATGGGGTTTTACCAAGTTATTAGTGAACAATTCGGTAACGAAACTATGGTAAAATTAAAAAATTTGGCGAATTTACACTATAACCTCAACTTACTAGTAAGTTAACAATTATAATATTATAATTAAATTTTACTAATTTTCATTATCTAATTGTAGCCTTGAAAAAGAAAATAAACATTTTCGAAAGCTCGGCATAGTAAATAAGAGTTTTACTTCATCGCCCACTTGTCCGAAGCCCTTCTAAATTTAGATTGTTCTTTAACTAGTCGGACGTGACTATCCTTCATTATTTTTACAGGAATGGGGTTTTACCAAGTTATTAGTGAACAATTCGGTAACGAAACTATGGTAAAATTAAAAAATTTGGCGAATTTACACTATAACCTCAACTTACTAGTAAGTTAACAATTATAATATTATAATTAAATTTTACTAATTTTCATTATCTAATTGTAGCCTTGAAAAAGAAAATAAACATTTTCGAAAGCTCGACATAGTAAATAAGAGTTTTACTTCATCGCCCACTTGTCCGAAGCCCTACTAAATTTAGATTGTTCTTTAACTAGTCGGACGTGACTATCCTTCATTATTTTTACAGGAATGGGGTTTTACCAAGTTATTAGTGAACAATTCGGTAACGAAACTATGGTAAAATTAAAAAATTTGGCGAATTTACACTATAACCTCAACTTACTAGTAAGTTAACAATTATAATATTATAATTAAATTTTACTAATTTTCATTATCTAATTGTAGCCTTGAAAAAGAAAATAAACATTTTCGAAAGCTCGGCATAGTAAATAAGAGTTTTACTTCATCGCCCACTTGTCCGAAGCCCTACTAAATTTAGATTGTTCTTTAACTAGTCGGACGTGACTATCCTTCATTATTTTTACAGGAATGGGGTTTTACCAAGTTATTAGTGAACAATTCGGTAACGAAACTATGGTAAAATTAAAAAATTTGGCGAATTTACACTATAACCTCAAATTACTAGTAAGTTAACAATTATAATATTATAATTAAATTTTACTAATTTTCATTATCTAATTGTAGCCTTGAAAAAGAAAATAAACATTTTCGAAAGCTCGGCATAGTAAATAAGAGTTTTACTTCATCGCCCACTTGTCCGAAGCCCTACTAAATTTAGATTGTTCTTTAACTAGTCGGACGTGACTATCCTTCATTATTTTTACAGGAATGGGGTTTTACCAAGTTATTAGTGAACAATTCGGTAACGAAACTATGGTAAAATTAAAAAATTTGGCGAATTTACACTATAACCTCAACTTACTAGTAAGTTAACAATTATAATATTATAATTAAATTTTACTAATTTTCATTATCTAATTGTAGCCTTGAAAAAGAAAATAAACATTTTCGAAAGCTCGGCATAGTAAATAAGAGTTTTACTTCATCGCCCACTTGTCCGAAGCCCTACTAAATTTAGATTGTTCTTTAACTAGTCGGACGTGACTATCCTTCATTATATATATATATATATATATATATATATATATATATATATATATATATATATATATATATATATATATATATATATATATATATATATATATATATATATATATATAATGAAGGATAGTCACGTCCGACTAGTTAAAGAACAATCTATATATATATATATATATATATATATATATATATATATATATTACTTTTGTTAATAGCAATAAAATTGTCATCACTTTTTTTCAGCAAACATGAGTGACATTTAGGTTAAGCATATTGCAATGTATGGAACATTTCGGAAGCACTAAAAATGTAAAAATTCTAAGTGTGTGTATGAAGGGGAATATGTTTTAAATGCAGGACATATTATTTTGTGTGGTACAATCCATATTCAACACAAAACTTAATAAATGTGTATGCTCTATGTTTACAAACAAGTGCCAGATCAAATACCCATGAAATTAGTGGTACATTGAATATAACTGAAATAGTATATTATTCAACGAGCGTAATGTAGGTAATAACTCACGCAGATGAAAGCCGTAGGCGAGTGCTGTAATTCATCAAGTGAGTTATTACCATTACCGCAAGTTGAATACTATACTTTATCTACGATTATAACAATAAATATTAAATTGAGAAAATTTTGTTTAAATTACTGAGTTTGTTTATTAATAAAATTAACTGCAAAATTTAATTTTTGTTCACCCTTTTATATTCGTTGTCTTCACAGATTTAGCCACCTTTGAGCGGAGGTAGAATGTGATTTTTAATCGAAATAGTGCACAAACTGCTTGTAGACAAAAAATCAACTTTGTAGATTAATATTACGCGGTGAAAAATGTAAAACTTCTCCGCAAACTGCAATAGCCCGGAGCTCATATTCGGTCAAAAGTCTTGTTTTTTGTTAGAGAAAAAATTTAAAAAGCGTTGGAAAGCTCAATAAATTCTCTTTATATAAGCTATCTACAAATTTTTCGAAAAAAACGATAGTTATCGAGATATTCGAGGAAATGTAAGAAATTACACGTTTTCCTATAGAGCGTATGCAAATCTTAAAAAAGCAATTTTTCTCAGAAACCTTTGTTTCGAAGGGCCAAGATTAATGGAGCGTCAAAGTAGTACATGATATTAAGTGAACATCGTATATGAGATCGATTTCAGTTAATTACCGATTAATTACGGTGACAAAATGGAGAAAATTTACCGAAAAAAAAAAGTCCCAAATCCCGCCCCCTCTAATTCCTTCATTTTTGTCGGAATTCAAAAAATAAATATCAAATTTAACTCTATTTAAGTTAACTAGAGTAGTCTTTTGGCGTAGGAGCCAAGATTAAAAAGTTGCCAAGTGTAGAAACTCTAAATTTGCGATTTTTTGCCGTACATGGCCAGCATTTCAGTAGTTATCTCCGAAACGAAAAAAAAAAATCAAAATTCCTATGGAAGCAGAAGATTCGTAGTGGAAAATACTCGTTTGACCTTATCTTTTATTTCGAGCTAACTACCACCGTTTCGGAGATATCTGCGAAAAATAGCAAAAAACAGCTTACATTTCGGAGCCGAAAAAATTGCAAAAACATGCAATCTTGACACGTTCATATTTTTCGAAAAACACCATTGGGACGGCCTTACGATGTCGCGACGTAAAGAGGAAGTCTTCCAGATAAACCTGATCGTAAATTGCACAGCGAAATTCGAAAATTCGGCTCGGCACGAACGAATCAAAAGTAGCATTTTGTGACATTTCAGAAAATCTTTGTAGATATTAACGCGAATAATCTGTCACTACCTCCCTGGCTCCACCTTCGTGTGTCGCGCGTTACGTCGATTGGATAGGCTAGGCAAGAAGATAAAGTTGATTGGCTCTGTACCTAGTGTGAGTTATAATAACTCACGCATTATAACTCACGCTGTTTGTTTATGGATACTATTAATTGATCAAAAGCAGTTCATTAATTAGTATATAACCTAATAAGAGTAGATAAAAGATATTTATTAATTCTTTAAGTAAAATAAATGAAAAGGTTTTTTGTAAAATATGAAATAGAAATATTCAGGGGTAAAACATAATAGTGCAATAGTATATATTACTTTTATAAATATACTGAAATTGCATATATTTGCTTATTTCAAAAATTTCACTTACAATGTGTGATTATTCAAGCCATTATAATTGCTACTCGGGCCACGGTTATTTGCACCAGCTTTTTCCCTCTCAATGCCTGGTTAAAGGTGTCTACATCAAAGAGGGTATGCTTTGAACATTGTCGTGCCAACTGAACTTTCAAGAGTTGTCCCTGCAATCTACAAAGGATACCGACTAGGTTGGCTCCAGCAAATTGTATCTTGTGTAACCCCTTTAAACGCTATCATGTTTTTAATAACTTAGCATCTCAGTTTATCATTATTTACTTATCGTTGGTATCATCGTACACTAAAGAGACAATGACAGAAAGGCCCATAATTAGTTTGACTCAAAACCACCAGGTGGCGTACTCCTTATTTTCAGACGCCTATAATGAATGTTTTAAAGTATTTTCCTAACTAGTATATTAGCGTGCCCAGATTAGGGCAACAATATACAGAAAGTAGGTATTTTCATAATAAATAAAAAAGTGTGTAAGTAAGTTGTGATTTGCATAATACCTAAATAATCTCTAATTAACAAATTGTATAACCATAAAATATTTAACATTAATTGTTAAACGATAAAGTAAATTTCAAGTACATTTTGCAAAATTGTGTTACTTAACGATTCGTAAGTTAAGCTTGTGTATGCGAAATACGTAAGCGATTTATTTGGCGGTTTATTTATTTGAAATTAATGTTATTTAAAAAAATTCTATATGAAATAAAATAATTATTAGTCTTAAATAATGGGGTCATTTCATGTTTGTAAAAAACTTAAAAATACCTACTAATTTGAACAGTAAAATATACGAGGATAACGCAATAGCAATTAAAATCACTCTGATATTTGTTAATTATAAATCCACACAAACTATACTACTCATTTTATATTTTATTAATGCGTGACGTCAATGGTTTAGAGGTAATTTTATTGTTGTTATATTTCTGCTCTGTCAATACCAAATGTAATACTAATGTTTTGACTTCTATTGTTTTCCAGTTTGCAAATGAATGTTAGGAAGAGCGAAGAGGCGCATATTTTCGGCCACAACTTTGTTGTTTTTAATGTTAGAGGAAAAATAAAAAAAGCGTCGGAAATCTCGATCAATTTTCTTTAGAATTGGTGTCTACAAATATTTTGAAAAAACTGATAAGTAGAAAGATTCTTGCATGGGAAAATGGAAGAAATTTCACGTTTTCCTAGAAAATGCATGTGAATCTTAAAAAAATCATTTTTTCCAGAAACTTCTGCTTTGAAGGGTCGAGATTAATGGAGCGCCTAGGTAATACATGATATTAAGAGTACATCGTAATTGAGATTAATTTCAGTTAATTACCGATTAATTACGGTGACAAAATGGCGAAATTTTACCCAAATTTTACTCTATTTAAATTCATTATAGTCTAGGAAATAGCGTGCGAATTCGACGACGAGTGGTTACCGTCTGCCAGTCGGTAATCGAAGAGACCACATAAATACAATTTTTTTTTCTCTCTGAAACTTTTTGGTATGGTGAGGGGATAGGTAGGGGGGGACATTTATTTTTAAATCGAATAATTATCGATATTTGTCCGCATAAGTAGTTAGTATATGTACTTCACATACCCCAATTACGCTGGCAGACGAAACTTCCGAACGGCGCGCGCGCTAACCGGAAAAAGAAACTATTTTTTTTTCTTTTGTAATTGTTGAACAACTCTCGAAGAATAGAATTTTTCTTCTCATAGCAAAATCTGACAGACAATGAAGTACTTATAGCCATTTTTCGAAGACCCCTTTTTTTTCAAAAAATTTAATCTATCGAAAAATAATGCAGATATCGATCTGAAATTTTTACCAGATATTCCCTCCTATGTACTTTAGTAAAATTTCAAATTTTTTTCTAAAATTTTGCTGAAATTGAAATTTATCTTAAAAATTTCCGTCTTTTTGAATTTACTTCTGACCTAATAAAGCCATCTTAACGTTCGGGGCTTATTATAGGTTTTTATAATACTTATAACTTTCCCATTTGAACTTTCCTCTCAGATTATTAGCCTTCTATTTAAACGCGAAAAAAACTTTACTTCAACATCGCTGTTGGTTCTTTCTTTAATGGAAAACCTGTTCACATCATTCATCAGTTCTATCCAACAGTTCCAATTGGGTATAAAATAGTGGAATCACCTCTAAATATTATTTACTTCCCCGTGAGCGTTAAAACCATTAACAACATCACAGTTAAAGTGATTTATCAAGAAGGACATCTTGTCAATTTTCAAAAAGAAACGATAACTGTTAGACTACATCTTAGAAAATCAATTCGATAATAAAATGGTGTTGATATTTAATTCAAGGTCCTCCATTTATACACATAAACCACACTATAAAAGGATACGTAGGAAAAAAGTCAACAGTTCTAAAAACACTCTCAACAGAATAACATCAGCAAATTGACGGTTCTTAAAATCACTTGGATTCGAAGTATTAGTATAATGAAATTACTGAATATAACCGAACAATCCATAATTGACAACTCCGTAGTAGAATATCAGTATAATTCATATCAACCTAATATATCTGGAACTCTAGATTATAATGAACAAGAATTACCATTCAAGATTTAGATACCTATAGTGCACCATGTCATAGCTATTTTTACATCGAAGGAAAATTAACAAAAGAGGATGAAACTTTAGCTACCAACTTAGAGTTTATCAATAACGGTGTTGCGTTTTTATTTCGAGAAATTAGATATGAGTTAAACGGAATAGTAATAGATTCCGTGAGAATGTTGGCTTAGTTTCAACTCTATTTAATTATCTATTACTGAATCAAAATGAAAGTGTTTGTATGGAAAATGCTGGATGGTTCCCAATACAGAAAAAAAGTAAAAAACCTAAAATTTTGGTAGGTGCAAGTGAAAATTTCAACGTCTGCATTCCATTAAAATTTTTGGTTGGTTTCTTTGAAAATTTTCAGAAAATAATCATTAACATGCGACAAGAATTAGTACTAGTACGTAATAGCAATAATTCTGACTGCATTACAAATACTATGTGAATAAAGATGGTGTTGCTATAGATGAAAAGCCGAAAATCACTATTTCTAAATTATTTTGGAGAGTCCCACATGTTACCGTGGGTATTTCAGAACAGCTTCGAATAAATAAAATTATAAGTAGGAATTTGGATCTTCTTATAACATTTAGAAGCAGGGAATTGATTGAATATCCATCTTTACCCGCCTCAAGCAGACATACGTGGCCTGTCAAGACATCTACTAAAGTTGAAACTCCTAGGCATGTAATAATAGCATTCCAAAAAGATAAGAAAGGAAATATTAAAGCTGATATGAGTAAATTTGTTGATTGTGATCTTAGAAGCATTAGAATTTTCTTGAATTCTGAAAGATATCCATATAATGGCTTATATCTTGACTTCAAAAATAACAAATTTGCAACTCTCTATCAAATGTTTGCTGATTTTCAAGAATCCTATTACCCCCACCAAATAAATCAACACATTTTCAATCCCACTGAATTCAAAGATTTTGCACCAATAGCTCATATTAATTGTTCTCGTCAAAAAGAAGCTTTACAAACAGGACCGGTGGTTATGAGAATAGAATTTGAGACTGATACCCCTACGGATACTAATGCATATTGTCTCATTCTGCGCGAGAAGCATTTCACCTATAATAATCCTCTAACAAAAATCGTTCGTCAGCAGTAAAATGCGCATGACATATTTTTTCATATACTAAAAAACTGCAAACATGCCCACTTTGTAATGATATTACTATGACCTACTGTTGTTTTTCAAATGTAAAACATATAGAAACATAAAGATCATATGTTCAACTATAAATAAATAACGCTTAATGACTTTAAGGAGAACTTTTGTTTTTTATGAAATTGGTGGGCGAAAATTATATAGCTTATCTACCCTTGTCCTTTAAAAAGATCTCGCTCGAGTGCATTTTTTGAACAACTTCTAAGTTTAGAATTCAAATCTATATAAGTTTTTAACCAAGCAGATTGTGAAAATTCAATGACTCTATGCATTGTTTGAAATTTATGTAATGAATTATATATTTATGTTTATCATGTAAGTTTAATAATAATATTAATTTTGAATTTTTAGAGTCTGGAGATATAATATTTTCTGGGCAGAATGTATATATATATATATATATATATATATATATATATATATATATATATATATATATATATATATATATATATATATATATATATATATATATATATATATATATATATATATATATATATATATATATATATATATATATATATATATATATATATATATATATATATATATATATATATATATATATATATATATATATATATATATATATATATATATATATATATATATACATTCTGCCCAGAAAATATTATATCTCCAGACTCTAAAAATTCAAAATTAATATTATTATTAAACTTACATGATAAACATAAATATATAATTCATTACATAAATTTCAAACAATGCATAGAGTCATTGAATTTTCACAATCTGCTTGGTTAAAAACTTATATAGATTTGAATTCTAAACTTAGAAGTTGTTCAAAAAATGCACTCGAGCGAGATCTTTTTAAAGGACAAGGGTAGATAAGCTATATAATTTTCGCCCACCAATTTCATAAAAAACAAAAGTTCTCCTTAAAGTCATTAAGCGTTATTTATTTATAGTTGAACATATGATCTTTATGTTTCTATATGTTTTACATTTGAAAAACAACAGTAGGTCATAGTAATATCATTACAAAGTGGGCATGTTTGCAGTTTTTTAGTAATTTTTGACCTTTTTCCGAACTTTTAATGTATATTTCAGTTAGATGCGTTCAATGAAACAAGATAAACTATACCTCATTTCATTGTTGAGCATTTAAGCTTTTAAATAATGGTTAATTTATATTGTTTTATCGAGCGCTTCAATGTATAAAAAACAAAATCGTTTCCGCGGGAGTCGTAGTAGTGTCGACGTTGCGTGCGATTTTAAACGTCAGCGCTCAAAACCACATATTGTGCTATGTATTGAATAAAAATATGTCTATCCATGACCATCGTATAATCATTGCATACTACATTTAACAATTGTCAAATAATGATAGTCATTATTCCAACCAAACGTATAATGAACATAATCTGATTCTAACACATATTTAACCAACCAGGAACTAGTTGTTTTCATTCTAACGCACCTTTGACCAATCACGAACTAGCAATTTTCATAAGGAAACGGCGAATCCATTTTTCCATGTTTTCGTGCATATTTTCGTGTTTGACGTTTAACACGTCAACGTTTTACTGTAAATGAATTTTATTTTTTCAGTTTTAAACGACTAAAACAGTTAAAATATGCGATAGTCGTGGATAAATTATAGTATTCAGTTCGAGTATAATGGCTATTACACATTCGGATGATTTACGACACGCCTTCGTCTCGTGCCGCAAACATCACCCCCTCGAGTAATAGCCATCATTATGCGCTCACTAAATAATCTACTATTCCAACGAACAGTTTTTTATTACTCGTTAAGACATATACTACTCGGAAAATATAATGACATACAACATGGCCGATGGGCGGAAAAAGGCCCTTATCTACCTTTGTCCTTTTTTAATAATACAATATTTGGCAAAACTATGGAAAATGTAGACAATAGAAATGATGTGAGGCTAGTATCGCATTGGACAAATAGTATATGCAGTGTTGGTGCTGAAGGATTAATTGCAAAACCAAATTTCAAATCCTGTACAGTGTTTTCGGAAAATTTAGTAGCAGTGCAAATGTCTTTATTAAAAATATTATACGATAAGCCGCTCTATGTAGGTTTTACCATTTTAGATATATCTAAAACTATAATTTATGACTTTTTTTTATAATTTCATAAAAAAGAAATATGATGACAAAGCTTTTCTATGCTACACCGATACCGACTATTTAATTCTAGAGATTTACACTGATAACGTTTACGATGAAATTAAGAAATATATAGATCTATTCGACACATCAAATTTTCTTATTCCAAATATACACAACATTCCAAAAACGGAATCAGTTGTAAGCAAAATGAAAAACGAATATGCAGGTGTACCAATAGATAACTTCTTTGGCACTGGAGCAAAAGCTTACTGTGTTCGAGCAAATGGTGACGTCACAAAGAAAGCTAGATGAAAGGTGTCTCAAAAAGTGTTATAAAAAAATCAATTACATTTGATCGATTACAAACAAATTGTTGTGGATGGTGGATTAATATTTCGAAAAATGTATGTATTTTCATCACACCTGCATACTCTATAAACCGAACTAAAAAATAAGGTTGCACTCTCAGCACACGATGACAAGCGATATGTTGTGCACCGGAGTACAAAAACTTTGGCGTGGGGGCATTACTCTAGCAATGGACTTTTATTTATTGTAAATAATATGAATAACATAACTAACTTTGTCTAATAGAACACTATTATAAAAATTTTGTGTTTTTTTAATCGTCTAATCCTATCTTATTACAGTTAAATCGTGGTTATATGAATTGAAAGTGGATGTGTGTACAATATAATGAAACAGCATTAATACTCTGATTGTGTTTTTTATTAGATTTTGTGTATTCATTCATAAACTATTAGAAACAGTGTTTTGGGCTGAGTGATAATCGGTGGCAGGAGACGATCTTTATATTTTCTTGTCGAAAAGGAGTTCCAAATTTCACAGGACCAAAATTACAGTCAACAAATAAAGCACTTTTTAAATGTAAGACTTTTCTAACCAAGACACAATCAAAACAGCACAGCAATTGTAATATTACATGGCTCAGATGTATCCCTGGTATTACATTTATAAATTCTATAATTTGTATATTATATTTCCGATGGTTGAATACATTAAAAACATTGCGGTAGCTTGAGGATGGATGCCAATAAGTTTTGTCACATTTCTCGCTAAATTCGTTGTTGAAATAAAATATGTCCATACCTCCAGCAGTGTTAGTAAATTTTAATAGCAAACATATAAAACTGCCAGCTATTACCCAACGTTGACCTGGTAAGTTTCTCAAAATTTCATATTCTTCAGGGAAGTGTTATTTAATTATTTGCACCAATTTATAATTCCAAGTGCAACACTGCAGGACTCCTGAACATATCAGATATACACACTACACTCATTTCAGCTATTAAGTTTAATTTGGGTTATATAAATTTTATTAAGCTACTGCCATTCACAAGCTTAGGTTTCCTTTTATAGTTGTATATTATGTTTAGCTTGCTTAAGTGGAGGAATAATTTTGCTGAACTTGCAATAACATTTTATATCTAGACTGTAAAGTGTCAACTATGCAAATGCTGATATGGTAATTGAAAATATAAATGCTGACTGAGTGGATAGATAATACAATGATAACATTATTCTGATTGTAAAGTGTTAACTATGCAAATGCTGCTATGGTAATTGGAAATAGACAGATAAATCAAGTACATGCCATGATAAAAATTTTCTTTGTATAGACATTTAGGAGATAGGTGGGGTTTACAGTTAGGTGGGAATTTCATTATAAAACTCCAGCATTAATTTAACTCTTTAGTTACTACCAATTTAATTCGGGATGAAATAAACAGTAAATTTCAAAATGTGGATGGCGTATGTGAAATAAATCGAAATTGTTGATTTACAAAGTGGTGTGAATCATTTAAGACAATTATTTTCAAATTTGAGATTAGATGTGGGACACGAAGCGGTTTATGGAATGGGTAAATTTTATACAGATGAAGAATGTAACGAGTTAGCCAAGAAGTATGATGAAGGTCTTCAAAAATGTGACGAATTTCTGGATGAATAGATCTGTCAGCACTGTTTTGTACAATCTTTGATGAATTTGAATCTGTGTGCATATTTGGATCGGATAAAACAATTTTTAAAGCCGGATCTTGCTTGCTTATAATGGGGATTCTGACAGTGACAGTGGTGAAGATGTGTAGCTAAATTGAGTACATGCAGTACATGGAATGATAAAATTGTTTTCTTTGTATAGATATTTAGGGAATTTCCTTAGAAAACTCGGGCATTTATTTAACACTTTAGTGACTATCAATTTAGTTCGGGAAGAAATAAATAGTACATTTCTAGATGTTGGCGTACTTGGAAGAAGAAATAAAAATTGTTGATTTAGAAAGTGGTGTGATTTATTTAAGACACAAATTTTCAAATATGAAATACGAAGTAGTTTATGGAATGGATAAATTCTACCAAGAGGATGAGTGTAACGATCTAGCCATGAGATATGATCAAGCATTTAGAAAATGTGATAACTTTTTGGATAAAGCGATCTGTCAGCACTGCTTTGTGCAATCTTTGATATATTTGAATCTATGCGCGTATTTGGATCGGATAAAACAATGTTTGGAGCCGGATCTTGCCAGCAAGGTCATTGCTTGTAACGGAGATTCTGACTGATAGTAGTGAAGATGTGTAGCTAAATTGGAATTGTATTTGTCAGTAGTTGTGTCTTGTTACAAATTTTTTTTAAATAAAAACAATAGAAATTCATTTACAGTTTTTTTATTATTTTACTCATGACATAAAATTTTCATACAGATAATATATATTAGAAAGTGCCACATACAATTAGCATTTAAATGATAAAAACATTTTGCACTAGATTTTCTTAAAGATGGCTGCGCCACAAATTCTATAACGGGTTGTGAAGAGAACTGTCTGATGTAGTTCGCCTTTTCTCCTCCTTTTACGTAAGCTCAATCATCAGATGTGATCAAATTATCAATAATCTTTCCAAACATGTGTAGTAGTGTAAAGCCATCAGACCAATTAATGCAGTGATAATTTCCTGTTAACCAGCACGCTTGTTTTTGTAAGTCTGGAGAAAGCATCTTAAATGGGTAAGGTGGCTTAAATATATAGTGACACGTTTTCATTCAATCATATCCTGCCAGCTCCTTAACAATAAACATATTGTTTTCGATTCGAAATCCTTGAACATCGATAATAATTTTCATACCTTTAAACGTTGTAGTTCTTTTAGCACCTTCTCTTTTATACATTATAATTCAATCAATATATATATATATATATATATATATATATATATATATATATATATATATATCAGTGGCAGCTGGTGAAATTTCAATATTTTTTTTCTCGTCTACGGCGCATAAAAAAAAATAATTTTTTTTAACATAAATCGTATTTTTTTAAAAATGCGGAAATTTTTATAGTGACTTTTTGTCCAAAAATTAAAATTTTGGTAATTTGTTGTATAGCTAATCCCATCCGGGGACACCTTGTACTACTGTTACAATATGGCTTAAGTAAGGAAAAACTAGATGTAAAAAAAAGCCAATCTAAAATAAATAATTTTTATATTCATAAAATACATATATCATAATAATATATTAATCAAAGTCATACAAGAAGGATACGTTCATTTATATAATGAGTTAATCAAAAATAAACCAACTGCCAAATTAATAAAGGAACTAAATGCCAAATTGCACATTCTCTAAACTATATAGTTTGTTTATTACAAGCAAACTTTTGGTTAACAGAAAACATAGAAGATAAAATAGCTGAAGAAAAATAACATAAATAGAAAAAGTTAGCTGATTGCAAGCTATGTAATAAGGTAAAAAAAATAAAGAAAAGCCTGACAGTATACATGAATCATTTTCATTCCGCTATGAATTACGAAGAAATAAACATTAGCATGATTAGGTACTATAGAGACAAGAAAAGTGTATAAGTTTTTGGTAAAACAGAACAGCTTTATCTTACATTAAAAGAAGTTTCAGGGAAAAAGGTAGACATTAAAGCTTAATGAAGTTTGTTCCAAATGATGCTCGGACTTTTACAACATTTAAAAACTGTGGATTTTGAGGGTGATGTTGAAGGCTACAGTAACACTATTGATTTTGATATAGATGTAAACGAACAGTAGAAACGAAAATCGCAGGCATATTAATGAGAAGTACGACACTTTGCATTTTCTAAGTATCTATACACCTACATACACAAAATATACTATTTTTGACAGTCGAGTTATTATTATATTATCTATATATTAAACACAGGTAATTTATAGTTTTATTACTTATTTACTCTAGTGACTGAATAAATGCTTTTTTGAACTATATATTTAACATCCAAATAAAGTTTGGTTTAATGTATGGTTATCCAAATTGTACCAAATATCAACTAAAATTCTGAACGAAAATAGTTAATGAAAAAACAAGAATTCTTCAATTATTCAAAAAGGAGCTAAACATTTATTAGAAACAAGAAAAATTCAACAAACGTGACAATAATACTCAGATAATGACGAAAACAAATTTCCTATATAAAAAAAAAATTACTTACAGACAAACCTGTCTGCATGAATTTGCAAGCAGACAAATACTTAAAACTTAATTATCTTAAAACTAGTTTTTGGCGCCTGGTTTCCTTTTTTCATACATATCTCAATAAATTATGGTACAATAACTGCTCCAGCTTCTTGTTTTCTCTCTGTAGCCTTTGCTTTGACAGTCTGAACCACTCTCTAGCGATGTTCTCAAATTCTTTTCCACAATGTGGAACGTTTTGTTAACAGCAGCTAGAACAATAGTTTATGACAAAATTTTATAACTTTTTTGTGTATTATTTACTTAAAAGCAATTTCTAACTTTTTTAGAAATTCTTTGTAGGTACCAACAATATGTTACATCGTTGCCCAAGGACTTTGTTTCCATTTATTACTTATATAAATGTGTAGTTTTAATGATTGTGATTATACAATTTAAGCTACAATAAAGCACCTATAATTTTTCTGTGGCTTGAGCTTAGTTAAATTTCATTAAATTTCAATTGGGAAATATGTCAATAAAACTCCAACAAATAAGTAGGTACCTAATAAGCGACTTAACACTGCACCGAGGTGCTAATGATTTACACTTCTACGTACTTACCTACAATAGTTTTGATCTCTGAACTTGATTCCACACAAAAACGATATTTTTAACATGTTAAAAACGCACGCTAGAAGTCACGTTGCACCTTCTTCAGGGTCACTTGTGTTAGGTTAGAATATTACGATTAGGTTATTTTGTTAGGTATAGTTAGGGATATTTGAGTTAATTTCGTATCCTTTTCTAGCACGAACTATGTAATACAGAGTGCGAAACAGATGTCCTATAATAATTTTATAACCAGATTTACCGGGAAATTTAAAACATCACAATATTAAAATGTTATCCAACTGTATGAAGATACGGGATTATTAAACTAGTTTTTGATCGGCGAGTTTTATTTTTTGTTATTAGATACATAAAAAAAATAAAACGGCCGGTAACACTAATCACTATTTTAATAAATTTATAGAGTATTTAAACGAATAAATCATCAAGTATTATATAGGCACAATTACATTTTCATTACCACTTAATGGCAACTGAAGACATTTTTGTTTAATATCACAAGCGTTAATTGGTAAAGGAGCTTCTTATTTTCATTGGGCATGCTATTATTATGTTGACTAAACTACACTGGTCACTGATGTTATAACCTCACTATAGCAGCTACTACACCAAAACAATATACATAATATATATACTTAACCAAACTTTTTTGACATTCCATATGTAAGCTAGCTTGTTTCATGTTTGTAGTTTACCAAATTACATGATTAAATATATATGTGTAATGTAATTGTAGAAAAACTTAAAATGTCCATGATGATCACAAAATATATAAATGTTATATCTGGTGTAAACATATAAGATGGGTTGACGTGTAATATGTAGCAATTATCTAAATATCACATATTTTAATGTTATTATTTAACACACAAGCAATATAACTTTAAACGTACATACTGATTACAGAAATACATAAATGTTATATAGCTGATAAATACACATAATACTTGTTATTGTAATGTAGCAGTTACGTAAAAATTACATATTTTAATGTTATTATTTAACAAACAGGCAATATAACTTAAAATCTACATGATGATAACAGACATACATAAATATTATATGGCATGTAAATATACAAAATACTTGTTATTGTAATGCAGCAGTTATGTAAAAATCACATATTATAATGTTTGTATTTATCAAACAGGCATGTTTGTTAATAACTTAAAATGTATATAGCATTTGAAGATGGTTTATATAATAGAGATATATTTGGTAATATGGTGTGTGTTACCTTGACAATCTCTCTTTGGTACGTAACAGCCATATGTGTGTTCACTGGGTACGGTTACTTTGTCGACAAAGGCATTAAGAAAACGATGATTAGAGGGCATTGCCGCATGTACCATAAATGTAATGTACTGTGATTTCTTTACAATT